>OY740717.1:92336681-92936681 GCA_963513945.1 Hydrotaea diabolus | reverse complement strand
AATAATGATAATTGAAATAAAATGTTGAAAGAAGAGTGATATAAGCAAAAAATTGCGCCGCATTTTTAATTTTTTAATAAAGAGCTTTATCTCCTGTTATAGAAGTGTTAAAACATCAAAAAATGCGTTAAATGAAAGGTTAATATCGTATGTTGGCTATAAAACTAGATCGATAAATACATACATAAAAATAAGCATTTTTCCGGTTATGAGGCATTTTAAGTAAAAGATCGTGAAAAATAAAAATGTTGCTACCGCTTCTTAATGGGTTAACAGATCGAATATATATCACTGGATTGGCGTTGTAACAAGCTTTCCAACGATACCCATATTGTTTAATAATAAAGGAAAAGTTTCACAGATATGGCTTAATATCTGAATTATATGTCTGAACTTTCAAGGCCCATATCTCGGAAACTATGGGACACTGAGATTTTATTGTTTAATATTTTCTGCTTAGAATCAAAAGTTCTATCGATGGTGCAAATTTTGTGTCCGTGCGAGAGTTGTTACTAAACTAGATTTAAGCCGAAATAACAATTTGTCGCTATGCTGTTAGCGAAAAACAACAATGTAAAAACTGCACTAAAGTCGATACTTTGGTACTTTTGACTTCGAAACGTTCCATGGTACACGAAAAATGTGAATTTTGCGCAATTGAATAGTTTATTTTTAAAAATTCTAAAATTCTTTAAATAGAATTGTAACAAAAGCACGCGAACAAAAGGAGTCAGGGCTATTTAGATAGATTATTTTGGAAGGTCTCGTATGTAAAATGTGTTTTGAGGTTTGAATGTAAAATGCGGTTTGATGAATGGCAGGACCTCAAATCTGAAGAGACCGTTGCATGGGTGCATGTTACATTGGGCGATATGAACCAACGTACCATGTACTGGTTTTGCCGACAGGACACTAATCTGTAACAACCTTTGTGCAAGGCTATCTCAAAACATGGACTATTAATGACACGTTCTGTACGAAATTTGGTCAAAAGATAGACCGTTATGATAGGTTTCGTTTAAGTCGCTCATAACTCCCTATTCTAAATTTGAGTGAGATCGGATATAACATAGGACTTGCAGACCGGGTCTATACGAGTATATGGGGGGTACATGAAAACGTGAACCGATATTTTTCAATATTAAAAGGATTGATAATAAATCTACCATATTGCACTATGCTAAATTTAACGAAGATCGAAAGTAAAATGTGGTTTGTGGAATGGCAGAACCTCAAATCTGAAGAGACCGTTGAATGGGTGCATGTTACATTGGGCGATATGATCCAACGTACCATGTAAAGGTTTTACCGAAAGGGCACTAATCTATAACAACCTTTGTGCGGGGCTGTCCCAAAACATGGAATATTAATGACTCATAATGTTCTGTACGAAATTTGGTCAGAGTTGGATGTGATAAGTGGCTTTTAGATTTTGAGCTGGAGCCACAAAGGCTTTATTAAGCTATCATAAGATGGCCCTACATTGACCAATTTCGCTCAATGGAATCAGATAGTTGATTCGGATCTATCTCCTTGTATTTTATCATAATACCCAACCACAGAATGCATTTTGCGTTACGAGTTAATGCAGTTTGGGAGGAGTTAATGCAAGAGTTAATTTTGATTAAGCCTTTTAATGCACATTAACGCTGTTGTCTCTCTAGTCTATAATATTCGTCAAAACAGATAGACGATAGTTTTTGAAAAATCGCTTTAACATGACAAACACCGTCGCTAGGTATATTAATTTCTTTGCAAATTTAGTTGCGGTGTTGTCAGAATTAATACGACATTTATAGTTTTATCAACCCATTTGATGCGATTTACGAGATGGCTATACTCTGCGATCATAGCAAACCGGTGTACTACTATCCTATTCACAATGATTGCACAAATGTTTTGTGTTTTCACTTTGCATACCAAACAAAAAACCTTAAACTTATGTCAGCTTTGATTTTTCATTAGGTGTTCTCAAGCTGACAATCAGAAGTATATTTCCCCCTTTTTCCTAAGTTTATACCAGTCCCATATGCGATTGGAGCGGACGGTAACGGTTTTTCGTTATGCAACAAAATAGTTTTCAACCCTAGAGATATCATTGTAAAAATTATTTTGGAATATGCCTCTTAGTTCAGCTGATACTTAATTAACAAACAAATGAAACAATCAAGCATTTTTAATATAAATAGCAAAAACTTTTTTTTCACGAATTCAATAAATAACTAACGGATTTTAAAAACAAAGTTGGGGTTTATTCCTTACATAAACTGTACTCTTATAAATTAATGTATTAAATTGTAAAATATATGTGTTTGCTGAAAAATGCAAACATAATTCCCAAACTTTCTCAAATAAAAAATATATCAGTGATTTTCTTTTTGGCTAATTATTGTTGTATGGTTATGTTAATAAAATACATTTATTTCACCATCTCATCTCCACGTTTCGTCGGCTTTATTCCGACTTTAAACGGATATATTTCCGTTTAAATTGGTAGTTTAAGTGTAACTTACGATTTGTTTACTGCTGTAACTTCGTGTTGTTTTTATCTTTGTGCTTTTCGATCTTTTAGTTCTCTGTTGTGTTTGTCTATATTGTGTATCGTTTATTCTCTTGCTTTTCCATGTCAAATTTCTTTAACGTAGAGGCCGATAGCTGTATTGTACTAGCTTCATGTATGACATTCGCAAACATAGCATTATTTTTGTTGTTCCAACATATACTCCACTGCACTCATTCGTTCCATTGCCCTCATATGTTAGTTCGTATCCGACGTTGTCTGTTTGTAGTTAGTGGGTTTTTGTTGTTGTTTTTGCAAATAGCTTTCTTTTTGCATCGTTCATTTGTGGACAATCGATGTTCTCTCAACATGCATCTATTTTCGTGCTCTGCTTGTCTCTTCTGTGTTCAGTGCTTGTTCTACTAAATTGTTAGTAATTTGTGTTGAAATATTATTATTATGTTTATTAAAATTGCTTCGGTATTTTCTTTAGTATATCCGGTATTTTTTAATATGTGTCGAACGATGGTGGATCATTTGTCCTGGCGCATCATTTGTCCTTGTATTTTGGGATTACTTATAGAAACATCCGCTCTATACCATAATACCCTACCACAGAATGCATTTTGTGCATTTAGCGTTACGAGTTAATGCAGTTTGGGAGGAGTTAATGCAAGAGTTAATTTGGATTGAGCCTTTTAATGCACATTAACGCTGTCTAGTCTATAGTATTCGTCAAAACAGATAATGACGATAGTTTTAGAAAAATCGCTTTAACATGGCAAACATCGTCGCTAGGTATATTCATTTCTTTGCAAATTTAGTTGCGGTGTTGTCAGAATTAATTATTAGCAAACCGGTGTACTACTATCGTATTCACAATGATGGCACATATGTTTTGTGTTTTTACCTTGCACACCAAACAAAAAACCTTCAAACATATTAGTCAGCTATGATTTTTCATTAGGTGTTCTCAAGCTGACAATCAGAAGTATATTTCCCCCTTTTTCCTAAGTTTATACCAGTCCCATATGCGATTGGAGCTGACGGTAACAGTTATTCGTTATGCAACAAAATAGTTTTCAACCCTAGAGATATCATTGTAAAAATTATTTTGGAATATGCCCCTTAGTTTAGCTGATACTTAATAAGAGTTTAGCTGACTATGTCAACTTGTGTGCCGTGCCGTGCATGCACATATGTTGACAAGTTGACATAGTCAGCTCTTTTTACAACACACATACACGTTGTAAAAGAAATCTATCGATGACTCTCGATGTGGAGTCTCTTTAGAGGTGACAAGAGTGAGTTGTAGTTTCGTGGCCAATTGTGTGAAGAAAACTTGAAAAGTAAGGTTTACAGCAATAGTTCTCATTCGTTTGGGGAGAGCCTGGCCTTATAGAGTTCGGTTTTACTTTCAACAATTGCAGCAAAGCTTTCTGAAGAGGGTTGTCACGGACCCGAAATCATGATAAAAGCAGTGTGCAGCCACGAAAATCAATGTCACTTAGGAATTTTGTTCAAAACTTGTCTTCTATTTAAATAAAGAAGCAAGAGGTCTTGAGCCGGTTAATCCCTGTCCAATGTGTAAAAGCAACAGACCGAAATAAAACAAACGAGCTAAACATTCTTAAAAAAAACTAAAAACAAAATGTATAAATTGACATAAACTTTTGATATTTAGACAAAAGGTAAAATTCCTTGACCCACTTTGTCACACTTCTCGTATCGTCCTAAAAAATATTTCATAAGATCGGCCTTCTAGCGTTATTAGCGTATACTATTAGCCATAAGCTGGCAGTAGTTTGATAGACGAAACTATTTCCATCTGTCCTCCATAGACGCATTGATATGCGCTTTAGAGTAAATTTTGCAATTCCGCCATTTCAGGTGAAGATTTCAATACATATTCTGAAAATTATTTCAGACAAATGACCTTCTAGCGTTATCAACGTATACTTGAAGCAATAGTTTGATAGACGAAGATATTTTTGTGTAATTTCTTAACGACCAATTTGTTATTTATTTTTTTGTATTAAATGGGTTTAATTTGGTCAATATTGTAAATAAATCGAGAAAAAATTTAAAAATGAATTAGTTTTATTAACAATATTGACCATCTTTAGCCCATTTAAAACAAAGAAAGTACAGGGAGGAGCGCGGAGATTTGCTTTTTTGCACTGCAGGCTGTAGCGGCATTGTTGGTCGAAGTTAGTTTGAGTGGCTTATACTCGTAGTGGCTGACGGGAGATTTGTATTCGCCTGCCTATCAGTTGACATCATGCATTGGAGATGTGAAGAGTGGTCATTTTGTGTTGAAGCGTAGTTTTCAAATGTGCACTCGATCATTGCAGTGCAGCGTGCTTTTCGTTTACAATCCGCTGTTCCCCCATGCGTACGTGTTCCTGGACGGCAATCAAATGTAAATTGGGTAACTTTATTAAGAACATCAGTGACCTGAGAGAAGAATTACAACACCACAAAACTTCGAGAGTTAGAGCAGCGGTACTGTAATCTACGACACGCTCTGCTCGGGGTAACCTGAAGTCGAAGGAAAGACCTAATTAACAATATTGAGGCTGAAATTGGCGGAATACTAGTCGACATGCATGTGAGAGTTCATGAAAACTTCAGAAAACGTATGCATCAGTGTGTGGATGGCAAAGGTTGACATTTGCCAGATAAACTATTTAAAACCATCTAATTTAAAAAGTCCCTTACTGTTCTATATTTAAGACTGTGTTTCTTCGCAATCGCATAACGACTGACTTCTTTTATTTAGATTTTTCTTTTTGTGTTTCATTTCACATAGTTTCATTTCACAGTGTTTCATATTTAATGTTAATCTCTTTCGTACCAATGTGTTTATATGCAACTGCGCTTAAGAGAGTTAAGAGTATACAACAACTTGACTAAATAGACTTAATAATTACTTAATGCTTAAACAGATAGACATACATACATTACTCTAACGTTTATATACAATTACCATCTTATCCATATTATCTACTACAGCTCGGCTCTCCTGATGTTTTAGGATCTCCCGATCCGTTCTCATTTGTCTGAGTTTGCATCCTATTTCTCATATCGTATTCAGATATACATTTACTACGAGCCGACATACTTCTTGTCACCACATTTGACACTCGCCCGTTTTCCTCTTGACCATTTCCGTCTACTTCTGGCGCTATAAGCCCATTAATATTACTCTCCGAATTTTGGCCAAATGAATCATTGTCATCTAGTGCAACATGTTTAATATTTTGTTTCCCTTTAAACCATGGCTTCATATTCTGAACCGCCCAAATCCCTTCATATGGTCTTTGTGTCCGCTGGAAGCCCTCAACGTCCTTCACACAATATCTATCATTATCTAATACTTTGGATACCTGAAAAGGGCCTTTAAATTTTGGAATCAATTTACTCGACACCCCCGATGTTGAGTCAAAATTTCTGATCATTACGTAGTCTCCTTCGCCATATACAAGCGGCCTTCGGCGTCGCCCATTTACATATGCCTTATTATAGTTCTGAACTTGTGTTTGTACCCCTTCAGCCTTTCCTCGTATCTCTTCTATGTTCCTATTCAAGTTACTTTGTCCGTCGTCAATAATATTCTCCTTTAAACTATCTATCATTTTACCCTTTTGTCTTACCCCAAATAACATAACACTAGGGTGATCTTTAATACTCCTGTGACGCGTTTTATTCATCGCGTGTTCTACATTTGCCAAAACTTTATACCAATGTTCATTCCTCTCCACTTTTATTAACTTACTTATCATTGGTCCTAAATCTCTATTAATCCTTTCCACTTGTCCGTTCGCCTGTGGTGATCCCGTTGCTACCTTTATGTTGTTTGTCCTCAAAAATTGTTCAAATTCTTCTGACGTACAACATGTTCCCCTATCTGAGACAATATGAGCCGGTCTGCTATACGCCCTAAAATAATCTTCTAATGCACTTATCGCCTCTTTTGACTTAGTGGTCTTAGCCGGATATAATCTTACAAACTTTGTAAATGCATCTACTATTACTAAAACATGTTTCTTCACGGATTCTCTATCATTAATTGGTCCATAGTGATCTATATGAATTACTTGAAACGGAACGTTACCCTTTGGCATAACATGGAGGAAACCTTCGTGCTTACCCCCCTTACTGGCAAAAGCTATACACTTCAAACAATTTTTTATGTGGTCATCAACTTTTCTCCTCATGTTAGGAAACCAGTAACTTTTGCTAATTATATCTGTAACCTTATCCATACCTACATGTCCCATTTCGTCGTGATACTTGAAAAGGACATGATCCTCCATTGCTTTGGGAACACAAAATACCAGATCGTCTTTTACCTTTCTATATATTATACCATTCCTCATTTCATATAAACTGTGTTCTCCTTTACTCAGTAGTTCCTTAATCTCATTTAATTTATCGTCCTTAGTCTGACAAATTACTAAATTGTCCTCAAAACTGTTATCCTCTATGACCAATATTGTATTACATCTACTAAGGGCATCTACGTGCTGCATCCTCTTGCCCGAGCGGTGCTCCAATTTATACTCATAGTCTTGTAATTCCAAAGCCCATCTAGCTATTCGAGGATTAAGTTCTTTTCTATGCAATGTCATTGTGAGAGAGTTACAATCTGTAACAATTTTAAATGGAATTCCATGTAAATACACTCTAAATCTTTTTAATGCATATATAATTGCCAATGTTTCGAGCTCAAAACTATGGTACCTTGACTCTGTGTCGGTCGTCCTCTTCGAAAAATAAAATATAGGATGAAATTTTCCATCTCTTTTCCTTTGCAATAGCATCGCTCCAAAACGGATTGAACTAGCGTCGCAATGTAGTTCCGTTTCATCCCTTGGATCATATAGCGCCAAAATGGGCGCTTCTACCATTTTCACCTTCAGTGCATCAAATGCCTCTAGTTCAGCTGAACCTATTTGAAACTTCCTATCTTTCTTCGTCAAGTCGTGAAGTGGTTTGGCTATCACAGAAAAATGTTCCACAAATCTTCGAAAATACGAGCACATTCCCAAAAAACTTTGTACCTCCTGTACTTTCCTTGGTACTGGATCGAATCGCACTTATTCCATCCTTGTCAGCCCTTATACCGTCCTCTGATATCAAATAACCTAAATATTTAACTTCATTTTGAAAAAAGCTGCATTTATCTACTCTTAGTTCGAGCCTATTGTCCACTAACCGTTTAAAAACTTCTCTAAGTATCGTCATATGTTCATCCATTTCACATGTCGCCACCATAATGTCATCCAGGTAGATGACTACCTTTCCCTCTTTTACCATATCGCTAAATATTCTGTTTATAAAACGTTAAAATGTGAAAGGGGCATTCGTCAGGCCGAAAGGCATTCAAATTGTCCCAAAGGCGTTGTAAATGACGTGTATTTCACTGAGTCCTCATGCATGTAAACGTGATAATAACCATTTTTCAGGTCAAGCTTTGAAAATATACTTTTGTTAGCTAATCTATCCAACAGGTCATCTATCAATGGTATCGGAAATTTAGTCTTCATGGTGACCTTATTCAAACGCCTAAAATCTAAACACATTCTCAAACCGCCCGTTTTCTTTTTTACCAAAACTATTGGTGAAGCGTATTCAGATTCACTAGGGCGTATAACACCATTTGCCAAATTCTCATCTAAAATTTTTTGCAACTCAGCTTTCTCTGCATACGACAACCTTCTGGGCGCATAATTAAAAACTTTCTTATCTTCTATTATTAAACTCATTTCACATTTTACAAGTGGTTCATCTGGCCGTTTCGGATTTATATAACATTCTTGAAACAGTGAGGCAAACTCAAACTTTTGCTTATAATCTATATGTTCTCCCACATTGTATTCTACACTCTGCTCAATATAATCAATAGACAAAATCTGCATCTGAAAGTTGTCATCTTTTGTATTTTCACATATCTTTCTCACATTGCTAATAACTGCATTTTCATCAACATTTTTAACAACTGTTGTGATCTAATCGTTATCATTGTTAATTCCAAAAGTACTTTTCATCTTGTACAATTTTGAATCATCTATATTTTCCTTACATTTTACCAATCTCATTTCATTCTTATGCTTTACATTTTCGTTTACATTTACAATCGTATTATTGTCAATAGTGATCTTTGCTCCACTTTGTCTTAAAAAATCTCTACCCAATACAATCGGATATCCCATAGATTCGTTGTCAACCACCATTAATTTGGTCACACAATTTTTATTTTTAAACAAAACAGAACCTGTTATTACTCCATATATTTTTAATTCACTTTTATTTATACCAACGTAACATTTATTTTCATATTTTCCAAGTTTTATTGTATGTGGAACGTGTGACTGTCTTATGAAGCTAATAGGGCTGCCCGAATCTATGAGACATTCTAAAAACATTGATAAATATTCGTTAGTGCTTGATAAAAATTTTATTTCTAAATAGCTTACATAATCATTTTGTTCTTGGTTTCCACGGGTCTTCTTGTACAGCACGCAATCCTTGGCCTGATGTCCAACATCTCCACAAGCAAAGCACGCTCCGTCCTGTCGTTTCGGTTTGCGACACTCTCCAGCCATATGCCCCTTGCTGTTACAATTATAGCACTTGACCTCTCGCTTTGCTTCCTGGGTTAACATCTTGTTGGTGGTTTCTTTACGTTGACCATCCCTTGTTGGCGCAATAGGTTGTTGATGTATTGTTGAATAAAGTTCGACATTTCGAAAAGCTTGTAGAATATTCTTTTCCGATGCGAAACACTGTAATTTGGCTGTATTTCGTAGATTGACATCGGGTATGCCCTCAATGACATATTCCATAAATTCATCTTTCTCCATTTTAAGGCTGTTTGACAAAAATAACTTTTCATTGTAATATTTATCAAAGGATTCGCCACTCTGCCAAACGCGATTCTGTAATTTGTTTCTGATAGACATTTTAGATTCTTTTGTACTAAACATGGTCCCCATATTCTTCAAAAAATCATCCACCGATTCGTTCATGTACATGGGGTGTGAGTGTAGCCATTCTTGTGCCCTTCCTTTGCTACATATCAGAGCGCGCAGAATATTCTCATTTATTTTAAAATTCTCACGCAGACTTTTTAACTGAGAGAACCAAACTTCGAACTGACTGTTATCGTCAAATACTGGTAGCAATTCCTTTAAAGTTTCAAATGGGACCTCTACATTCACAGTTTGTGTGGTTGTAGTTGGATTTATTTCAAATTGAGCCAACTCATTTTGCAGTTCCAGTAACTGTTTTTTCTTCTTCAACACTTCAATTTGTTGTGTTAAATTTTCCATTTCTTTACGTTGTCTGTCTATATCACTGTCCATTGTTTCTCTACCGCACTCTCCCCTATTAGTCACTACATTTTCGTTTTCGTTTGTCTCTACATCGTTGTTGCTGCCATCGTTTTCTTTACATTGTTGCGTACCTATTGCTTCATTCTCTTCTCTGCTGTTGATATCTCTGCGCTGATGCTTTTCTCTGCCATGGTTTGCGCCACCGTCGTCGTTAGTTTTTTTGTTTTCTCCCCCACCAGTTGCGCCGTCGTATATATCGTCGTTCATTGGTAGTTGAGAATTTTCGTTGAAATTTGCGCCTCTACTGTTGATGTCCTCACCACTCATTGCTTTCGTTGGCAGAAATTTACCGGTGCCATCGTCGTTTTGCTGATCCATCTTGTATGTTTTTGCTGCCGTTGTTTTTTTAATGCACAATTCTTTTCTGAACTTGTCCAATGTGCTTTTATGTCGTTTTATTCTAGCAATTAATACGTTTTTTGTAGCAATAGAATTAATATTATTTTGGTTGCACCAAGTTTTTAAATCTTTTACTAAAATTTTCTTAAAATCGTTGGCCGACATATACAAAAAAAATTTTCTCCAATTGACGCGTAAATCCCACTTCTGAGCTTTAGACTGTGTTTCTTCGCAATCGCATAACGACTGACTTCTTTTTTTTAGATTTTTCTTTTTGTGTTTCATTTCACATAGTTTCATTTCACAGTGTTTCATATTTAATGTTAATCTCTTTCGTACCAATGTGTTTATATGCAACTGCGCTTAAGAGAGTTAAGAGTATACAACAATTTGAATAAATAGACTTAATAATTACTTAATGCTTAAACAGATAGACATACATACATTACTCTAACGTTTATATACAATTACCATCTTATCCATATTACTACAATATAATTAAAATGTAAAATCAACTTTCATGATTTTTTTTTATTTCGTTCCCAAATAAGCATGGGGAATGAAGACTCGCTCTAGAGAAATTTTCGCCAAATCTTACATTCCAGGTGAGGAATTGAATATTCTAGAAATTGCTTCTAGCATTCTAGCGTGTACCAGTAGCAATAATCTGGCAGTAGTATTTCCATTTGTCCTTCATGGACATACTACCTTCTTTTATACAAGCCAGCATATGTTGTATAGGTATATATAAATCTTAAATTCGAATTAAACTTCGCTATGCTCACACTACTGCTTTGTCAAATATTTTAAAGTGACCATCGATGTACTTTTTTAACAATTCAAAAACCCTTTTACTGAGTGTTATATATAATCTCTCGGTTGATTTGTCAGTTTATTATTTAAATATGTATGTCTATATTACTTTCGATATTAGAATCGGTATCACTGAATTATATAGTCTATATAGTCTGTTTATGTTCGAGATATCGAGGTCTTTTTAACGCATATTCGGATTTGTCCTTGTTAGTAGAAACACTTATTTTTTCGCACGATTTTGTCATCAGAAAGCTTCGCAGCAATCGTTAATTGAAAAACCAAACTTTATAAGACTAGGCTCTCACGAAACCAATGAGAACATCTGTTGTAAATCTCACTTTTCAAGTTTGCTTCACACAATTGCTTACGAAACTACAATTCACTCTCACTACCACCTCTACGGAGAATCCACATTGAGAGCCATCAATAGATTTCTTTTATAACTTTGTTGGCTATGCCAACTGTTTTGCCATGCATGTATAAGTACATACATATGTATAGCTCGTTTGTTTGTGCTATTATAGCCTAGACAGACGACAGTGTTAATGTGCATTTAAAATACACTAATGCAAATTAAATTTTATACATTGAACAGGGATTAAACCGGCTCAAGACCTCTTGCTTCTATATTTAAATAGAAGACAAGTTTTTAACAAAATGGCAAAGTGACATTGATTTTCGTGGCTGCACACTACTTTTATCATGATTTCGGGTCCGTGACAACCCTCTTCAGAAAGCCTTGCTGCAATTGTTGAAAGTAAAACCGAACTCTATAAGGCCAGGCTCTCCACAAACGAATGAGAACTACTGTTGTAAACTTTACTTTTCAAGTTTTCTTCACACAATTGCCCACGAAAATACAACTCACTCTTGCCAGCTCTAAAGAGACTCCACATCGAGAGCCATCAATAGATTTCTTTTACAACAACGTGTGTGTGTGTGTTGTAAAAAGAGTTTAGTTGACTATGTCAACTTGTGTGCCGTGCCGTGCATGTAAGTATGTTTAGCTCGTTTGTTTTATTTCGGTCTGTTGCTTTTACACATTGAACAGGGATTAAACCGGCTCAAGACCTCTTGCTTCTATATTTAAATAGAAGACAAGTTTTTAACAAAATGGCAAAGTGACATTGATTTTCGTGGCTGCACACTACTTTTATCATGATTTCGGGTCCGTGACAACCCTCTTCAGAAAGCCTTGCTGCAATTGTTGAAAGTAAAACCGAACTCTATAAGGCCAGGCTCTCCACAAACGAATGAGAACTACTGTTGTAAACCTTACTTTTCAAGTTTTCTTCACACAATTGCCCACGAAAATACAACTCACTCTTGCCAGCTCTAAAGAGACTCCACATCGAGAGCCATCAATAGATTTCTTTTACAACAACGTGTGTGTGTGTTGTAAAAAGAGTTTAGTTGACTATGTCAACTTGTGTGCCGTGCCGTGCATGTAAGTATGTTTAGCTCGTTTGTTTTATTTCGGTCTGTTGCTTTTACACATTGAACAGGGATTAAACCAGCTCAAGACCTCTTGCTTCTATATTTAAATAGAAGACAAGTTTTTAACAAAATGGCAAAGTGACATTGATTTTCGTGGCTGCACACTACTTTTATCATGATTTCGGGTCCGTGACAACCCTCTTCAGAAAGCCTTGCTGCAATTGTTGAAAGTAAAACCGAACTCTATAAGGTTTTATGGTGACAAACGACAGTATCTGCATTTAGCAAACAGCTGTTTGATTGTAAACAACTGTTTGTAAACTATTTATTGGAGCGGACGGTAACGGTTTTTCGTTATGCAACAAAATAGTTTTCAACCCTAGAGATATCATTGTAAAAATTATTTTGGAATATGCCTCTTAGTTCAGCTGATACTTAATTAACCAACAAATGAAACAATCAAGCATTTTTAATATAAATAGCAAAAACTTTTTTTTCACGAATTCAATAAATAACTAACGGATTTTAAAAACAAAGTTGGGGTTTATTCCTTACATAAACTGTACTCTTATAAATTAATGTATTAAATTGTAAAATATATGTGTTTGCTGAAAAATGCAAACATAATTCCCAAACTTTCTCAAATAAAAAATATATCAGTGATTTTCTTTTTGGCTAATTATTGTTGTATGGTTATGTTAATAAAATACATTTATTTCACCATCTCATCTCCACGTTTCGTAGGCTTTATTCCGACTTTAAACGGATATATTTCCGTTTAAATTGGTAGTTTAAGTGTAACTTACGATTTGTTTACTGCTGTAACTTCGTGTTGTTTTTATCTTTGTGCTTTTCGATCTTTTAGTTCTCTGTTGTGTTTGTCTATATTGTGTATCGTTTATTCTCTTGCTTTTCCATGTCAAATTTCTTTAACGTAGAGGCCGATAGCTGTATTGTACTAGCTTCATGTATGACATTCGCAAACATAGCATTATTTTTGTTGTTCCAACATATACTCCACTGCACTCATTCGTTCCATTGCCCTCATATGTTAGTTCGTATCCGACGTTGTCTGTTTGTAGTTAGTGGGTTTTTGTTGTTGTTTTTGCAAATAGCTTTCTTTTTGCATCGTTCATTTGTGGACAATCGATGTTCTCTCAACATGCATCTATTTTCGTGCTCTGCTTGTCTCTTCTGTGTTCAGTGCTTGTTCTACTAAATTGTTAGTAATTTGTGTTGAAATATTATTATTATGTTTATTAAAATTGCTTCGGTATTTTCTTTAGTATATCCGGTATTTTTTAATATGTGTCGAACGATGGTGGATCATTTGTCCTGGTGCATCATTTGTCCTTGTATTTTGGGATTACTTATAGAAACATCCGCTCTATACCATAATACCCTACCACAGAATGCATTTTGTGCATTTAGCGTTACGAGTTAATGCAGTTTGGGAGGAGTTAATGCAAGAGTTAATTTGGATTGAGCCTTTTAATGCACATTAACGCTGTCTAGTCTATAGTATTCGTCAAAACAGATAATGAGGATAGTTTTAGAAAAATCGCTTTAACATGGCAAACATCGTCGCTAGGTATATTCATTTCTTTGCAAATTTAGTTGCGGTGTTGTCAGAATTAATTATTAGCAAACCGGTGTACTACTATCGTATTCACAATGATGGCACATATGTTTTGTGTTTTTACCTTGCACACCAAACAAAAAACCTTCAAACATATTAGTCAGCTATGATTTTTCATTAGGTGTTCTCAAGCTGACAATCAGAAGTATATTTCCCCCTTTTTCCTAAGTTTATACCAGTCCCATATGCGATTGGAGCTGACGGTAACAGTTATTCGTTATGCAACAAAATAGTTTTCAACCCTAGAGATATCATTGTAAAAATTATTTTGGAATATGCCCCTTAGTTTAGCTGATACTTAATAAGAGTTTAGCTGACTATGTCAACTTGTGCGCCGTGCCGTGCATGCACATATGTTGACAAGTTGACATAGTCAGCTCTTTTTACAACACACATACACGTTGTAAAAGAAATCTATCGATGACTCTCGATGTGGAGTCTCTTTAGAGGTGACAAGAGTGAGTTGTAGTTTCGTGGCCAATTGTGTGAAGAAAACTTGAAAAGTAAGGTTTACAGCAATAGTTCTCATTCGTTTGGGGAGAGCCTGTCCCTATAGAGTTCGGTTTTACTTTCAACAATTGCAGCAAAGCTTTCTGAAGAGGGTTGTCACGGACCCGAAATCATGATAAAAGCAGTGTGCAGCCACGAAAATCAATGTCACTTAGGCATTTTGTTCAAAACTTGTCTTCTATTTAAATATAGAAGCAAGAGGTCTTGAGCCGGTTAATCCCTGTTCAATGTGTAAAAGCAACAGACCGAAATAAAACAAACGAGCTAAACATTCTTAAAAAAAAAACTAAAAACAAAATGTATAATTTGACATAAACTTTTGATATTTAGACAAAAGGTAACATTCCTTGACCCACTTTTTCACACTTCTCGTATCGTCCTAAAAAATATTTTATAAGATCGGCCTTATAGCGTTATTAGCGTATACTATTAGCCATAAGCTGGCAGTAGTTTGATAGACGAAACTATTTCCATCTGTCCTCCATAGATGCATTGATATGCGCTTTAGAGTAAATTTTGCAATTCCGCCATTTCAGGTGAAGATTTCAATACATATTCTGAAAATTATTTCTGACAAATGACCTTCTAGCGTTATCAACGTATACTTGAAGCAATAGTTTGATAGACGATGATATTTTTGTGTAATTTCTTAACGACCAATTTGTTATTTATTTTTTTGTATTAAATGGGTTTAATTTGGTCAATATTGTAAATAAATCGAGAACAAATTTAAAAATGAATTAGTTTTATTAACAATATTGACCATCTTTAGCCCATTAAAAACAAAGAAAGTACAGGCTGAAACGCGGTGATTTGCTTATTTGCACTGCAGGCTGTGGCGGCACTGTTGGTCGAAATTAGTGTGCGTGGCTTATACTCGTAGTGGCTGACGGGAGATTTGTATTCGCCTGCCTATCAGTTGACATCATGCATTGGAGATGTGAAGAGTGGTCATTTTGTGTTGAAGCGTATTCTTCAAATGTGCACTCGATCATTTCAGTGCAGCGTGCTTTTCGTTTACGATCCGTTGTTCCCCCACGCGGACGTGTTCCTGGACGGCAATCAAATGTAAATTGGGTTCCTTCATTAAGAACATCAGTAAATGTGTCATGTGTAAGAAGGGGACCTGAGAGAATTACAGCACCACAAAACATCGAGAGTTAGAGCAGCAGTACCGTAATCTACGAAACGCTCTGCTCTGAGTTACCTGTAGTCGAAGGTGCATATCAACCGTCAGTTAACAATAGTGAGGCTGAAATTGGCGGAATACTGGTAGACATGCGTGTTAGAGTTCATGAAAACTTCAGAAAATGTATGCAGCAATGTGTAGATAGCGAAGGTCGACATTTGCCATATACACTATTTAGCACCACTTAATTAATAAATTCCCTTACTGTTCAATATAATTAAAATTTAAAATAAATTTTCATAATTTTTTATTTCATTCCCAAACAAGCATGGACCTACTAAGACTCACTCTAGAGCAATTTTCGCCAAATTTTACATTCCAGGTGAGGAATTGAATATTCTAAAAATAGTTTTTAGCGTTATAAGCTTATACCAGTAGCTATAATCTGGCAGTAGTATTTCCATTTGTCCTTCATGGGGACACTACCATCTTTTAAACAAGCCAACATATGCTGTATATATAATTCTTAAATTCGAATTAAACTTCACTATGCTCACACTGTTTCAAATATTTTAAAGTGACCATCGATGTACTTTTTTAACAAATCAAAAACCCTTTTACTGAGTTATATATAAGCTCTCGATTGATTTGTCTGTTTATTATTTAAATATAAGTATGTACATATGTCTATTAGACCATTTATACTATATGAGGAAAAAAAAATAAGTTGCTGCGATCGGTGAGTTCTGGGCCGGAAAAGTTTCCACTTGACCTAAAAATCTCTAATAACAAATTTGGTGCCGATGGGATAACGCTAATATCTGCCCAGAGTTCATTGACAAATTTAAACACACTTTATATGGGGAAATATGGGTTTTTTATTCGAAAGTCGTTTGTTTAAGCAACTTGTTTGAGCAAGGGCTTTTGATTTTGTTGTCACTGGTTCTTTTCTTTTGTTTGTTTTGACAATGTTTTAACTTCACTTTGTCACGGGGGGAACGAAATCAAACGCACGATTCAAATTCAAGTTTAGAATTAAACTAATCTTCGCTTTGTGTGAGCCTATGAGCCGTTTTAGAACACACGCATAGGCTCGCCACAAAGCGATATTAACAATAACAAAACAAAAGGACAAGGGAGAATGTGCGAAAATATGAAAAAAGGGCTTGTGTACACAACGGTGTCAATGTACTTGACTTTATTTTCCATTTCGTTTATGCACACAAGCCATCGCATTCTCGATAGAAACAGTGCTGCTACAAATTGTAGCACTGTTTCAACATTCTGCCCCCATGACTCGGTGATTACATACAAAACTAAATACACTTAACAATTAAAGGGATTTTGGGCTGGACCCGTAAACACATAGCCTATATGAGTTTTGTAGGCTTGGACTCTGCCAAGCCCTGTGGTGATGGCTCCTTCTTGCAGGATCGCGGGGTAAACGTCTGCGCTGAACTCCAAGTCTATTGGAGTGTTGCTTCTGGGGTCGATATCGGCACACGTGTCTGGAGAGAAGTTTGATGTCGGGTCCTCAATAAGTGGGTCACAGTAGAGTTGTCGTGGCAATTCGTCGGTGATAAGAGTCTTCACCTTCAGCACCCATGTGCTCCGCATTTGCCGTGCCATCACCTTGAAGGAGGCAAACCCCTGATTTTAAAAGCGGAAGGACGGCAGGCGCCTACATGCTGCTATGGCGATGCGAGACACCGTCGACGAAGAGTTGAGAACACTCCTCACTGAATCCCAAGAGTCGAAATAATCTTCTGCCACACGAACCGTCACCGTAGGCACAAATACAACGGACCTTTGGACGACTGGCTCAGCGGCAGTGGCATCAAATATCAACCTTGTCAGCTGTGGGGCGCCGTACAAAGACGTGTGGTGACGGTGGTCGCATCTCCGACAGTACTGACAGCCGCCTGGGCGCTCGCGTCAGCTTCGGTGACGATCCAGGCGGTCAACAGAGCGTTCACGTCTCGGTAGGTAGCCGGCCATCTCTAGAAGAATATACAAAAACAAGTTATTGAAGTTTTGGATAAGGGATGGGGTCAAAAAGCCTAGTCAGTCAGAAAACAGCTTGATGACTTTAGTAATAGGACGTCCACAACCCTGATATTGTTGTCTGTGCCGGGGTGAGTTCCGACAATACGACCCATCTTCCACTCGTTGGGAAACAACTTTTCGTCCTTAATGACGACAAGATCTTTAATTTTAATGTTATCTTGTTGATACTTCCATTTGTATCTACGATGCAGCTCATTTGAATATTCAGACTTCCATCGTTGGCAAAAATTTTGCGCGTCCCGTGAAATTTTTGATAGGAAAGGGTCCAGCAAAATCAACGCCTGTGTTGTTAAAGCTTCGGGTCAGCATTGTGCGCTCAGGAGGAAGTGAGGCCATAATCTGAGTGTGAGTGTGTTTTTTTGAATAGTATACATGTTCGGCAATTGTGAATAACTTTTTTGACTAGAAACTTCAACCTGAAGATCCAAAACTCCGACCTTAGCACATGAACCATGAGTTGATTGCCGCCGCGTAAGATAAGGCAGGTGATTGTACAAGGCGTCCATTGGCTCTGATAACACCTTTTTGGTCTAAAAAGACCAAAAGATTGATACTCGGCTTGGAAATGATGTTTTTGTATTAGAACAAGGAGTCGTATTTTAACATCTTGGATCTCCACCACTGTAATTTCCTTAGATGAAATTCTCAGGTGAGTCCTATTTGCGCCGGTATTTATCCAGAATCTGAGAACATACGCCAATACTTTGTAGGCTTGAGATAAGAAGGAAAATCTAGCCAAAGGGTCTTCAAATGTGGTTGTAGCTAGAACTTTGACCGGTTTTGACTCCAGATTTGTGTCTTCCAAAACTTCGCCATCGATCTTTTGGAAATTTCAGCCATGGGGGCCCCTGCCACCATAGACGATGAGATATTCGATCATCTGGAGAGCAGCCTCGGCTGGCCATGTCAGCAGGGTTACATTCGGAATCTACGTGTCTCCAGTTTTCATTTCCAACATTTTCCAGAATAGTAGACGTTCTGTTGCCGACGAAAGTGCTCCATGAACAGGGTGGTTTTGTACGCCAGGCCAGCAGATCGTTGAGTCCGTCCAGTAATGTGTAGATACATTTGCTAGTTGAAGATTTGGAACAACTGCTGCTGCAAATTCTGAAAGAAGAACAGCTCCGCAAAGTTCCAGTCGTGGTAACGAGACTTTTTTTTATTGGTGCGACACGAGTTTTCACAGCAAGAAGAGACGTATGTGTCGTGTTGTTTGGAAATTCAATTCGAATGTAGAGTGCAGCAGTATAAGCGCTTTCTGATGCGTCGAAAAAAGCGAGGAATTGGGCGCAATTTACTCCAAATGTGACAGTTAGAAGCTCAAAATCGTCCACTGGATCTTTTGGCGACTTTCGAAACAGAATTCTCAGATATTTGGCTTGGCTAGGGTCTAACAATATTTGGCGGTACATTTTAGTTACATCGGCATTGAACTCGTTCTTGAAAAGCCTCCACTTAAGTATCTGCAAAACGAGATCTTGTTGGAGAATTGCTCCAGGATGTAAAATGTCGTTCAAGCTATTTTTTGTTTGAGGTGTGGCATTATGCATTAAACACGACTCTCAGTTTTGTGGTCACTCGATCTGGTTTAATCACAGCGTGATATGGTAAGTAGTAATGAGGGTATTCATTTACTTCCGATGGCGAAATTTTCTTCATGTGACCTAGTTCGAGGTATTCCAAAATATGGAATTGTGCCATGGCGATATTTCTCGACGTACCCAGTTCTTCACATGTTTTGAACGGCAGAGTGACGACGTATCTTCCAGAATCATGGCGACGAGTCGTAGCGCCAAAGTAGTCCTCGCAGTGCGTGTCTTCTTCTGACCTCAAAATCTTGTTTGGGGTCTCATCCACCTCTCAAAAACGAGTTAGAATTTTCTCGATGGACACTGTACTGCACGGTGAAATTTGATTTTTATTTTCTGTTTGTTGACTGACGGGTCCGCCATTCACCCAGCCAAAAACTGTTTTTTGTGCCATAAAAGATCCAACTGATTGCGTCGGAGCACTAATAGTGAATATTAAGAACTGATATATATTCCAATCAATGATCAACTGGCCGACTTGCATAAAAACGAGTGTCTGCCATTTGGCAGTTTCATGCAGTTGCAATGGGTCCAATGTTCTAGGTGGTAGACTAGATGGCGGGGTCTTCTAAACAGATGCCCAAACTTCTAGCCCAAAACTAGGGTCCACTCGAGAACAAAGGTTAAAAAGACAGGCTTTTGTGGATGTTTCAGACACGGTTTGACTTAAACCGGTTACGTGCACGAGACTTCGGTTAGTTGGAAGCTTCAAACGATTTTTAAGTTTTTCCGAGATAAACGTGGCTTGAGATCCCGGGCCAATTATAGCACGGCATCGTATCTTTGTCCTCTAGATTCGATTTGGACAATAGCCGTAAACAACAAGGTTTCTCGATTTTGATTATTTTTACCCTCTTGGAGGGTCAAGGTAGTGACACTAGGAGATTCTAAGTTCTGTGTGGACTGTATCAAGGTTGTTAGGGCTGCTGCACTTGAACTAGGGCATACACCAACCTGTGTTGTATCGCCACCTGTAGAGTTGGCCTCATTGCACACAAGCCATCGCATTCTCGATAGAAACAGTGCTGCTACAAATTGTAGCACTGTTTCAACATTCTGCCCCCATGACTCGGTGATTACATACAAAACTAAATACACTTAACAATTAAAGGGATTTTGGGCTGGACCCATAAACACATAGCCTATATGAGTTTTGTAGGCTTGGACTCTGCCAAGCCCTGTGGTGATGGCTCCTTCTTGCAGGATCGCGGGGTAAACGTCTGCGCTGAACTCCAAGTCTATTGGAGTGTTGCTTCTGGGGTCGATGTCGGCACACGTGTCTGGAGAGAAGTTTGATGTCGGGTCCTCAATAAGTGGGTCACAGTAGAGTTGTCGTGGCAATTCGTCGGTGATAAGAGTCTTCACCTTCAGCACCCATGTGCTCCGCATTTGCCGTGCCATCACCTTGAAGGAGGCAAACCCCTGATTTCAAAAGCGGAAGGACGGCAGGCACCTACATGCTGCTATGGCGATGCGAGAAACCGTCGACAAAGAGTTGAGAATACCCCTCACTGAATCCCAAGTGTCGAAATCATCTTCTGCCACACGAACCGTCACCGTAGGCACAAATACAACGGACCTTTGGACGACTGGCTCAGCGGCAGTGGCATCAAATATCGACCTTGTCAGCTGTGGGGCGCCGTGCAAAGACGTGTGGTGATGGTGGTCGCATCTCCGACAGCTCTCCAGTACCGGGCAGTCAGGCGCTAAGTGGCTCCAAGCCAGACAATTGCGGCAGTACCCCCGTCGGTCAACCTCTTCGTACCGTGTCTTAGGCGACATTTCTCGGAAACGCAGACAAGACTTCAAGGCGTGGTCCTCTTGACAAAGACCACAGGAGTACTGACAGCCGCCTGGGCGGTCGCGTCAGCTTCGGTGACGATCCAGGCGGTCAACAGAGCGTTCACGTCTCGGCCATCTCTAGAAGAATATACAAAAACAAGTTATTGAAGTTTTGGATAAGGGATGGGGTCAAAAAGCCTAGTCAGTCAGAAAACAGCTTGATGACTTTAGTAATAGGACGTCCGATTGTGCCGTTGGTAGTCAATATGTCCACAACCCTGATATTTTTGACTGTGCCGGGGTGAGTTCCGACAATACGACCCATCTTCCACTCGTTGGGAGACAACTTTTCGTCCTTAATGACGACAAGATCTTTATTTTTAATGTTATGGTTTGCGCCACCGTCGTCGTTAGTTTTTTTGTTTTCTCCCCCACCAGTTGCGCCGTCGTATATATCGTCGTCCATTGGTAGTTGAGAATTTTCGTTGAAATTTGCGCCTCTACTGTTGATGTCCTCACCACTCATTGCTTTCGTTGGCAGAAATTTACCGGTGCCATCGTCGTTTTGCTGACCCATCTTGTATGTTTTTGCTGCCGTTGTTTTTTTAATGCACAATTCTTTTCTGAACTTGTCCAATGTGCTTTTATGTCGTTTTATTCTAGCAATTAATACGTTTTTTGTAGCAATAGAATTAATATTATTTTGGTTGCACCAAGTTTTTAAATCTTTTACTAAAATTTTCTTAAAATCGTTGGCCGACATATACAAAAAAAATTTTCTCCAATTGACGCGTAAATCCCACTTCTGAGCTTTAGACTGTGTTTCTTCGCAATCGCATAACGACTGACTTCTTTTTTTTAGATTTTTCTTTTTGTGTTTCATTTCACATAGTTTCATTTCACAGTGTTTCATATTTAATGTTAATCTCTTTCGTACCAATGTGTTTATATGCAACTGCGCTTAAGAGAGTTAAGAGTATACAACAATTTGAATAAATAGACTTAATAATTACTTAATGCTTAAACAGATAGACATACATACATTACTCTAACGTTTATATACAATTACCATCTTATCCATATTACTACAATATAATTAAAATGTAAAATCAACTTTCATGATTTTTTTTTTATTTCGTTCCCAAATAAGCATGGGGAATGAAGACTCGCTCTAGAGAAATTTTCGCCAAATCTTACATTCCAGGTGAGGAATTGAATATTCTAGAAATTGCTTCTAGCATTCTAGCGTGTACCAGTAGCAATAATCTGGCAGTAGTATTTCCATTTGTCCTTCATGGACATACTACCTTCTTTTATACAAGCCAGCATATGTTGTATAGGTATATATAAATCTTAAATTCGAATTAAACTTCGCTATGCTCACACTACTGCTTTGTCAAATATTTTAAAGTGACCATCGATGTACTTTTTTAACAATTCAAAAACCCTTTTACTGAGTGTTATATATAATCTCTCGGTTGATTTGTCAGTTTATTATTTAAATATGTATGTCTATATTACTTTCGATATTAGAATCGGTATCACTGAATTATATAGTCTATATAGTCTGTTTATGTTCGAGATATCGAGGTCTTTTTAACGCATATTCGGATTTGTCCTTGTTAGTAGAAACACTTATTTTTTCGCACGATTTTGTCATCAGAAAGCTTCGCAGCAATCGTTAATTGAAAAACCAAACTTTATAAGACTAGGCTCTCACGAAACCAATGAGAACATCTGTTGTAAATCTCACTTTTCAAGTTTGCTTCACACAATTGCTTACGAAACTACAATTCACTCTCACTACCACCTCTACGGAGAATCCACATTGAGAGCCATCAATAGATTTCTTTTATAACTTTGTTGGCTATGCCAACTGTTTTGCCATGCATGTATAAGTACATACATATGTATAGCTCGTTTGTTTGTGCTATTATAGCCTAGACAGACGACAGTGTTAATGTGCATTTAAAATACACTAATGCAAATTAAATTTTATACATTGAACAGGGATTAAACCGGCTCAAGACCTCTTGCTTCTATATTTAAATAGAAGACAAGTTTTTAACAAAATGGCAAAGTGACATTGATTTTTGTGGCTGCACACTACTTTTATCATGATTTCGGGTCCGTGACAACCCTCTTCAGAAAGCCTTGCTGCAATTGTTGAAAGTAAAACCGAACTCTATAAGGCCAGGCTCTCCACAAACGAATGAGAACTACTGTTGTAAACCTTACTTTTCAAGTTTTCTTCACACAATTGCCCACGAAAATACAACTCACTCTTGCCAGCTCTAAAGAGACTCCACATCGAGAGCCATCAATAGATTTCTTTTACAACAACGTGTGTGTGTGTTGTAAAAAGAGTTTAGTTGACTATGTCAACTTGTGTGCCGTGCCGTGCATGTAAGTATGTTTAGCTCGTTTGTTTTATTTCGGTCTGTTGCTTTTACACATTGAACAGGGATTAAACCAGCTCAAGACCTCTTGCTTCTATATTTAAATAGAAGACAAGTTTTTAACAAAATGGCAAAGTGACATTGATTTTCGTGGCTGCACACTACTTTTATCATGATTTCGGGTCCGTGACAACCCTCTTCAGAAAGCCTTGCTGCAATTGTTGAAAGTAAAACCGAACTCTATAAGGTTTTATGGTGACAAACGACAGTATCTACATTTAGCAAACAGCTGTTTGATTGTAAACAACTGTTTGTAAACTATTTATTGGAGCGGACGGTAACGGTTTTTCGTTATGCAACAAAATAGTTTTCAACCCTAGAGATATCATTGTAAAAATTATTTTGGAATATGCCTCTTAGTTCAGCTGATACTTAATTAACAAACAAATGAAACAATCAAGCATTTTTAATATAAATAGCAAAAACTTTTTTTTCACGAATTCAATAAATAACTAACGGATTTTAAAAACAAAGTTGGGGTTTATTCCTTACATAAACTGTACTCTTATAAATTAATGTATTAAATTGTAAAATATATGTGTTTGCTGAAAAATGCAAACATAATTCCCAAACTTTCTCAAATAAAAAATATATCAGTGATTTTCTTTTTGGCTAATTATTGTTGTATGGTTATGTTAATAAAATACATTTATTTCACCATCTCATCTCCACGTTTCGTAGGCTTTATTCCGACTTTAAACGGATATATTTCCGTTTAAATTGGTAGTTTAAGTGTAACTTACGATTTGTTTACTGCTGTAACTTCGTGTTGTTTTTATCTTTGTGCTTTTCGATCTTTTAGTTCTCTGTTGTGTTTGTCTATATTGTGTATCGTTTATTCTCTTGCTTTTCCATGTCAAATTTCTTTAACGTAGAGGCCGATAGCTGTATTGTACTAGCTTCATGTATGACATTCGCAAACATAGCATTATTTTTGTTGTTCCAACATATACTCCACTGCACTCATTCGTTCCATTGCCCTCATATGTTAGTTCGTATCCGACGTTGTCTGTTTGTAGTTAGTGGGTTTTTGTTGTTGTTTTTGCAAATAGCTTTCTTTTTGCATCGTTCATTTGTGGACAATCGATGTTCTCTCAACATGCATCTATTTTCGTGCTCTGCTTGTCTCTTCTGTGTTCAGTGCTTGTTCTACTAAATTGTTAGTAATTTGTGTTGAAATATTATTATTATGTTTATTAAAATTGCTTCGGTATTTTCTTTAGTATATCCGGTATTTTTTAATATGTGTCGAACGATGGTGGATCATTTGTCCTGGTGCATCATTTGTCCTTGTATTTTGGGATTACTTATAGAAACATCCGCTCTATACCATAATACCCTACCACAGAATGCATTTTGTGCATTTAGCGTTACGAGTTAATGCAGTTTGGGAGGAGTTAATGCAAGAGTTAATTTGGATTGAGCCTTTTAATGCACATTAACGCTGTCTAGTCTATAGTATTCGTCAAAACAGATAATGAGGATAGTTTTAGAAAAATCGCTTTAACATGGCAAACATCGTCGCTAGGTATATTCATTTCTTTGCAAATTTAGTTGCGGTGTTGTCAGAATTAATTATTAGCAAACCGGTGTACTACTATCGTATTCACAATGATGGCACATATGTTTTGTGTTTTTACCTTGCACACCAAACAAAAAACCTTCAAACATATTAGTCAGCTATGATTTTTCATTAGGTGTTCTCAAGCTGACAATCAGAAGTATATTTCCCCCTTTTTCCTAAGTTTATACCAGTCCCATATGCGATTGGAGCTGACGGTAACAGTTATTCGTTATGCAACAAAATAGTTTTCAACCCTAGAGATATCATTGTAAAAATTATTTTGGAATATGCCCCTTAGTTTAGCTGATACTTAATAAGAGTTTAGCTGACTATGTCAACTTGTGCGCCGTGCCGTGCATGCACATATGTTGACAAGTTGACATAGTCAGCTCTTTTTACAACACACATACACGTTGTAAAAGAAATCTATCGATGACTCTCGATGTGGAGTCTCTTTAGAGGTGACAAGAGTGAGTTGTAGTTTCGTGGCCAATTGTGTGAAGAAAACTTGAAAAGTAAGGTTTACAGCAATAGTTCTCATTCGTTTGGGGAGAGCCTGTCCCTATAGAGTTCGGTTTTACTTTCAACAATTGCAGCAAAGCTTTCTGAAGAGGGTTGTCACGGACCCGAAATCATGATAAAAGCAGTGTGCAGCCACGAAAATCAATGTCACTTAGGCATTTTGTTCAAAACTTGTCTTCTATTTAAATATAGAAGCAAGAGGTCTTGAGCCGGTTAATCCCTGTTCAATGTGTAAAAGCAACAGACCGAAATAAAACAAACGAGCTAAACATTCTTAAAAAAAAAACTAAAAACAAAATGTATAATTTGACATAAACTTTTGATATTTAGACAAAAGGTAACATTCCTTGACCCACTTTTTCACACTTCTCGTATCGTCCTAAAAAATATTTTATAAGATCGACCTTCTAGCGTTATTAGCGTATACTATTAGCCATAAGCTGGCAGTAGTTTGATAGACGAAACTATTTCCATCTGTCCTCCATAGATGCATTGATATGCGCTTTAGAGTAAATTTTGCAATTCCGCCATTTCAGGTGAAGATTTCAATACATATTCTGAAAATTATTTCTGACAAATGACCTTCTAGCGTTATCAACGTATACTTGAAGCAATAGTTTGATAGACGATGATATTTTTGTGTAATTTCTTAACGACCAATTTGTTATTTATTTTTTTGTATTAAATGGGTTTAATTTGGTCAATATTGTAAATAAATCGAGAACAAATTTAAAAATGAATTAGTTTTATTAACAATATTGACCATCTTTAGCCCATTAAAAACAAAGAAAGTACAGGCTGAAACGCGGTGATTTGCTTATTTGCACTGCAGGCTGTGGCGGCACTGTTGGTCGAAATTAGTGTGCGTGGCTTATACTCGTAGTGGCTGACGGGAGATTTGTATTCGCCTGCCTATCAGTTGACATCATGCATTGGAGATGTGAAGAGTGGTCATTTTGTGTTGAAGCGTATTCTTCAAATGTGCACTCGATCATTTCAGTGCAGCGTGCTTTTCGTTTACGATCCGTTGTTCCCCCACGCGGACGTGTTCCTGGACGGCAATCAAATGTAAATTGGGTTCCTTCATTAAGAACATCAGTAAATGTGTCATGTGTAAGAAGGGGACCTGAGAGAATTACAGCACCACAAAACATCGAGAGTTAGAGCAGCAGTACCGTAATCTACGAAACGCTCTGCTCTGAGTTACCTGTAGTCGAAGGTGCATATCAACCGTCAGTTAACAATAGTGAGGCTGAAATTGGCGGAATACTGGTAGACATGCGTGTTAGAGTTCATGAAAACTTCAGAAAATGTATGCAGCAATGTGTAGATAGCGAAGGTCGACATTTGCCATATACACTATTTAGCACCACTTAATTAATAAATTCCCTTACTGTTCAATATAATTAAAATTTAAAATAAATTTTCATAATTTTTTATTTCATTCCCAAACAAGCATGGACCTACTAAGACTCACTCTAGAGCAATTTTCGCCAAATTTTACATTCCAGGTGAGGAATTGAATATTCTAAAAATAGTTTTTAGCGTTATAAGCTTATACCAGTAGCTATAATCTGGCAGTAGTATTTCCATTTGTCCTTCATGGGGACACTACCATCTTTTAAACAAGCCAACATATGCTGTATATATAATTCTTAAATTCGAATTAAACTTCACTATGCTCACACTGTTTCAAATATTTTAAAGTGACCATCGATGTACTTTTTTAACAAATCAAAAACCCTTTTACTGAGTTATATATAAGCTCTCGATTGATTTGTCTGTTTATTATTTAAATATAAGTATGTACATATGTCTATTAGACCATTTATACTATATGAGGAAAAAAAAATAAGTTGCTGCGATCGGTGAGTTCTGGGCCGGAAAAGTTTCCACTTGACCTAAAAATCTCTAATAACAAATTTGGTGCCGATGGGATAACGCTAATATCTGCCCAGAGTTCATTGACAAATTTAAACACACTTTATATGGGGAAATATGGGTTTTTTATTCGAAAGTCGTTTGTTTAAGCAACTTGTTTGAGCAAGGGCTTTTGATTTTGTTGTCACTGGTTCTTTTCTTTTGTTTGTTTTGACAATGTTTTAACTTCACTTTGTCACGGGGGGAACGAAATCAAACGCACGATTCAAATTCAAGTTTAGAATTAAACTAATCTTCGCTTTGTGTGAGCCTATGAGCCGTTTTAGAACACACGCATAGGCTCGCCACAAAGCGATATTAACAATAACAAAACAAAAGGACAAGGGAGAATGTGCGAAAATATGAAAAAAGGGCTTGTGTACACAACGGTGTCAATGTACTTGACTTTATTTTCCATTTCGTTTATGCACACAAGCCATCGCATTCTCGATAGAAACAGTGCTGCTACAAATTGTAGCACTGTTTCAACATTCTGCCCCCATGACTCGGTGATTACATACAAAACTAAATACACTTAACAATTAAAGGGATTTTGGGCTGGACCCGTAAACACATAGCCTATATGAGTTTTGTAGGCTTGGACTCTGCCAAGCCCTGTGGTGATGGCTCCTTCTTGCAGGATCGCGGGGTAAACGTCTGCGCTGAACTCCAAGTCTATTGGAGTGTTGCTTCTGGGGTCGATATCGGCACACGTGTCTGGAGAGAAGTTTGATGTCGGGTCCTCAATAAGTGGGTCACAGTAGAGTTGTCGTGGCAATTCGTCGGTGATAAGAGTCTTCACCTTCAGCACCCATGTGCTCCGCATTTGCCGTGCCATCACCTTGAAGGAGGCAAACCCCTGATTTTAAAAGCGGAAGGACGGCAGGCGCCTACATGCTGCTATGGCGATGCGAGACACCGTCGACGAAGAGTTGAGAACACTCCTCACTGAATCCCAAGAGTCGAAATAATCTTCTGCCACACGAACCGTCACCGTAGGCACAAATACAACGGACCTTTGGACGACTGGCTCAGCGGCAGTGGCATCAAATATCAACCTTGTCAGCTGTGGGGCGCCGTACAAAGACGTGTGGTGACGGTGGTCGCATCTCCGACAGTACTGACAGCCGCCTGGGCGCTCGCGTCAGCTTCGGTGACGATCCAGGCGGTCAACAGAGCGTTCACGTCTCGGTAGGTAGCCGGCCATCTCTAGAAGAATATACAAAAACAAGTTATTGAAGTTTTGGATAAGGGATGGGGTCAAAAAGCCTAGTCAGTCAGAAAACAGCTTGATGACTTTAGTAATAGGACGTCCACAACCCTGATATTGTTGTCTGTGCCGGGGTGAGTTCCGACAATACGACCCATCTTCCACTCGTTGGGAAACAACTTTTCGTCCTTAATGACGACAAGATCTTTAATTTTAATGTTATCTTGTTGATACTTCCATTTGTATCTACGATGCAGCTCATTTGAATATTCAGACTTCCATCGTTGGCAAAAATTTTGCGCGTCCCGTGAAATTTTTGATAGGAAAGGGTCCAGCAAAATCAACGCCTGTGTTGTTAAAGCTTCGGGTCAGCATTGTGCGCTCAGGAGGAAGTGAGGCCATAATCTGAGTGTGAGTGTGTTTTTTTGAATAGTATACATGTTCGGCAATTGTGAATAACTTTTTTGACTAGAAACTTCAACCTGAAGATCCAAAACTCCGACCTTAGCACATGAACCATGAGTTGATTGCCGCCGCGTAAGATAAGGCAGGTGATTGTACAAGGCGTCCATTGGCTCTGATAACACCTTTTTGGTCTAAAAAGACCAAAAGATTGATACTCGGCTTGGAAATGATGTTTTTGTATTAGAACAAGGAGTCGTATTTTAACATCTTGGATCTCCACCACTGTAATTTCCTTAGATGAAATTCTCAGGTGAGTCCTATTTGCGCCGGTATTTATCCAGAATCTGAGAACATACGCCAATACTTTGTAGGCTTGAGATAAGAAGGAAAATCTAGCCAAAGGGTCTTCAAATGTGGTTGTAGCTAGAACTTTGACCGGTTTTGACTCCAGATTTGTGTCTTCCAAAACTTCGCCATCGATCTTTTGGAAATTTCAGCCATGGGGGCCCCTGCCACCATAGACGATGAGATATTCGATCATCTGGAGAGCAGCCTCGGCTGGCCATGTCAGCAGGGTTACATTCGGAATCTACGTGTCTCCAGTTTTCATTTCCAACATTTTCCAGCATAGTAGACGTTCTGTTGCCGACGAAAGTGCTCCATGAACAGGGTGGTTTTGTACGCCAGGCCAGCAGATCGTTGAGTCCGTCCAGTAATGTGTAGATACATTTGCTAGTTGAAGATTTGGAACAACTGCTGCTGCAAATTCTGAAAGAAGAACAGCTCCGCAAAGTTCCAGTCGTGGTAACGAGACTTTTTTTTATTGGTGCGACACGAGTTTTCACAGCAAGAAGAGACGTATGTGTCGTGTTGTTTGGAAATTCAATTCGAATGTAGAGTGCAGCAGTATAAGCGCTTTCTGATGCGTCGAAAAAAGCGAGGAATTGGGCGCAATTTACTCCAAATGTGACAGTTAGAAGCTCAAAATCGTCCACTGGATCTTTTGGCGACTTTCGAAACAGAATTCTCAGATATTTGGCTTGGCTAGGGTCTAACAATATTTGGCGGTACATTTTAGTTACATCGGCATTGAACTCGTTCTTGAAAAGCCTCCACTTAAGTATCTGCAAAACGAGATCTTGTTGGAGAATTGCTCCAGGATGTAAAATGTCGTTCAAGCTATTTTTTGTTTGAGGTGTGGCATTATGCATTAAACACGACTCTCAGTTTTGTGGTCACTCGATCTGGTTTAATCACAGCGTGATATGGTAAGTAGTAATGAGGGTATTCATTTACTTCCGATGGCGAAATTTTCTTCATGTGACCTAGTTCGAGGTATTCCAAAATATGGAATTGTGCCATGGCGATATTTCTCGACGTACCCAGTTCTTCACATGTTTTGAACGGCAGAGTGACGACGTATCTTCCAGAATCATGGCGACGAGTCGTAGCGCCAAAGTAGTCCTCGCAGTGCGTGTCTTCTTCTGACCTCAAAATCTTGTTTGGGGTCTCATCCACCTCTCAAAAACGAGTTAGAATTTTCTCGATGGACACTGTACTGCACGGTGAAATTTGATTTTTATTTTCTGTTTGTTGACTGACGGGTCCGCCATTCACCTAGCCAAAAACTGTTTTTTGTGCCATAAAAGATCCAACTGATTGCGTCGGAGCACTAATAGTGAATATTAAGAACTGATATATATTCCAATCAATGATCAACTGGCCGACTTGCATAAAAACGAGTGTCTGCCATTTGGCAGTTTCATGCAGTTGCAATGGGTCCAATGTTCTAGGTGGTAGACTAGATGGCGGGGTCTTCTAAACAGATGCCCAAACTTCTAGCCCAAAACTAGGGTCCACTCGAGAACAAAGGTTAAAAAGACAGGCTTTTGTGGATGTTTCAGACACGGTTTGACTTAAACCGGTTACGTGCACGAGACTTCGGTTAGTTGGAAGCTTCAAACGATTTTTAAGTTTTTCCGAGATAAACGTGGCTTGAGATCCCGGGCCAATTATAGCACGGCATCGTATCTTTGTCCTCTAGATTCGATTTGGACAATAGCCGTAAACAACAAGGTTTCTCGATTTTGATTATTTTTACCCTCTTGGAGGGTCAAGGCAGTGACACTAGGAGATTCTAAGTTCTGTGTGGACTGTATCAAGGTTGTTAGGGCTGCTGCACTTGAACTAGGGCATACACCAACCTGTGTTGTATCGCCACCTGTAGAGTTGGCCTCATTGCACACAAGCCATCGCATTCTCGATAGAAACAGTGCTGCTACAAATTGTAGCACTGTTTCAACATTCTGCCCCCATGACTCGGTGATTACATACAAAACTAAATACACTTAACAATTAAAGGGATTTTGGGCTGGACCCATAAACACATAGCCTATATGAGTTTTGTAGGCTTGGACTCTGCCAAGCCCTGTGGTGATGGCTCCTTCTTGCAGGATCGCGGGGTAAACGTCTGCGCTGAACTCCAAGTCTATTGGAGTGTTGCTTCTGGGGTCGATGTCGGCACACGTGTCTGGAGAGAAGTTTGATGTCGGGTCCTCAATAAGTGGGTCACAGTAGAGTTGTCGTGGCAATTCGTCGGTGATAAGAGTCTTCACCTTCAGCACCCATGTGCTCCGCATTTGCCGTGCCATCACCTTGAAGGAGGCAAACCCCTGATTTCAAAAGCGGAAGGACGGCAGGCACCTACATGCTGCTATGGCGATGCGAGAAACCGTCGACAAAGAGTTGAGAATACCCCTCACTGAATCCCAAGTGTCGAAACCATCTTCTGCCACACGAACCGTCACCGTAGGCACAAATACAACGGACCTTTGGACGACTGGCTCAGCGGCAGTGGCATCAAATATCGACCTTGTCAGCTGTGGGGCGCCGTGCAAAGACGTGTGGTGATGGTGGTCGCATCTCCGACAGCTCTCCAGTACCGGGCAGTCAGGCGCTAAGTGGCTCCAAGCCAGACAATTGCGGCAGTACCCCCGTCGGTCAACCTCTTCGTACCGTGTCTTAGGCGACATTTCTCGGAAACGCAGACAAGACTTCAAGGCGTGGTCCTCTTGACAAAGACCACAGGAGTACTGACAGCCGCCTGGGCGGTCGCGTCAGCTTCGGTGACGATCCAGGCGGTCAACAGAGCGTTCACGTCTCGGTAGGTAGCCGGCCATCTCTAGAAGAATATACAAAAACAAGTTATTGAAGTTTTGGATAAGGGATGGGGTCAAAAAGCCTAGTCAGTCAGAAAACAGCTTGATGACTTTAGTAATAGGACGTCCGATTGTGCCGTTGGTAGTCAATATGTCCACAACCCTGATATTTTTGACTGTGCCGGGGTGAGTTCCGACAATACGACCCATCTTCCACTCGTTGGGAGACAACTTTTCGTCCTTAATGACGACAAGATCTTTATTTTTAATGTTATCTTGTTGATACTTCCATTTGTATCTACGATGCAGCTCATTTGAATATTCAGACTTCCATCGTTGGCAATTTTGCGCGTCCCGTGAAATTTTTGATAGGAAAGGGTCCAGCAAAATCAACGCCTGTGTTGTTAAAGCTTCGGGTCAGCATTGTGCGCTCAGGAGGAAGTGAGGCCATAATCTGAGTGTGAGTGTGTTTTTTTTTTGTATAGTATACATGTTCGGCAATTGTGAATAACTTTTTTGACTAGAGACTTCAACCTGAAGATCCAAAACTCCGACCTTAGCACCTGAACCATGAGTTGATTGCCGCCGCGTAAGATAAGGCAGGTGATTGTACAAGGCCTCCATTGGCTCTGATAACACCTTTTTGGTCTAAAAAGACCAAAAGATTGATACTCGGCTTGGAAATGATGTTTTTGTATTAGAACAAGGAGTCGTATTTTAACATCTTGGATCTCCACCACTGTAATTTCCTTGGATGAAATTCTCAGGTGAGTCCTATTTGCGCCGGAATCTGAGGACATACGCCAATACTTTGTAGGCTCGAGATAAGGAGGAAAATCTAGCCAAAGGGTCTTCAAATGTGGTTGTAGCAAGAACTTTGACCGGTTTTGACTCCAGATTTGTGTCTTCCAAAACTTCGCCATCGATCTTTTGGAAATTTCAGCCATGGGGGCCCCTGCCACCATAGACGATGAGATATTAGATCATCTGGAGAGCAGCCTCGGCTGGCGATGTCAGCAGGGTTACATTCGGAATCTACGTGTCTCCAGTTTTCATTTCCAACATTTTCCAGAATAGTAGACGTTCTGTTGCCGACGAAAGTGCTCCATGAACAGGGTGGTTTTGTACGCCAGGCCAGCAGGTCGTTGAGTCCGTCCAGTAATGTGTAGATACATTTGCTAGTTGAAGATTTGGAACAACTGCTGCTGCAAATTCTGAAAGAAGAACAGCTCCGCAAAGTTCCAGTCGTGGTGACGAGACTTTTTTTATTGGTGCGACACGAGTTTTCACAGCAAGAAGTGAAGTATGTGTCGTGTTGTTTGGAAATTCAATTCGAATGTAGAGTGCAGCAGTATAAGCGCTTTCTGGTGCGTCGAAAAAAGCGAGGAATTGGGCGCAATTTACTCCAAATGTGACAGTTAGAAGCTCAAAATCTTCCACTGGATCTTTTGGCGACTTTCGAAACAGAATTCTCAGATATTTGGCTTGGGTAGGGTCTAACAATATTTGGCGGTACATTTTAGTTAAATCGGCATTGAAAAGCCTCCACTTAAGTATCTGCAAAACGAGATCTTGTTGGAGAATTGGTCCAGGATGTAAAATGTCGTTCAAGCTTTTTTTTGTTTGAGGTGGGGCATGATGCATTAAACACGACTCTCAGTTTTGTGGTCACTCGATCTGGTTTAATCACAGCGTGATGTGGTAAGTAGTAATGAGGGTATTCATTTACTTCCGATGGCGAAATTTTCCTCATGTGACCTAGTTCGAGGTATTCCAAAATATGGAATTGTGCCATGGCGATATTTCTCGACGTACCCAGTTCTTCACAAGTTTTGAACGGCAGAGTGACGACGTATCTTCCAGAATCATGGCGACGAGTCGTAGCGCTAAAGTTGTCCTCGCAGTGCGTGTCTTCTTCTGACCTCAAAATCTTGTTTGGGGTCTCCTCCACCTCTCAAAAACGAGTTAGAATTTTCTCGATTGACACTGTACTGCACGGTGAAATTTGATTTTTATTTTCTGTTTGCTGACTGACGGGTCCGCCAATCACCCAGCCAAAAACTGTTTTTTGTGCCATAAAAGATCCAACTGATTGCGTCGGAGCACCAATAGTGAATATTAAGGGACCGATATATATTCCAATCAATAGATCAACTGGCCGACTTGCATAAAAACGAGTGTCTGCCATTTGGCAGTTTCATGCAGTTGCAATGGGTCCAATGTTCTAGGTGGTGGACTAGATGGCAGGGTCTTCAAAACAGATGCCCAAACTTCTAGCCCAAAACTAGGGTCCACTCGAGAACAAAGGTTAAAAAGACAGGCTTTTGTGGATGTTTCAGACACGGTTTGACTTAAACCGGTTACGTGCACGAGACTTCGGTTAGTTGGAAGCTTCAAACGATTTTTAAGTTTTTCCGGGATAAACGTGGCTTGAGATCCCGGGCCAATTATAGCACGGGCATCGTATCTTTGTCCTCTAGATTCGATTTGGACAATAGCCGCAAACAACAAGGTTTCTCGATTTTGATTATTTTTACCCTCTTGGAGGGTCAAGGCAGTGACACTAGGAGATTCTAAGTTCTGTGTGGACTGTATCAAGGTTGTTAGGGCTGCTGCACTTGAACTAGGGCGTACACCAACCTGTGTTGTATCGCCACCTGTAGAGTTGGCCTCATTGCACACAAGCCATCGCATTCTCGATAGAAACAGTGCTGCTACAAATTGTAGCACTGTTTCAACATTCTGCCCCCATGACTCGGTGATTACATACAAAACTAAATACACTTAACAATTAAAGGGATTTTGGGCTGGACCCGTAAACACATAGCCTATATGAGTTTTGTAGGCTTGGACTCTGCCAAGCCCTGTGGTGATGGCTCCTTCTTGCAGGATCGCGGGGTAAACGTCTGCGCTGAACTCCAAGTCTATTGGAGTGTTACTTCTGGGGTCGATGTCGGCACACGTGTCTGGAGAGAAGTTTGATGTCGGGTCCTCAATAAGTGGGTCACAGTAGAGTTGTCGTGGCAATTCGTCGGTGATAAGAGTCTTCGCCTTCGTGCCATCACCTTGAAGGAGGCAACCCCTGATTTTAAAAGCGGAAGGACGGCAGGCGCCTACATGCTGCTATGGCGATGCGAGACACCGTCGACGAAGAGTTGAGAATACCCCTCACTGAATCCCAAGAGTCGAAATCATCTTCTGCCACACGAACCGTCACCGTAGGCACAAATACAACGGACCTTTGGACGACTGGCTCAGCGGCAGTGGCATCAAATATCGACCTTGTCAGCTGTGGGGCGCCGTGCAAAGACGTGTGGTGACGGTGGTCGCATCTCCGACAGCTCTCCAGTACCGGGCAGTCAGGCGCTAAGTGGCTCCGAGCCAGACAATTGCGGCAGTACCCCCGTCGGTCAACCGCTTCGTACCGTGTCTTAGGCGACATTTCTCGGAAACGCCGACAAGACTTCATGGCGTGATCCTCTTAACATAGACCACAGGAGTACTGACAGCCGCCTGGGCGCTCGCGTCAGCTTCGGTGACGATCCAGGCGGTCAACAGAGCGTTCACGTCTCGGTAGATAGCCGGCCATCTCTAGAAGAAGATACAAAAACAAGTTATTGAAGTTTTGGATAAGGGATGGGGTCAAAAAGCCTAGTCAGTCAGAAAACAGCTTGATGACTTTAGTAATAGGACGTCCGATTGTGCCGTTGGTAGTCAATATGTCCACAACCCTGATATTGTTGTCTGTGCCGGGGTGAGTTCCGACAATACGACCCATCTTCCACTCGTTGGGAGACAACTTTTCGTCCTTAATGACGACAAGATCTTTAATTTTAATGTTATCTTGTTGATACTTCCATTTGTATCTACGATGCAGCTCATTTGAATATTCAGACTTCCATCGTTGGCAATTTTGCGCGTCCCGTGAAATTTTTGATAGGAAAGGGTCCAGTAAAATCAACGCCTGTGTTGTTAAAGCTTCGGGTCAGCATTGTGCGCTCAGGAGGAAGTGAGGCCATAATCTGAGTGTGAGTGTGTTTTTTTGTATAGTATACATGTTCGGCAATTGTGAATAACTTTTTTGACTAGAGACTTCAACCTGAAGATCCAAAACTCCGACCTTAGCACATGAACCATGAGTTGATTGCCGCCGCGTAAGATAAGGCAGGTGATTGTACAAGGCGTCCATTGGCTCTGATAACACCTTTTTGGTCTAAAAAGACCAAAAGATTGATACTCGGCTTGGAAATGATGTTTTTGTATTAGAACAAGGAGTCGTATTTTAACATCTTGGATCTCCACCACTGTAATTTCCTTGGATGGCATTGAACTCGTACTTGAAAAGCCTCCACTTAAGTATCTGCAAAACGAGATCTTGTTGGAGAATTGGTCCAGGATGTAAAATGTCGTTCAAGCTTTTTTTTGTTTGAGGTGGGGCATGATGCATTAAACACGACTCTCAGTTTTGTGGTCACTCGATCTGGTTTAATCACAGCGTGATGTGGTAAGTAGTAATGAGGGTATTCATTTACTTCCGATGGCGAAATTTTCCTCATGTGACCTATTTCGAGGTATATTTCTCGACGTACCCAGTTCTTCACAAGTTTTGAACGGCAGAGTGACGACGTATCTTCCAGAATCATGGCGACGAGTCGTAGCGCTAAAGTTGTCCTCGCAGTGCGTGTCTTCTTCTGACCTCAAAATCTTGTTTGGGGTCTCCTCCACCTCTCAAAAACGAGTTAGAATTTTCTCGATTGACACTGTACTGCACGGTGAAATTTGATTTTTATTTTCTGTTTGCTGACTGACGGGTCCGCCAATCACCCAGCCAAAAACTGTTTTTTGTGCCATAAAAGATCCAACTGATTGCGTCGGAGCACCAATAGTGAATATTAAGGGACCGATATATATTCCAATCAATAGATCAACTGGCCGACTTGCATAAAAACGAGTGTCTGCCATTTGGCAGTTTCATGCAGTTGCAATGGGTCCAATGTTCTAGGTGGTAGACTAGATGGCAGGGTCTTCAAAACATATGCCCAAACTTCTAGCCCAAAACTTGGGTCCACTCGAGAACAAAGGTTAAAAAGACAGGCTTTTGTGGATGTTTCAGACACGGTTTGACTTAAACCGGTTACGTGCACGAGACTTCGGTTAGTTGGAAGCTTCAAACGATTTTTAAGTTTTTCCGGGATAAACGTGGCTTGAGATCCCGAGCCAATTATAGCACGGGCATCGTATCTTTGTCCTCTAGATTCGATTTGGACAATAGCCGTAAACAACAAGGTTTCTCGATTTTGATTATTTTTACCCTTTTGGAGGGTCAAGGCAGTGACACTAGGAGATTCTAAGTTCTGTGTGGACTGTATCAAGGTTGTTAGGGCTGCTGCACTTGAACTAGGGCGTACTCCAACCTGTGTTGTATCGCCACCTGTAGAGTTGGCCTCATTGCCTTTATGCAGCAAACTGTGGTGTTTAAGCTTATAATCTCTACACGTGTAGCGACTTTTGCAATATCTCACTTCATGATCGGAAGAGAGACAATTGTAGCGTAAATGTGAAACTTTTACGATATGTATTCGATCATTGATGCTTTTCGCAAGAAATCTTGGACAAACTCTCAAGAAATGCTCTTCTCTACAAAGTTGGCGTACAGTTTGTATTAGAGTCTTCGCGCATTTTTACATGATTTTTATTTTTAAACCCCGTGACATTTGAGTTCTGTAAAATATTTGTTTGAAAAGAGTTAACGCGAGTGTCTTTTTTGCCATAATCAGATAGAGGCTGATTATTTTTCGTGAAGGCAGGTTTTATATTTCCAACAAAGTCTATGGTTTTGAATTTGTTTGTCAAAAACGAATCAAATTCAGCCCAAGTTGGGATTGTTGTACAATCTTTTAGAGAATTTTTAAATTCTTCTAGAAAAGTGCGGGATAGCTTCGTTGAGCTAAGGTAGACTAATATCGGATCCCATCCTTTAAAGTCGATGCTGAAGGTAGTTAGGATTTGAATACATCCATTGAAAAATCTTTTCCAAAAATCGCAACAAAAATTTTTCTTCCAAAAATCGCCAAAAAAAACTTTTTCAAAAAATGCAGGAATTTTTTTCAGAAAATCGCCAAAAAGTTTTCAAAAAATCGCCGAAACGTTTCTAAAGAAAAATCGCCAAAAAGTTTTCAAAAAAATCACCAAAATATTTTCAAAAAATCGCCAAAAGTTTTTCAAAAAATCGCCAAAAAGTTTTCAAAAAATCGACAAAAGTTTTCAAAAAATCGACAAAAGTTTTCAAAAAATCGCCAAAAGGTTGTCAAAATTTTTTCCAAAAAATCACCAAAATTTTTTAAAAGAAAATTGCCAAAAGTTTTTCGAAAAGTCGCCAAAAGTTTTTCAAAGAGTCGCCAAAAGTTTTCACATATTTTATAAGGTCGCCAACAGGTCCACAAAAATTATCCAAAATTTTTAAAATTCGCCACAAAAATTTCCTCAAGGTTTGCCAAGAATTATTCCAAATTTTCGCAAAACAATTTTTAATTTAATCATTCTACCCAAAAAATAAATTGCGCTCCAAGTTTTTTTTTCCAAAATCGCAAAAATTTACATTCAACTCTCGCAAAACTTTTTTTTCTAAGGGGTCGGTTTACTATTTCGCCTCAAAGTTGTGTTACGGAATTTATTTCAAAAAAGAAAATGGCATCCAAGTTAGCCATCAAAGATTTTTCCATCAAGGGGAATTTTCCAACATATAAGTTCGTTGGAAAACAAAAACTCCAATTTTTGCGTATCAAAATTCGTCGAGAAAAAAATTTAGGAGATCGTTGGCATTTAAAATCCCATTCCATTGCGAATTCACCCAAAATATTTTTTTGTAACATAGAATTTTCCAAATTTCAAACTTTCAGTTTAATGGCGTCGCTTGTGACCGAAGTTTCCAGCAATGGGCATAAATTTCCAATGGAATAGAAGAAAAAAAGATGTTGTTGTAGATTTTGATTTGGTCCAAAAAGACATCGCAAGGTTACGTTATATCATGTATTTTAATTCGCACGTAACGACAAGAAAATTATGTCCAGGGTCATGCAGCATAACTTTGCTTCAATGTCGGGCACGTAATAGCAGCCGTGCCGTGTCTATAGCTGCACCCCCATCATCTGCTTTTTTTGTGCTAAGTTCTTGGGTACTTACTATTTCTTCGCTGGGTTTTGTGGTTATGCTTTGTTCCTCTCACAGCGAATTTGTCCTTCCGAAGTCTTCTAGGGGTCGTTTTGTGGCGGGGTCCCTGGCGTCCTTCTATATGGGGCTTCCAAAATGGCGGTGGCGTACTCAAAGATGGCGGTGGCGTCCTTCAAAATTGAGGTGATTTGTGGCACAATTTATCTATTTTTATATATTCACTTTTTTGTTTAAGTGAACACACACTTTTTTCCTCGAGTGTACTTATAATTTCTCTTTTTTCACTATTCGGTTCGTAAGGACCAAAATGTTTGAGCAAGGGCTTTTATTTTTGTGTTCACTGGTTCTTTTCTTTTGTTTGTTTTAACAATGTATACTTCACTTTGTCACGGGGGGAAAAGAAATCAAACGCACGATTCAAATTCAGGTTTACAATTAAATTAATCTTCGCTTTGTGTGAGCCTATGAGCCTTTTTAGAACACACGCATAGGCTCGCCACAAATCGATATTAACAATAACAAAACAAAAGGACAAGGGAGAATGTGCGAAAATATGAAAAAAGGGCTTGTGTACACAACGGTGTCAATGTACTTGACTTTATTTTCCATTTCGTTTATGCACACAAGCCATCGCACATTCTCGATAGAAACGGTACTGCTACAAATTGTAGCACTGTTTCAACACAACTAAAATTAAATTTCTTTTTAATATTACATTTTGAATAGTTTTTAAATATGTTTTTCTTTCAAATATGCCATCTATGATCAAAATCGATTGAAAAACAAAAAGTAATAACAATTTGAAGGTTATAGTAGATCCGACTTGTTGTGTGATGAATATTTTCGACGATATGCTTCAATGCACTGTAAGATAAATTTATTCTGTTCTTCGTCTTTCGTAAGAATCTTGTTGTAATCATTCATAAATTTTAAACCGCGTTCAGCAGTTTCGTTAACAACAAACAAATCACGGCAAACATCGAGAGCATCTTGATAGTTATGTTTGTTTCCCAAACGGATGGATCATGCTTCAAGAATTCAATGTTCAATCCGAAGGCACCGAAGAAATGTTTGTTTGGTATCGAAACCCATAACAAAAACTTTATTATTAATATCCCATTTGATGAGTGCATCATGAACGACCTTGGCCATATTTTCTCCTGTGCCAGCAGGGACTTTAGGAGCGCCCAAAAATTTAGATGTATCTTCATAACTGGCGAGAATTGCGATACGATCAACTTTGCTTCTTCCGATTAGATCCGGCAACAATTTTCCGTCCCAATGAATAACCAATGACTGTACACTATTGTTCTACGAATTAAAATATAAATCAGTGAAAAATAACATTCGTATAAATAAGAATTAAATATAAATTACGTTTGCAATAAATTCTGTTTGAGCCTTCTCCGCTTCTCGCTTACGATTTTCTTTTCGTAGCTCATAGATCGTAGATCGATTGATCACAAGCTCACCAACAGAGGTCAAAGGCGTCACAGCATTATTCATGGCAGTTATAACATCACCTGCGCATGCTATCAAAATATGTACAGCATCTGAACAGCTAACTTTGGCCTTATCAAGTATTACAGTAAGTCGTGACGAGATCCAATGTTGTCGTCCTCTTGAACGTTTGGTATGATCATCTTAATCATCAGTATGCAATTCGTATGCCACATCCGTTATGTTTTTATCGAATTCATCTTCGTCTTCACTTTCAATGTAAACGGTACCGGATACTGCAAAATATCAGTTGATAATTAATTTTTTAAGAATTCCAACAAATCAATTCACTTACAAGATTGTTTGTTAAGCTCTGAATATTTTCTCTTTCGCGACTCCTCTTTTTGTTTTCGTTGGTCTGATCGCTGTTCTCGTCCATATAACTTCATGTCAACGCCTGCCATGCAGCCTGGATTTGCACTTGCGGTATCGAAAAGATCGTCCAATGTTTCCTTAAAAACGTTCACGTTTGATTTTGATCCTTTGTGTCTGTTGTTTGCACTTTGCTTGTGGACATTTATCCAGATGCCGTACAACTTTAGCAATTTATCTTGACATTTGTGTTTTTCACGAGTTGGTATGCGCGCCTGTTGCCAAAATATTAAAGCTGCATCCATTGCTAGCTTAGCACTTTCCTCTGAACAATTTCGTCTGCCATTATTTACAAACCCCATATTGTAAAAAACTTGCAGTATCTGCCTGTTCGACGGCAGTTTAGCTCCAGATATTATGTGTGACACATGAATAATTGATTCCACGTAGCGCAATTTATCACTGGATCGAGTTGCTAACTTGGAAGCTGATGTTGATGGTAAATCCGACATCGGAACAACAGTTTATGTAATTACACTGATATGGACGTATTACATGTAGAAGGGCAAGAATAGAACTTAAATTTCAACTTACAAGTATTTCAACGAACAGACACACACATACATCCTTAGTTATACTTGTGGGGCTGTGTCAAACACAACAATTTCAAATTTCACCACTCAGCATGCATGTGCATGTCAGCTATAACATTCAATTTACGTTAATCTCAAACCCGTTGTATTTTTTTTTTGTTTTCTACTGATTTTGATAATTTACGGTTTGTTAGAATGGAAATTGAACTTAAAAACTATTTCAAGTCAACTTATGTAAACAATATTATGTTTAGTTTCTTAAACATACAACTTTAGATTAAAAATTCATATTTTCCCATATCAAGTGTGTTTTAAATTTCCAATTACCTCTGGGCAGATATTAGCGTTATCCGATCGGCACTAACTTTTTTGTTGGAGGTTTGTAGGCTAAATGGAAACTTTTTCGACCCAGCACTCAGTACAAAAAAATAAAAAATGGTCTAATGTCTACATTACCTTCGATATTGGAATCAGAATCATCGGTCACTGGTTTATCGTCGCCGATCTGCGATTGGTCAATAGTCTGGTTACGTTCCAGATATCGAGGTCTTTTTATCGCATGTTCGTATTCGTCAGTAGAAACACTGATTTTTTTGCAAGCTTCGCAGCAATCGTTATTTGAAAAACCAAACTTTTTAAGACCAGGCTCTTGCCAAACGAATGAGAACTTCTGTTGTAAATCTCACTTTTCAAGTTTGCTTCACACAATTGCTTACGAAAATACAATTATATATGTATAGCTCGTTTGCTTGTGCTATTATAGCCCAAACAGACGACAGTGTTACTGAGCATTAACTTCGAAATAAAATGGATAAAGGAAAGTAATAACAATTCTTTGAATAGGATTGTAATGAATGCACGTAAATAAAAGGAGGCAGGGCTATTTCACAAGATTGACCATTATGGTAGGTTTCGTTTAACTCGCTCATAACGCCCTATTCTAAATTTAAGTTAGATCGGATATAACATAGGACTTGCAGACGGAGCCTATACAAGTATATGGGGGTACATGAAAACATGAACCGATATTTTTAAATATTACAAGGATTGATAATAGATCTACCATATCGCACTATACTAAATTTGCCGAAGATCGAAAGTAAAATGTGGTTTGTGGAATGGCAGGACCACAAATCTGAAGAGACCGTTGCATGGGTGCATGTTATATTGTGCGATATGATCCAACGTACCATTTAAAGGCTTTACCGAGAGGACACTAATCTGTAACAACTTTTGTGCAGGGCTATCCCAAAACATGGAATATTAATGAATCGTCACGTTCCATACGAAATTTGGTCAGAGTTGGATGTGACATGTGGCTTTCAGATTTTGAGCTGGAAAGGCTGTAGTAAGCTGTAGCTGGAAAGGCTGTAGTAAGCTATCATAACATGGCCCTACACTGACCAATTTCGCTCAATGGAATCAGATAGTTGATTCTGATCTATCTCCTTGTATTTTGGGATTACAAACATCCGCACTATACCATAATACCCTACCACAGAATGCATTTTGTGCATTTACGTTACGAGTTAATGCAGCTTGGGAAGAGTTAATGCACGAGTTAATTTGGATTGTCTTTTAATGCACATTAACGCTGTCGTCTGTCTAGTCTATAATATTTGTCAAAACAGATAAAGACGATAATTTTAGAAATATCGCTTTAACATGACAAATACCGTCGCTAAGTATATTCATTTCTTTGCAAATTTAGTTGCGGTGTTGTCAGAATTTCAGAATTAATGGGACATTTAAAGTTTTTTCGACCCATTTGCGATTTACGAGATGGCTATACTCTGCGATCATAGCAAACCGGTATACTACTATCCCATTCACAATGATTGCGCAAATGTTTTGTGTATTCACCTTGCAACCAAACAAAAAACCTTAAAACTTATAAGTCAGCTATGATATTTCATTAGGTGTTCTCAAGCTGACAATCAGAAGTATATTTTCCCCTTTTTCCTAAGTTTTTACCAGTCCCATATGCGATTGGAGCTGACGGTAATAGTGTTTCGTTATGCAACAAAATAGTTTTCAACCCCTGTAAAAATTATTTTGGAATATGGCCCTTAGTACAGAGAGAAATTTGCTGATTGTACTTAATAAACAAAAAAAACAATCAAGCGTTTTTAATATGAATAGCAAAAATATTTTTTTTTTTAAGAATTCAATAAATTACTAACAGATTTTAAAAAACAAAGTTGGGGTTTATTCCTTACTAAAACTGTCCTCTTATAAATTCGTGTATTAAATTATTGGTAAATTAAAAAAAATGTGTAAATTTAAAAAATTTGTAAAGTATATGTGTTTGCTGAAAAATGCAAACATAATTGTCGAATAAAAAATATATCAGCGATTTTATTTTTGGCTAATTATTCTTGTATGGTTATGGTGATGTTAATAAAACACATATATTTCACCTTTTCATCTCCACATTTCGTCGGCTTTATTCCGACTTCAAACGGAATTTCCGTTAAAATTGGTAGTTTAAGTATAACTTACGATTTGTTTACTGCTGTAACTTCGTTTTTATTTTTATCTTTGTGCATTTTGTTCTCTGTTGTGTTTGTCTATATTGTGTATCGATTATTCTCTTGCTTCTCCCTGTCACGTTTCTTTAACGTAGTGGTACTAGCTTCAAGCAGACATTCGCACACCTAGCATGTTAGTTCGTATCCTACGTTGTCTGTTTGTAGTTAGTGGGTTTTTGTTCTTGTTTATGCAAATTAATTTCTTTTTGTATCGTTTATTTGTAGGCAATCGATGTTCTCTCAACATGCATCTATTTTCGCGCTCTGCTTGTCTCTTTTGTGTTTAGTGCTTGTTCTACTAATTTGTTCGTAATTTGTGTTGAAACATTACTATTATGTTTATTAAAATTACTTTGGTATTTTTTTTATATGTGTCGAGCGATGGTGGATCATTTGTCCTGGGGGCTAAACACGGCATTCGACGACGAATGCAAATTCGAATAGAAAAATATTTCGATACGTTTAAATGTTTGGATCATGGCATTCGATCGTAATGTTTTATCGCATACTACTTTTTTTTGCAATGCTGCAAAACAAAGACTTTCAACTCAAAAGATGTGTCGTTGGCTGGTTCGAGCACGACGTGGGACTGTTAAAAAATTAAATAGATAATAAGAAACATTTTACGCATTATTGCAATGCAAAAATGTAACGATTAATTATTTTATTGTAGTTAATTTATTATTTTATAACAATTCATGGTGTTTTTACGTAATTTTTGTCGAAACCACTACTGTGATAACACAAATTGAATTTCCTAAAAGGCCGATGAAACATTTTTCTTTGTTGATTCTCTTTGCGGCAAGCATACGAGTATGATGACAAGCAGAGAAAAGCAGAAAAACCAAACAAGCGATTGTTGGTTTGGTGCAAGTGAATATATTAATAAATCTGATAAAAATATAGAAAGTAATTAGTTATAAATGGATCCAATGCTATTTTTTACTCATCATCGTCCGATTCGGAGGAGGATTGCAATGTAAACGTAATTAGAAGAAATATTCGAGATAAAAGCAATCGTTTTTTCATTATCTTTGTCCCTAAAAATAATAAAAAAAGACGAATATTTTTACGTTATTTCACAAAATATAGAAAAATACCTACATTTCTTTTGTTTTACTCTGTTGTTTTGTTTGGCGTCATTAAAAATGGTAGTGTTTGGTTTTTTTCGATGACGGTTGTGCTTTCGAATTCAACTTCGGGTAGTTGCAATTCGATAACGATTGCCGTGATCTAAATAAATCGTCGTTAACGAATGCGGTGATTAGCCCCCTGGTGCAGAGGGTATCGTGTTCAAATTAGTAATTATTCTATCTTCTCTTATTATTGTCCGTTTTAAGTCAGGAACTTAGCCGTTCTCTTTTCTTCATGTGTTTTTAGCAACTACTAGTAAGAATTATCTGGGCGTATTAAAAAATAATACTTTATTTAATAATATACGTTTATAAACTTGTGATTAATATTTCTACATCTGAAAATCAGAATATACGACGAGGAATAAATTTCTGTTTTCGTCTGTCACTTTTCAAGTTAGAGATGCCAGACTTCGAATGTTGAATTTGAGATTCCGAATGTGGAATTGGAGTTGCCACAACCACTCCCTCTCCAGTGACCAAGTCAGGATCTGATTGGGACGATATAGTCTTTGACGTTGATTGGTGTTTTGAAATTTTGTCGGATTTTTGAAGATTTGATGGAATATCTTGTTCAGTTGAGGCATTTTGATTAAAATTTTGAGTTTGCAGCATCAAAGGTTGATTGTCATTTACAACAAATGCTGGTTTTAACCTGTCTGCAATCACGTCGACATCTTTTTCCTTAATTCGTAAAGTAAATACACGATCAGATTTTCGTTTAATGACTTCGTAGGGAGTTTTGAGAGGACTGCGTACTGCATCCGTTTGTAGAAATACATGCGAGCAGTCACCACGTTCTTTGAAAACAAACATTTTCTCTTTGATATGATGAGCAGTAGGCGTTGGTCGCAGCATGGTAAAAAATGTTTTGAGTTTCTTCAAAAATTCCTTACAGTTGCTATCAACATTTGATATTTCGAAAAAATCATTTGGGAGACGTAATGGACCTCCATAAAGAAGATCTGAAGGTGATGCACACAGATCGTCTTTGAAAGCAGTTCTTAATCCCAGTAGTACTGTTGAAATACTTTCAACCCATGACACTTAAGGATGACACATTAGAGCCGCCTTAAAAGTTCTGTGCCATCTTGTAACCATGCCATTTGATTGCAGATTCATGAAAGCTTTGCACCGGTAAAATTAGCGAGTGCTTTAAATAATGCCGACTCAAATTGAGTACCCTGTAGATCGTTTCTGTAAATAAATCGGTAAGTTATGGATTTATGTGACGTCACACCGACTAGATTGGAAGATACCGATTCGTGATAACTGCTGTTTCTGTACGTTGAAATCGGTAAACATTCGATCTGTGATGGAAAGAAACACAAATCGGAAAGAAACGGTAGGAATTGAGACAGATGGCAAGCAGCATTTTATTTGCATTTAATTTCATGTACAAATATTTTGTATTAAAACACTGCTTTTTAAATAAAACTTATATATTTAAACGACATAACTATTACTTACCTTCTCCCTTATTTTGTTAAAAATATGCAAACAAATAAAAAACGAGGAATTAAATAAACTTGCAATTGGGGATGTACATTGCAAGTAAACAAACATTTGCATATCATACCGATTTCGTTGAAACCGGTTAAGAAATTGCCTTAAATATCAACACACTGCCATCTTAAATGTTTATATTTTGCTGCCTATTTTCAAACACAATTAAACCGCGGTAACACAATTAAAACATATTTTTTTAATAAAATATTTATTTGTCTAAAATAACACCAATTAAATGGTATTTGGTGTAAAAAGTTATATTTGGTTACTTGCTTTCTCACTTGGCTTAAAGTCAGTGAGAAAATTACCGATTTCATGTTGAATCACTTTTCTTACAGAAATACTTTGCAAGCGATTCCTATTGAAGTAGAATCGGAACAAATGTATCATCACCGATTTGGAACGACAGAAAAATTGTCAATTTTTATTACAGAAACAGTGATGGTCAGAATGACGTCAGAGTGACGTCAAATCGGTATTATCAGTCGGTAACTGCGATCGGTACGAGTTACAGAAACGAGCTACTCGTCTGTTTTGATAATTTTAGGACATCCGTATCTCGAAATCCAGTGTGACCAAAAAGATGATGCTACAGTTTGAGCATACATATCTTTAAGTGGAACTGATTCAGGCCATCGAGAAAAACGATCTGTCATGGTGAGACAATATCTATATCCTTGAATTAATGGCATCACAACGATATCCAAGTACACTTGATCAAAACAATTGTCAGGAACATCGATCTTGTTTGGTACGAAACGATTGTGTCTGTTAATTTTCGCTTTTTGGCATGATAAACAATTTCTGGACCAAGTCATAACTTGTTTTTTCATTGCAGGCCAAACATATTTTTTCGAAGCTGATGAAGAGTGGCCGTACCATTTGGATGAGAAAATCCATGTATTGAAATAAAAACTGGATGTCGTAAATTTTCAGGAACATATATACGGACATATCCCGTGGATATGTCACAGTATAACGGAGTAGTATCGAAATGGACAAATTATAGTTTAAAAGAGTTATTACCCTCCAAAATGGCTTTCAACTCATCGTCTTATTCCTGTGCTGATTGTAAATCATCCAATGAGATGGTAGTTGGCATAGAGATTGCATTTAATCTATACAGTGCGTCTGCAATTGTATTCTCAGAACCAGATAAATAAAAATATCGGTAGATAATTGTGAAATAATGTCTAGATGTCTAAGCTGACGAGGTGAAACCTTATCGGGTTTTTTTTTCCTAAAAAAAAACCCAGTGGTCTCCACGTATCACCAAACTTCTGCTCAAACAGAGCCCCAATGGCTGATTCAGAGGCAACCGTAGTGAGTGATGAATCTGAATCTGGAGCAGGATGTGCAAGCAGTGTAACATCACTAAGACTGGTTCTACACATGCCAAAAGCTTTCTCGACTTCAGGCGTCCAAGGCACCTTTCTCTTATCGTTTTTCTTTGAGTTCGTAGTAAAGTCGTTAAATGAAGCTTGTAGTCTTGCGGCATTTGGAATACGAGTACATCGACGATAATAGTTGATAACACCAAGAAATCTTCCAAGTTCACAAACGGTTTCTGGCTTGGGATAGTTAGCAATGGCATTAACGCGGTCGTTCTGTGGTCGGGAACCATTTTTATTATTGGCATAGCCTTTAAATTGAACTTCAGATTGGCCGAAATGACATTTTTTGATGTTTATTGTATAACCAAAATGTCTCAAACGCTCAAAAATTTCACGTAAATGATGCTCACGCTGCTCGGCAGATTCTGACATTACTATAATGCCATCTATGTAACAATAAACAAAATCGAAACCTCGTAGAACTGAGTCCATGAACCGCTGGAATATTTGCGTAGCATTTCTCAGGCCGAAAGGCATGTATAAAAACCCAATAAAGCCAAAAGGAGTACAAACGGCTGTCTTTGCAATATCATCATCAGCCATTGGTATTTGATAGTACGCCTTCACTAAGTCAAGATTAGAAAATATGGACTTACCATGTAGCCTCTCCGAGAAATCGTTTATGTTAGCTATGGGGTATTTGTCTGGAACAGTTTGTGCACTAAGTTTTCGAAAATCACCACAAGCATGCCAACCACCCGTTTTTTAGCCACCATGTGTATTAGACTGGACTATGGGCTTTTTGAAGGTCTGAAAATAACATGTTCCAATAAAAAGCCGATTTCTGCTCTTGCAGAAGCAAGTTTGATCCAGAAAGTCTGCGTGCGCGATCAGTAATTGAGCTACCTGTGATTTCAATATGATGAACTATTGTCTCATTGGTGCAAGATCTACTTCCTAATGTCATCTTTGCAATAACAACAAACTTTTCCATTAATAATAAAAAAGGATTATTTTGTTTGGACAATGTCGAAATGCCATATTCTTCAGTTTTGCGTAAAGGCCCATTTAGTCTCGACGGTTGACGGTAGATTCTGCAACCTGCAGAAGTCTACCGTCGTCAACCGTCAAACTGTAGTTATCTCCCTCTAACACATGCAAAATGCAACCCTCAACTGAAATAGCTGATTGCCTACCATCAACCGTCCACCGTCAACCGTCGAGACTAAATGGGCCTTAATACACCATGGGTTGTCAAATTAGTTGTGTTGTCAATTAAGCGCTTTTGTTTGAGATCGATATGTAAATTGTAGTGACTTAGAAAGTCAGCACCAATAAAACGCATATTGAAGTCAGCAATAGTAAATAGCCAATTAAGTTCTCGGCGAATACCAAGATCCAATTTAACAACACTGTTACCATAAGTACGTATTTCACTTCGATTTGCAGCAAGACGTTTTATAGATGATGGTTGTAATGTTGCCTTGATAAAAGAAGGTGGGGTGGTATCAATGAAACCACGGATCCTGAATCGAATAAAAATTTAGATTTGGTTGATTTGTTGCACACAAGTAATCGATTTTCCAAAAGTAGTTGATTATTACTGCAGCGGCCGCCAACTATGTTTACTGACGGCAGCTCAGCTAGTTTTCCGAACGGGCAACCCAGCGGGGGCAATTGGGTTTGCAATTCAGAGCTGCATCACCAAACATAGCGTGGTACCAACATAGCTGAGTTTCTTTTGTATTTTGACGATTTCGTGAATGACTTCTGGATCTAGATCTTTGTCGGTTGTAATTTTTGTTAGCCTGCAAATTAAACTTGTCTACTTTTTCACTCAAAGTTTTAATTGCTTGGCATATATCAGCGAACGACATAGTATGTGCAACCGCATCCACAGAAACCTTCGCGTTTGGTAGTGAAGGGGCAGCAGGGGCTGCACTTACCAAGTTGTTTTTGCCTCTGGCATTTTATCTGCCAATTTGGCTAGATTGTCCAAATCTTCTTCTTCCCAAACTGTCAATACTGGCCAAATAGACTCAGGCATTTGAGCAAGAAATATGGTACGTATAATAGCTTCATTTCCTTTTCCAGGCGCTAATCTTTTCATATGTGTCAATATTTCTGATGGTTTCAAACCAACAGTTTCGCCACCTTGCAGCAAACGCGGCAATTTTGATTCTGAAGATTCGGCGAATTATGCGATAAGGCGCTCCTTAAGAGTTGGAAATTTGTTGTTTGGTGGCGGTTGCGTTATAAGGTCTTCAACCGACAATAGCACATCGCATTCGAAATGAACTGACACGACGTCAAATTTGTCTGCATCAGCGGTAATCTTATGCAACGCCAAAGACCTTTCCACTTAGGCAAACCAAAGTTGTGGGTTGTCTTTGTTAAATTTCGGAATATGTACCTTTTGAATATTTGTAAGCTGTTTCATTTGTAAAAAGTTTAGCACTGCGTCGGCTTCAACGTCGAAGAAATTTGCGTCCTCATGCTGCCCACACACGATGCAACATTGTTTGAAACATGGCCATGAATATAAGAATTTACCAGAGTTATGGAACGTAAAATGTGATAGTTATAAAAATAATGCGTCACTCATTTCAAAATATTTTTTTTCGTCCGCGTATCTTTGTTTACCAGAAAAACTCACCGACTGATGTTTCATTTATGGTTTCAATTTTGGTTGCATCGTCTGTAGTAAAAAATGAAACCAGGTTTCAAACACATGTTTCAAACAATGTTGCATCGTGTGTGGGCAGCATCACTGCTTGAAGAGTTTTCGCTGTAGTTGACATGGCTTCTTCGTCTCAAATCGTACGAATGGCTACTCATAAGTCGAACCAAACCATTCTTGCCAAAAGTACGTTGAATAGTTATGTGTACTGCTACTGCGCCGCTTCTAAGAAAAATTTGGGTTGTGAAATAATCAGGCTGAAATACTCCGTTTGAATTTTTTCGTGCTTTTGCTTCCAAAACGGGATCACCAATATAGTTGTTGCAAAGGTAAATAAAATACAAACGTCTTCTTCTACAACTATTTTAAATAATACTTTATTTAATAATAAACGTTTATAAACTTGTGACTTATATTTCTACATCTGTAGATCATAATATACGATAAGGAATTAATTTCTGTTTTCGTCTGTCACTTTTCAAGTTAGAGATGCCAGAGTTCGAATGTTGAATTTTATATTCCGACTTTTACTGAATGTTATATGTACATATATAATTGATTTGTCTGATTATTATTTAAATATGTATGTCTATATTGCTTTCGATATTGGAATCAGTGAATTAGAGTCAGTGACACTGAATTATCGTCGCCGATCTGCGATTGGTCAATAGTCTGTTTATGTTCCAGATATCGAGGTCTTTTTTATTGTATATTCGGATTTGTCCTTGTTAGCAGAAGCACTGATTTTCGCTCGATTTCGTGACGATCTTCATGAGAAAGCTTCGCAGCAATCGTTAATTGAAAAACCAAACTTTTTAAGACCAGGCTCTCGCCAAACGAATGAAAACTTCTGTTGTAAATCTCACTTTTCAAGTTTGCTTCACACAATTGCTTACGAAAATACAATTCACTCTTACCACCTCTACGGGGAATCCACATTGAGAGCCATCAATAGATTTCTTTTATAACGCGTTTGTGTTATGAAAAGAGTTTTGTTGGCTGTGCCAACTGTCTTACCGTGCATGTCCATATGTACAGCTCGTTTGTTTGTGCTATTATAGCATAGACAGACGACAGTGTTAATGTGAATTTAAAATCCACTAATGCAAATTAAAATTTTATTGTGACAGACGACAGTATCTGCATTTAGGTAAGTGCATTTATCCAACAGCTGTTTGTAAACTATTTTTTGCACTTACTTCGAAATAAAATATATAAAAGAAAGAAATAACAATTAGCCACTATGCTGTTGGCGAAAAACAACAATTTGTTTGAGAGAAAGCTGAAATTATTCTTGCTGAAATTGGCCAACAATGTAAAAACTGCACTACCAACTATATCATAAAATTGATACTTTGGTACATATTGACTTAGAAATGTACCAAGGTACCAAACGTACCCGACAAAGGTGAATTTTGCGCAATTGAATAGTTTACTTTTAATAAATTCTAAAATTCTTTGAATAGAATTGTAACGAAATGGTAGGTTTCGTTTAAGTCGTTCATAACACCCTATTCTGAATTTGAGTGCGATCGGATATTACATAGGACTTGCAGACCGGGCCTATACGTATATGGGGGTACATGAAAACGTGAACCGATATTTTTCAATATTAAAAGGATTGATCTTCCACATTGCACTATACTAAATTTGACGAAGATCGAATGGAAAATGTGGTTTGTGGAATGGCAGGACCTCAAATCTGCAGAGACCGTTGCATGGGTGTATGTTACATTGGACGATATGATCCAACGTACCATGTAAAGGTTTTACCGACGGGACACTAACAACCTTTGTGCAGGGCTATCCCAAAACATGAACTATTATTGACTCGTCACGTTCTGTACGAAATTTGGTCAAAAGATAGACCATTATGGTAGGTTTCGTTTAAGTCGCTCTTAACGCCCTATTCTAAATTTGAGTGAGATCGGATATTACATAGGACTTGTAGACCGGGCCTATACGAGTATATGGGGGCACATGAAAACGTGAACCGATATTTTTCAATATTACAAGGATTGATCTTCCACATCGCACTATACTAAATTTAACAAAGGTCGTATGGAAGATGTGGTTTGTGGAATGGCAGAACCTCAAATCTGAAGAGACCGTTGCATGGGTGCATGTTACATTGGACGATATGATCCAACGTACCATGAAAAGGTTTTACTGACGGGACACTAATCTGTAACAACCTTTGCACAAGGCTATCCCAAAACATGGACTATTATGTTGGTCAGATTTGGTCCGAGTTAGATGTGATATGTGGCTTTCAGATTTTGAGCTGGAACCAGAAAGGCTTTAGTAAGCTACCATAACATGGCCCGACATTGACCAATTTCGCTCAATGGAATCTAGGGTTAAATGTTGCTCCGGGGAAAAATCTACTATATTTTATTTGGTTATAACCTGGCGCTTACGCTAGGTATTATGGGTACTCGTAGTAGTGTGTCAGAGCATCTATATGTGTATTGCACACAGGCTGCAAAGACAACCTACATACAGTCCTGCCGCACATTTCTGCAACGCACATATTACATCCAGTCTTGAGGAAATTTGGACATTTCATTAGGATTGGTCAGTTACTGAAAATGCTTCGTAGAATAGCCTTCACAACAGTTTGCTTTTAGGGTAAAAATGCCAACAGTTCGGAACATTTGTAAAATGTATCAAGTCAGCCGTAAATGAGCCGCGGTTGTCACGGTACTATCGATGCCGAAAATGTATCTTAAAAGTTCTACTGTATTATCTTTTGCAACCTTGATTTGAGGTGGCCGAAAAATCCGGCCTATTCATTCAAGGACTTATGGGTACCAAAGTTTAAAATTTTACAACAAACCCAACGAATCCATATGAACTTATTTTTAAAATCTGGATATATTAAAAACCCGTTTCATGACTTAAAGGAGCCCAAAATCCTAGTATCAGTTGGCTCATCCGCGCATCTAGTAGAGCAGGGTATAATATAGTGTGTCATGCCCGACTTTTGATGTGTGGATTTTTTATACCCTTCACGCAAGAGAATATTACTTTGTCATTCCGTTTGCAGCACCACCAAATATTGATCGGAGACCCTATAAAGTATATATAATCTTGATTGTCGTAAAATTCTGAGACGATCTATCCATGTCCGTCCGCGAGTTTTCTGAAAGCACGATATCGTTCAAACGGATCAACCTAGTTTTCAGAAATTTTGCATGATGCAGCCTTATGGTCACAAGCAGTTTGGGATTGTAAATGGGCGAAATCGGCCCAGAATGAAAACGTTTTACCTTTTAAATACCTCAAAAAAGCGAAAAGCTGCTGAGTCTAGGCTTAGGTGGCCTGCATGGTCAAAACCGGCGATTAATAGTCAATATGGACATATGGGTACTAAAATTAAAGCTAATTCTGCTACATTTTTTTTGCTTTATTATCGTCTAGTGGAGGGTACATGAGGATCAGAAATTGAATTGTTTTTAGTTTGAACTCTCTGATTCGTTACTTTTCTTATTAAATTTAAATGTATTGTTTTAATAAAATTCATGTACATAAAGTTTGCGACTTTTTTTTAAAAAATACCCTCTTTGTGAAATTTTTTTTTAAAGTTAATTCCCTTTTTGTGCGACTTTGTGAAACTCAATTTAACGGTAACCCTGGTCCCAACGCCTTGAAAGACCTCATTAACAATATTGAGGTTGAAATTGGCGATATACTAGGCGAAATGGATGTTAGAGTTCATGAAAACTTCAGAAAACGTATGCAGCAGTGTGTGGATAGGTCGACATTTTCCAGATACACTATTTAAAACTATTTAATTTAAAAATTCCCTTACTGTTCAATATAATTAAAGTGTAAAGTTAATTTTCATAATTTTTTTTTATTTCAATCCCAAACAAGCATGGACGTACTAAGACTCGCTCTAGAGCAATTTTCGCCAAATTTTACATTCCAAGTGAGGAATTGATTATTCTATAACCAAATAAAATACTATATTTTATTTGGTTATAACCTGGCGCTTACGCTAGGTATTATGGGTACTCGTAGTAGTGTGTCAGTGCATCTATATGTGTATTGCACACAGGCTGCAAAGACAACCTACATACAGTCCTGCCGCACATTTCTGCAACGCACATATTACATCCAGTCTTGAGGAAATTTGGAACATTTCATTAGGATTGATCAGTTACTAAAAATGCTTCGTAGAATAGCCTTCACAACAGTTTGCTTTTAGGGTAAAAATGCCAACAGTTCGGAACATTTGTAAAATGTATCAAGTCAGCCGTAAATGAGCGGCGGTTGTCACGGTACTATCGATGCCGAAAATGTATCTTAAAAGTTCTACTGTATTATCTTTTGCAACCTTGATTTGAGGTGGCCGAAAAATCCGGCCCATTCATTCAAGGACTTATGGGTACCAAAGTTTAAAATTTTACAACAAACCCAACGAATCCATATGAACTTATTTTTAAAATCTGGATATATTAAAAACCCGTTTCATTACTTAAAGGAGCCCAAAATCCTAGTATCAGTTGGCTCATCCGCGCATCTAGTAGAGCAGGGTATAATATAGTGTGTCATGCCCGACTTTTGATGTGTGGATTTTTTATACCCTTCACGCAAGAGAATATTACTTTGTCATTCCGTTTGCAGCACCACCAAATATTGATCGGAGACCCTATAAAGTATATATAATCTTGATTGTCGTAAAATTCTGAGACGATCTATCCATGTCCGTCCGCGAGTTTTCTGAAAGCACGATATCGTTCAAACGGATCAACCTAGTTTTCAGAAATTTTGCATGATGCAGGCTTATGGTCACAAGCAGTTTGGGATTGTAAATGGGCGAAATCGGCCCAGAATGAAAACGTTTTACCTTTTAAATACCTCAAAAAAGCGAAAAGCTGCTGAGTCTAGGCTTAGGTGGCCTGCATGGTCAAAACCGGCGATTAATAGTCAATATGGACATATGGGTACTAAAATTAAAGCTAATTCTGCTACATTTTTTTTGCTTTATTATCGTCTAGTGGAGGGTACATGAGGATCAGAAATTGAATTGTTTTTAGTTTGAATGTGTATTTTACCTCTGATTCGTTACTTTTCTTATTAAATCACAACTCTAGTCGAAGTTCATTCGCAGTTTGTATGGCGGTGTCGGTGTCTCGCGATTTATTTGCACATTATTTTTCCGTTGTTTGGTTGTATTGAATAATTGTTTTGAAAATCGAAGATTCGTCCAACTAGCTGTGCTCGCTTGGTTGCGTCGCATCTGGGACTATTGTTTTGGCGGGACAGCTATTGTTGCTTTGCTTGTTGGCTGGCGGTGGTGTGTATTGTATTGTTTGTTGCGGACGACATTTTTCATTTTTGCTTGTACAAAGGAATTTCGTAATAAACAAAAAGGTTGAAAATGGTAGATCGCAGTGATAATGCTGAATCTTTCGATGATGCAGTTGAGGAGCGTGTAATCAATGAGGAATACAAAATCTGGAAGAAGAACACGCCTTTCCTGTATGATTTGGTTATGACTCACAGGAGGGCAAGGATTATTCGGTGCATCGTTTAATTTTGGGCACTCATACTTCTGACGAACAAAACCATTTGTTAATAGCGAGTGTCCAACTGCCAAGCGAAGATGCCCAATTTGATGGTTCTCACTATGACAATGAAAAGGGAGAATTTGGCGGCTTTGGTTCTGTGTGTGGTAAAATTGAAATAGAAATTAAAATCAATCATGAAGGGGAAGTCAATAGGGCGCGTTATATGCCGCAGAATGCTTGTGTTATTGCGACCAAAACGCCCTCAAGTGATGTTTTAGTATTTGACTATACCAAGCATCCTAGTAAACCGGAACCATCAGGCGAATGTCAGCCCGATTTGCGATTGAGAGGCCATCAGAAAGAGGGCTATGGCTTGTCATGGAATCCGAACTTAAATGGCTACTTACTTTCTGCATCGGATGACCACACCATATGTTTGTGGGACATCAATGCTACACCCAAGGAACACCGTGTGATCGATGCTAAAAATATATTTACCGGTCATACAGCGGTTGTGGAAGATGTTGCTTGGCATCTGCTCCATGAATCACTGTTTGGTTCGGTAGCCGATGATCAAAAACTAATGATTTGGGATACTCGGAACAACAACACATCGAAACCTTCGCATACTGTGGATGCCCATACAGCGGAAGTTAATTGTCTTAGTTTCAATCCATACTCTGAATTCATATTGGCTACTGGGTCGGCTGATAAAACTGTGGCTTTGTGGGATCTACGTAATCTCAAGTTAAAACTACATTCCTTCGAATCGCATAAAGACGAAATCTTCCAAGTTCAATGGTCTCCCCATAATGAAACAATTTTAGCTTCATCGGGCACCGATCCACAGTGTGGTAGATCGCAAATCTAGCTGGACAAAATTAATAAATCGCGTTGGGTTCACTTCTCACTTATGAATTATATAAAAAATGAGTTCAAATATATAAATTATTATCAAAAATCAATTTTTTTTTAAAAAGAAGATTTTTTTAAATAAAATTGAGGTCAAAAATTAATTTTTAGTATTAAAATAATTTTAATATTTTTAATAAATATTTGATAATAATTGTTTTCGTTACTTATTTTTGCTTTATTACATTAATAATACAGATAATAACACATAAATGCACATAGAGATTTTAATTTATTCACTTTCATATTTATCGTTAAGATTCTTCCTCCTCAAAAGCATCAACAGATAATAATGAAAGAACTTCTTTTGTTATCAAACCTTGAACTCGAAAGGGAGTGTGACGCAAACTTGCGATAAAGGGATCTGAAGAAATTAAGAGACGATTGAAAAGATCTGTATTTGTGTCTATTCTCGATGTTTTTCTCGTAAACAACTCTCTAAATTTCCTCGTGTCCTTATTTCTTGCTTCTTGAGCTTCTTCTGACAGCTGTCCTATAGGAAGAATGCAAGACTTTATTATGTCTTTTCCATGAAAAAGGATTTTATGGACGCTAACTGGCATAATGTACCATGGGTATTCCTTTAAGTATAAATTTCGTGTGACAACAATAAAACTTTCGAAAGCATCTTCATCAATAGGGTAACCACTACCTAAAGTTTCCAAAATAATATGAAACCGTTCAATTAATTCTTTATTGACACCAGTGATTTCTGCACTCTTTTCTGCTGCTCTAAAGAACCGTCTAGCAGTATTACCATCATTCGTATTACCTCCGTGTTGTGTTGGCATGTCTACAAGCAACCCCATCTCATTTCGAAATCTCTGTTGAATATTTTTTTTTACTTCAGCCACTTTTGCTTTATTTTCCGGTCCTCGAGCTTGCCAGGTCATTATAGGAAGCTTATATGCTATGTGTAATACACACTCCATAAAACGGATCCATGAATGTAGCGGAGACATTCCAAAGGTTAAAGATCGTTCATCGACAGTTTTGTTTAAAATCACAGAAGGTTTATTTAGTTCACTCGGTTTCGCTCCACATATGAAACACGTTTGAGAAGAAGAAGTTAAAGATGATAGTGCAGTACAAATTTTACCGTCTATCATAGTAAGCATAAATGTAGACTCAACAAGAAAACTTTGTTCGCCATTTCTGATAAGAGTTGGAGACAAATTTCTTGCTGTACTAAATTAACTTCTTGAGTAATTAACTCAGTGGACTCTTTGGCAAAAACAAACTTGATAGGACGGCAGTATCTTGTAGATGAAGGAGCAGGATTTTGCCATACAATAATTTTTCTTTGTGTAGAACTTAAATTCATTTGAATAGGAACCATTGAAATACTAAATAAACTTTCATCTGTATGGCCCTCCTCCGAAGAAAACTTCTGTTTATACTGCTTTTGCTGAGCCCCATCGCATCCCCATTTTATCAAAATATTAAGACGATTTTCATCAGTTTTCAGTTCATCAATACCGAGTAAAACCTCTTTTTGAGCCAAACAAAGCCTTTCAACAGTATGATTCACTAATGACTGGAGTGAACTTTTTGCATACATCTCAGTGATTACTGTTTCAGCTGGATAACAATTTTTCTTAGCTTTTTGAACATTAGTGTAAGAGGGAAAAAGATTTTTGCATTTTGCGTTGACTTTTTGCCGAATAACGTCGTATTGATGTTTCGACAAATTAGCATCAACCATTAAAGATAAGGCTTCATCGGGAGAAAGGCTCACTAAAGGCACAGGCTCAGAGCTAAATCTCTTACAATTTTTTTTTCACTTCCGTACCTTTACTGGATGAAGCTTCCGACAGATCTTTCACAAGTGTGGCTGAATCTCGCTTTCCCATTTTGCGAAACACTATCTCGCTAGCTTTAATAATTTCTCGATGGTCAGTTGAATCTAAAAGACTTTGTATCTTTCTTTTTTTCGATTTTTCACTGCAGTCATCAAAGTTTTTCGGTTTTCTTCCAGCTTTTTCACATCTTTTCGGTTGTACACTTTCAGGCAATACATACGGTTCATCAAGCCAAACTGAATTTGATTTTAAAAAACGGCCATGATGTCTTCCACTTTTTATCCATTTTTCGCCTAGCTTAAAACAAATAATATTTATATTTGCCTTAAGATTTGTTTTCACTTCTTCTGGTATATCTTGAAGACCATATCTATCCATTATTAATGTCAATAAGGCATCTTTGCGCTGTATTTTGGGAGTTTTTAACCATTCTTCAAAAATTTCCTTTCGCGAAAGAGTGGAGGTCATACTGGAAAAGTGAAAAAAATGTATGGCGGTCGCAAGAAATCGCAATGGGTTTTTGATTTACCTTAAAGTGAACACTTGAAAGATTCACCCAAATATAGTTTTACACCGGAACTATGCGTAATAAACAGCTTTAACTCTACTTGAAAAAAGAAAATGTTTTATTTTTTTCACTTTCTGAACTTCTCACAAAAATAAAATTGTTTTAATACTTACAATGGAAATAATTAAATGCAATTTATAATATATTTCCTTGAAATATCGCTTAATAATAATAAAAAAAAATTATGACAATAGCCGTAGCCTTTTCAATCACAAAACAAAGTCACACAACAAATACGCTTCTCTTTGAAATCTGAATGCACGTGTTGACAACAAGTGACTTTAAAGTTTAGTTTTTCTAATCAGAGCTAAAAACAAACAAAACAAAACATGAATTACAGTTATCTATTGTATTGACAAGCTCATTAAACGATCAGAAGGAATGTTGCCAGACTTTTTTTTTTTATTTTGTCCAGCTAGATTTGTGATTTACCACAGTGTGCGATCGTCGGCTACACGTTTGGGGCCTATCAAAAATTGGCGAAGAGCAAAGTGCTGAAGACGCCGAAGACGGTCCCCCAGAGTTGCTTTTTATTCATGGAGGCCATACCGCAAAGATATCTGACTTCTCGTGGAATACCAATGAGCCCTGGATTATCTGCTCTGTTTCTGAAGATAATATAATGCAGGTCTGGCAGATGACTGAGAATGTTTACAATGACGAAGAACCTGAAATACCGGCATCTGAATTGGAAGGTGGTGCTGTCTTAATATTAACTACAGCGCGGATGTAGCACAATTTTGAAAATTTACCTCATCCATCGACAGCAGGGTAACAGTTAAATTAGGTTAGAAACTCCGAAATGCATGTTAGAGTTCATGAAAACTGCAGAAAACGTATGCAGCAGTGTGTGGATGGGTCGACATTTTCCAGATACACTATTTAAAACTATTTAATTTAAAAATTCCCTTACTGTTCAATATAATTAAAGTGTAAAGTTAATTTTCATAATTTTTTTTTATTTCAATCCCAAACAAGCATGGACGTTCTAAGACTCGCTCTAGAGCAATTTTCGCCAAATTTTACATTCCAAGTGAGGAATTGATTATTCTTAAAATTGTTTCTAGCATTCTAGCGTTATAAGCCAGTAGCAATTCTCTTGCAGTAGTATTTCCATTTGTCCTTCATGGGCACACTACCATCTTTTATACAAGCCAGCATATGTATGTTGTACGAGTATATATGTATAATTCTTAAATTCGAATGAAACCACTATGCTCACTGCTGCTTTGTCAAATATTTTAAAGTGACCATCGCGTGTGTGTTATGAAAAGAGTTTTGTTGGCTATGCCAACTGTTTTACCGTGCATGTCCATATGTATAGCTCGTTTGTTTGTGCTATTATAGACTAGAAAGACGACAGTGTTAATGTGCATTTAAAATCCACTAATGCAAATTAAAATTTTATGGTGACAGGCCACAGTATCTGCATTTAGGAAACTGCATTTATCAAACAGCTGTTTGTAAACTATTTTTTTGCCATTTACTTCGATATAAAATGGATAAAGAAAGAAATAACAATTAGCCGCAATGCTGTTGGCGAAAAACAACAATTTGTTTGAGAGAAATCTGAAATTATTTTTTCTGAAATTGGCCCACAATGTAAAAACTGCACTAGATCATAAAGTTGATACTTTGGTACATATTGACTTAGAAACGTACCAAGGTACCAAACGTACCCGAAAAAGGTGAATTTTGCGCAATTCTTTGAATAGAATTGTAATGAAATGTTAGGTTTCGTTTAAGTCGCTCATAACGCCCATTCTGAATTTGAGTGAGATCGGATATTACATAGGACTTGTAGACCGGGCTTATACGAGTATATGGGGGTACATGAAAACGTGAACCGATATTTTTCAATATTACAAGGATTGATCTTCCACATTGCACTATACTAAATTTAACAAAGGTCGAATGGAAGATGTGGTTTGTGGAATGGCAGAACCTCAAATCTGAAGAGACCGTTGCATGGGTGCATGTTACATTGGACGATATGATCCAACGTACCATGAAAAGGTTTTACTGACGGGACACTAATCTGTAACAACCTTTGCGCAAGGCTATCCCAAAACATGGACTATTATTTTGGTCAGAGTAAGATGTGATATGTGGCTTTCAGATTTTGAGCTGGAACCAGAAAGGCTTAAGTAAGCTATCATAACATGGCCCGACATTGACCAATTTCGCTCAATGGAATCTAGGGTTAAAGGTTGGTCCGGGGAAAAACCTACTATATTTGGTTATAACCTGGCGCTTACGCTAGGTATTATGGGTACTCGTAGTAGTGTATCAGAGCATCTATATGTGTATTGCACACAGGCTGCAAAGACAACCTACATACAGTCCTGCCGCACATTTCTGCAACGCACATATTACATCCAGTCTTGAGGAAATTTGGAACATTTCATTAGGATTGATCAGTTACTGAAAATGGTTCGTAGAATAGCCTTCACAACAGTTTGCTTTTAGGGTAAAAATGCCAACAGTTCGGAACATTTGTAAAATGTATCGTCAGCCGTAAATGAGCCGCGGTTGTCACGGTACTATCGATGCCGAAAATGTATCTTAAAAGTTCTACTGTATTATCTTTTGCAACCTTGATTTGAGGTGGCCGAAAAATCCGGCCCATTCATTCAAGGACTTATGGGTACCAAAGTTTAAAATTTTGCAACCATATGGAATTATTTTTAAAATATGGATATATTAAGAACCCGTTTCATGACTTAAAGGAGCAGGGGCGTAGCCAGAAATTTTTTTAGGTCTTTTTTCGAGGACAATTTCTCAATAATCAATGAAAAAACGAGGACATTTTTTTTAAAAAAAAGTAGGACATATTTATTGACTAGAATATTGAGAGATACTTTAAAAGTATCATATTCTTCGGCTTTTTCACACGTATTAACACGAGTGCCAGCAAAAAATGTAAATAAACGCTGGTGAGAGCAGTCATTTCAACTCAGTTGCTCTCAAGCATTCAATGAAAGCACATCTTTTTGACTAGCATTGGTCTAATGATTGACATATTCTTCGACGTTGAATTTGTTTTGGGTGTTGAAGGAGTTGAAGATTGCGTCGACCTTGGTTGTTGTTGTTAGGGTAGATATCAGTGATGTGTGGTGTAACGGCTTTTCTTGATCTGCTTTGGCTGCTGCTGTTGCTATGGGTGATGTGGGTGACGTATCTTGTGCGTTGTAGCTGTGTAACGTCTTTTCTTGTTCTGCTTTGGTTGCTGCTGTTGCTATGGGTGATGTGGGTGTCATTGTCTGTTGTTGTTGTTGACAAAGATGAATTTTTTCTTAAAAAACGCAGGTTTTTTCGAGGACATTTGGCTTAGGTTGGGGCATTTGCCCCTACCTGGCTACGCCCTTGTAAAGGAGCCCAAAAGCATAGTATCAGTTGGCTCATCCGCGCATCCAGTAGAGCAGGGTATAATATAGTGTGTCATGCCCAACTTTTGATGTGTGGATTTTTTTATACCCTTCACGCAAGAGAATATTAAACTTGTCATTCCGTTTGCAGCAACACCGAATATTGATCGGAGACCCTATGAAGTATATATAATCTTGATTGTCGTAAAATTCTGAGACGATCTAGCCATGTCCGACCGCGTGTTTTCTGAAAGCACGATATCGTTCAAACGGATCAATCTAGTTTTCAGAAATTTTGCATGGTGCAGGCTTATGGTCACAAGCAGTTTGGGATTGGAAATGGGCGAAATCGGCCCAGAATGAAAACGTTTTACCTTTTTAAATACCTCAAAAAAGAGAAAAGCTGCTGCGTCTAGGCTAAGGTGGCCTGCATGGTCAAAACCGGCGATTAATAGTCAATATGGACATGTGGGTACTAAAATTAAAGCTAATTTTGCTACATATTTTTGCTTTATTATCGTCTAGTGGAGGGTACATGAGGATCAGAAATTGAATTGTTTTTTAGTTTGAATGTGTATTTTACCTCTGATTCGTTACTTTTCTTATTAAATTTAAATGTATTGTTTTAATAAAATTCATGTACATAAAGTTTGCGACTTTTTTTTTAAAAAAATACCCTCTTTGTACCACTTTTTTTTAAAGTTAATCCCCTTTTTGTGCGACTTTTTGAAACTCAATTTAACGGTAACCCTGGTCCCAACGCCTTGAAAGACCTAATTAACAATATTGAGGATGAAATTGGCGATATACTAGGCGACATGCATGCATTTAAAGTGTAAAATTAATTTTCATAATTTTTTTTATTTCAATCCCAAATAAGCATGGACGTACTAAGACTCGCTCTAGAGCAATTTTCGCCAAATTTTACATTCCAGGAATTGGTTTTTCTTAAAATTGCTTCTAGCATTCTAGCGTTATAAGCGTATACCAGTAGCAATACTTTGGCAGTAGTATTTCCATTTGTCCTTCATGGGAACACTACCATCTTTTATACAAGCCAGCATATGTATGTTGCATATATGTATAGTTCTTACATTCGAATGAAACTTCACTATACTCACACTGCTGCTTTGTCAAATATTTTAAAGTGACCATCGATGTACTTTTTTTTAACAAATCAAAAACCCTTTTACTGAGTGTTATATATTAGCTCTCGATTGATTTGTCTGTTTATTATTTAAATATGTATGTCTATATTACTTTCGATATTGGAATCAGTTGAATTATTGTCGCCGATCTGCGATTGGTCAATAGTCTGTTTATGTTCTAGAAATCAAGGTCTTTTTTATCGGATATTCGGATTCGTCTTTGTTAGTAGAAACACTGATTTTTTTGCACATCTGGAAGGTTGTTTCTTCGCCCGCTTCCATATTACTTTCCGATGAGCCAAAAAATTTTCATTTTCATCTTGTACAATTTCTAATGGTTTGTTGCATTTTTCCGACTTATGGCGAGAATTATTTCCAAAATTCGAAACTTTACCGAGCTGGGTACAGGACCGTATGGTAGAAAAAGCCTGTTCATCGGATATACATATTTTTAAAATTCAACCAGGTCTGAAAAAGTGGAATGGTAACTTATTACGAAAATATATTGCAAGTTACCATGAACAAATATTGTTTACATTGATTAGCTTTTCTGTTTCAAGTATGGCAGGCATATGATGGTGCATCCATGACATAATTTTAATGATTCAAATGTGATTATGCTGTAATTATAGATATTATCGCCCTGCTCGTCTTGCCACACATCGAAAAGACCAGCCATTTTCAAGAGATTAACATCTTCCGGCTGTTACGAACTACGGTCGTAGATTTTTATTTGCTCCTTTTGAGGTATATACAGCAGGTGGACAGCTCTTTCAAAAGGTTTTACAGATTTGGTGGTTTGCTATTGATAGTCAAAACGTATTTGCGATAGTCACATCTATCCCAAAATGGTATTATTCCCCACATCATTGGCACAACGACGCGAGTTTACTGAGAGTCTTCGGCGTCGTCAAAGTGATGCTTCGACACTAAAACTGTTGTAATGTCAGTGGGACACAATTAATACGACGGAACAAATTTGTAGCCAGTTATACTCGAAACGCTACTCCGGTTGCAGAAAATTTACATTCTCTTTAATTGCCATGTCATTGGGGCTCTCTTTTTTTAATGTTGTATTTTCATGTTTGTAGCGACAGACCCTTAATATATCTGGCCGATCAAATGTTCTTAAATGAAAAAATTTAAAGTTGGAGCAATACAAACAATGAATTTTAATCACTAACAAACAAGTGCGACCAAACACACTGTCTTTTAAAATATCCAAATTGAAAAGATATGAACAATGAATATAATGTTTTTTGTGTTCTCAACGGATTAGTAAAGAACATTAGCAGTATTCGTTTCAGGTTACTAACTACAAATTTTGTGATAGCAGGGATGGTGAAGTTGATACTATTGACTTTAGATCAGGGTTTAAAAGCACCAGTCCGCTAACCATTAGCATCATTTTGCTAAACTAATGCTAACAATCTTTTCCACAAGCCTGAGCTAAAACTAATGTCCGACTAACGTTAGCTCGCATTAGCGTTAGTCAAAAAAATGACACACCTCTGCTAACCACAATTGACTAATGTGCTGCTAAAAATTTGCTAATTTCGACTAACCATTTTTCGTTAGCAAAAAATTTGAGCTGGTTTCAGTGTTGTCAACGGAACATGACGCAAAGTATCCAATAGTGGTACCGTAGTGGGGATTTCTGATACAAGATTTTTTAAATAAATAGCCTTCAAAAATTAAAAAATTGTTAAACACATTAGTTGAAAAAAAAATATAAATTTATTTTAGTTTGAAAGAACATTCAAAAGGAAATGAGATTAGTTGAATATGGAAAATAATTCATTTTTTTTATAATAAACGGAATCTTATTGTACAGAATATTTATTCATCAGCACAAAGGTCAAGTTCGGATATGGCTGTATGCAGAAACTCAGGATTATTTTTCTATTAAAACGCTCAATATGTATGTTTGAAAAATATTGAGAGTATTAGGTTAAACAGTCATACTATTTATTCTACGAATATTTATTATTTCAGCATTTTCAGAGATCGTTATGCATCTCCTCAATCCAATGTTAAATGTGGAACATATAACATTCCCGTTGAAAGTTAAACGGATCTAACCATGTGGACTCCATTATGCAGTGATTTATTAGTCATTGTACATAACATTATATTATATGTATAAACAATATGTAAATATATACGAGTACCTACCTCGAATTATTTCTGTGCTATTAATTTCACTTGTTTTTATATATACCTTTAACAGCTACAGAAACGCACAGCAATATTGTTTCATGCGATTTTTTAAAAACACAACTTATTGTCTATCAAAGGTAGGCAACACCGTACTCGAGCCGAACACAATTTTCGGTTACACACAAAAACCGAACCAAACACACAAGTCGAAATTAGTCACCAAATTAGCACAATTTAGCAAAGACGTTAGCAAAATCAGCAGTTGCTTCTTCTTCCATTGCTAATAATATATGCATATTTTGGTTAGCGTTAGTTTATTTTGCTAACGCTAACTGAATATTACGACTAATTTAGTTTTAGCATTTGTTCGCATATTAGTTTTGACTTTTTTATGCTAAAACTAATTAACAAATTCTGCACTTTTGACTAAAATTGCGTTAGCATTTTAAACCCTGCTTTAGATACTATTTGACTAAAGGTACGGTCACACTAGGCAAATATTTGAAGAAAAACGTCGAATATTTCTTTGCCACAATCTGACCACAAAATATTTCTGAGTGGCAAACAACAAAACAGCTGATTTCGGGGAAAAAAATATTTGCCAGCAAACAAAAAAATGTCCAATGTGAACACAGTGTGACCACCCGAGAACAAATATTTTCCTCTATTTTTGCTCTTACAAAATTTTTGTAAGAGCAAACAATAAGAAATAGCAGCAGGTAAAATCAGTGTAACAGCTAAACGTTCGGAGGCTGAAATTGACTCACAAACTTGTGTCGTCTTCTTTGTAATTAGCGGGGCAGCTAATTTCAGCTACACAAAAATATTTATTACACATTTGAATGGTCTGCATTTCATTTTAGTGCTCACAAAAAAGTCAAACTCTGCTGCGTTCATGCGCAAAGTTTTTATAGAGCTGCCGTTCTTGTACGCAGTTCTTTTAACATCTTTGCGCAGCATCCTTCGTTATTCCAACTACGTACCCACTACGGAGCCCATTGCTATCAAAGATACTGCTCCACAGCACAAAATCAGTAAATTTTCTTCTTCATGCATATTTCAAAAGGTTGACAGAAAATAAATTTCTATTTTTTGACAGTGTGATCAAACTTTTTTTTAGTCAAATATTTGTTCAAATGTGAACACACGTCAATCTTGTTTTCCCAAACTTTAATTTGACATTACTTAACATCTGTTTGAACAAACAAAAACTGTCAAATATTTGTCGGTAGTGTGAACACAAAATCAGCCTTGTGTTATTTTAACAATAATTTGAGCAAATATGATAAAATACATTTTCGTCAAATATTAACAAAGTGCACCATTTGATTACTTTTGCAGTTGCAGTTTTGAATGGCTTGAATATTTCCAATGCTTTAACAAATGCTGAATTACAGCAAAGATAAAGAATCCAAACACAAGTAAAGAGCAAAATTCATCAGCACATAAATGTTTGCAAAATAAACAAACCGAGTGTTAGTTACTTACTTCAATTGTTGTTACTCGTATCAACCAAGCTAAAGGCAAATAAGAAGAAGAAACAGTTGTTGTTTTGCTTAAATCTTTTTCACTACAATAAAGAAACGGCGTTTCAGTTACTTACTTAAATTTTTTCTATACACCAAGCAAAAACAAAGAGCAAATAAAAATTAAAAATTTATTGCATTGGTTACATTTTTTTCAGAGCAAACGACGTTTGCTAAAGCAGGGAAAAAAGTGGCAGTTTTGATATGAATTGTTGCTGTTGTAATAAGCAATCTGATAATTATTCTTTGTCTGGCTTCTAATTATCTTTAGTTGTGGTGAGAATAAAAATTAGAAAAATAAGTTCTGCGAAAGATTCCGTGATGTAAACACGGACTAAGTTTTAAAATGAGTTTTTATTATTGTTAATAGTTAAGTGATGTTTGAGTTTTTAATTAAAAGAAATTTTTATTGAATTCAGTTTTTTTGTTAATAATTTAAATTAAATATAATCTTAAAAAGTAGGGTATTTACATGTATACATTCTCTTAATTTTTATCTTTACACAAAGGCCAGCATATAGTTTAAAGCCTAGTATTCAACTAAATCGAAATTCTCGCTCCCATAAGAAATACATGAAGCAAAGCAAACGAAATATACCATTGGTAAATTCCGTTTAGCTATTTTCGTTTAGAGGTATTCAGCTGAAAAGAAAAGTTGGCAGAATTTGCAACTGTTACAGTGATGATTATAAGAGCAGTGTAGACATATTTCTCCAACTGCAAACGAAATTTAATGTTCTGATAATTGTTTGGTCAAGGAATTTTTGAAATTTACAGAAAAAAAATAAATTATCAAATGTCGTGAAGTTGTTTTTGAAGGTATTTAAATGAATATGTTAAAAATATTTTTTTTTGAAAATGAATAACGGCTGCTCCCTCTACACTGCTCTACACTACAATTCTTTCGTGCAGAGATAAGTGCAAAACTCCTTAGCGAAAATTTCGTTTTAGGTGAATACTAGGCCTAACAAATTAAATATTTTCGAGTGAGTTCATATTAATCCGATTGCGGTTACCTGCCAACATACTCGTAAGTATGAGTGATGAAAAGGCACGCTCAAGGTATCTTATACCTGAAATAAGATATCCTATTAGTTTTCGTTAATATATTAGGAAAGGTAAAATGTAACCCGTGAATTGCCATGTAGCAGGTGAAAGTAGAATAAATAAAAAGTGAAAGTACAAAATATAATAAAATTACTATGGTAATTTTAAAAATATGTTATATATTACCTCAGTTGTTTTAACTGCAAATCAAATGTTGCTTAAGAATGTAGTTCGCTATGCTGTTTAACTCTCCAAAAGTGGATTTTTTTTTCTCTTTTTTTCTATACCTAAAGCTTTCACGAGTTTGTGGCATCAAGTTTTGAGTTAAGTATTCGTTTAAATATTCATCTGCCTATTGTGAAAATTGCGTGGTTTCCAATGATGACAGCGGAGATACTGTGTGGGTTTTTTCCTGCAGAGTATAACTCATATTTATTAGGTTATACTGTTTTTTACGATAGGTTACCGCTTCAAGTTTTTCGCCGAAGTCAACGTGTGGTTGAAACGTGGATCGAGGTAAAGGCATTTTATTAAGCAATCGTCGTTTAATAGTTTATGTTCTGGTTTCCATATTGCCTAGATTTTTTTGCAATTTTTGCTACATATGGCGTATCTTCATTTTCAAGTATTTTTCAGTGCAAATTTTGCATTTCAATCATTCAGCATAAAAATTCCCATAATGTAATGGTTTTTGTTGAAATTTGATAATTGTGTGCTGGAGCGGCTCAAACACGACGCAATATCCATGAGCAAAATCCCATGAACTGTCATTTATTTAAAAAAAAATCGTCTAATGATTTGCTCTTGGCGTCATTTAGCGACGTCATATCTTCATAAACCCCTGTCTAGTAGAGCAACCAAGTACGAGCAGCGTTAAGCTTATAAGTTAAAATAATTCCCGATTGCCGTTTTATGGGTTTTTTAATAAATTTTACCAAGTTTCTGCAACTTAGTAAAAATTTGTATTTCAGTATCCCTCATGACATCTAATGCACATATCGTAGCTGCGCAGTATGTGCTGCACAGCGACATATTTGAATATCGCCCAAGCGGATTTCAGAGGAGTTTTCAAACATATTGAAGTTTTTTTTTTAATAAATTTCATGTCCATCGTCTGTGTCGTGTCCTTCTTGACCGTCTTCGAAAATACCAGTGCGACACAATTTTTGTAGTCTTATGGGCTGTTTCCACTACGGTCGCGTCCACGTCCGCGTCAACGATTTATCGAAAATTTATAATGGTGTTTCCATTGTGTTTTGCGTTCAAATAGCTGTTTGTGTTTATGTTTTTTTTTTGCTGTGCGAACAGTTTAATATTTTTGTGTTGTGACATTATCATGGAGTTAAATGATATTATTTTGCTAACCGCAGTGGAAAATGAGGATCAAATGGAATTGCGCCTAATGGAAATGTGCAGTAGCAGCAGCGCTGCACATTTTTTGTACAATGCACGAAGCGTCTGGTCATTTGTAATTGATGAAAAATATATTTTGTTTTCATGTTAATCTTCTTAACTTTTATTTAATACGAACGTTATGGTACCTTTTGGGAGACAGACATGCGTCTGAATTCGGACGAGATGTTCAAAGAAGGAGAGGAGTGTTTAACATTTGCTACAACGCCTGCCTGCACTGACCATGAAGGACACGTCGTTTCGGCTCGCTATCCCTTTAGAAAAGCGGATCGCTGTGTCCCTTTATACACTTGGCCCCTCAGCGGAATACCGAACAGTTGGAAGGCTATTTGGTATTTCAAAATCGATGGTGTGCAAAATACTGCAATGAAGTCATCGTCCAGCTAGCACCTGAGTATCTACCAGCAGACTTCCTATCAGATACCTCCTGTTTTTTGCATTTTAGCTGTGGCTGTTTATGCTGATAAACAGCTGTTTCAATAGGGATGTGCAATTTGCGGTGCTGCCATTAATAGGAATGGGTGGGTTTCGATTGCAAAAATAATCGAATTTATAGTAAACGCAACTTATCGAAAAACGCGTCCAATATGAACGCGACTTTTCCCATACCTAACTACCTATGTTTTTGTATAGGCTATACCGCGCGTTCACTGATTTTTGGACGCGGACGTGGACGCAACCGTAGTGGAAACAGCCTATTACACTTCGCTTTCTTGCCAAATCGTTTCCTTTTTCCTACCACTGTCAGAAGTTGAGGGAGTAAAATCAAAATCGTTATTTTCTTTGTCAGCTTTACAAATATACGCGATCAGATCCGCTTCTCCAATTCTTTTGGCGCCAATTCTCTGCATTCTACACTTCTCTGCATTCCGGAGACTCTAGCAACAGCTTCCTCAACCTCGGACAATACATATTTGTTATATGGGCCACCACCGTTTTTGTTGTGGCACAGTTTCTTCTTCACATATGTTTTCCAGTCCGTCCAGGTTTTGTTCCATCCATGACAATCTTTGCGTGCACGCAGAGAAAACATATGGTTACACTATGGTCACCACAACAATAATATGTTCTCTACAATAAAAGCATGTTCTTCGCAACCATAGTATTGTTTTTTGAATTTCATTTTGACAACAGTATGATTGCGACAATATTACTATTGTTGAAATGTAGCAATAGTATTATTGTCAAATTTAGAAATAAAAATATGGTTGTGGAAACCATATAAACATGGTTGCTGCAACAAAAGTATTATTGTCTAAAATTTACGTTAACAATAATATGATTACGGCAATCATACAGTATGGTTGCGACTATGAACAAAACAAAACAGGTTTTTTAGAGCATACATGGATGTGTGTGCGTGTGTTTTTTTTTGATATACAAAAAAAAATATATGCACACGATACAGTGAATGGTTGTTGTCCATTAAAAAAACAACAACAATCGGAAGGTAGTTCGAGAGATTTTTATTGTGTTTACTGTGTTCGGTGAAATACTTGATCATGGTTTAATCACATTCGTTACTTGGGGTCTACGAATGGTGAAGTAGCATTCCCCTCTGCTGGCAACTAAAAGTATTTTCGACTACCGTTGGAATATATATTTTTATTTCGTGAATTAAATGTTCAATAGAAGCATGGCCCAATCAGTCCATGAACTAATTGTAATGCAATTTAAAATTACTTGCATGATAAAAATCTATTTTTTAATAACAACACCCAATCCTAATAAATAGTTTTGGCGATCATAGTATGGTTGATTGCTTCATACTATGGTTGTAAGGATAATAGCATGGTTGTGTGTGAAGCACACTATGGTTGTGAGGATCATACTATGGTTGTATAAGAAAAATACTATGGTTGTGAGGATCATAATATGGTTGTGGCGATAATAGTATGGTTGAGTATGGATCATACTATTGTTGTGGAGATCATAATATGGTTGAATGTGAATCATACTATGGTTGTGGGGATCATAGTATGGTTATGCGTGAATCATACAATTGTTGGAGGATCATAATATTGTTGTGCCACAACCATATACCCAACAATAGTATGATCCTCTTCGAATATTGTCACCCCAACCATACTTTTTTTCTGCGTGTGGTGGTCCAGAATAACTCAATTTTTCTGTTAATTTTCTTCTGTACGAGCTTACATGTATGTATTAAGGCCTATATTACTTTGAATTCTAAATGCATGCATTTTGCTTTAATTGCGCACTTCGCAACATTTTCACAACATTTTGTTTACGCGTGGTTAAAACTACTCCACTGACTCATCCCATACAATTACCCTTTAAATGCCAGATTAAAATTTTTGGAATATATTCTAACCTCACATTAGGAATGAACCTGCAGCTCGGGAATCAGCCGTCATAGCCTATGATATAATGTTAGGAATAAAAATAATAGTTTTTTCGTTTTTTTGTTATTTATTCGGTCTTTTATCATTATTATGACTTGAGCAGTTTTTTATTCTGGTTCGAGACCTTTATGTTGTTTCTTTTTCAGAATCAACTTAAAAAGAACAACATAAAGGTCTCGAACCAGAATAAAAAACTGCTCAAGTCATAATAATGATAAAAGACCGAATAAATAACAAAAAAACGAAAAAACTATTAAAAAGGATTGGTACGCCCTAATGTGCAACGCATGTATGAGTATATGTACGCACAAAAAACATGCACACTTTGATTGTGCTTTTTGCATTTGTGGTTTTCAACGAAGACCCATGCGAAACGGAATTGGTGGAAATGATATTGCGCGTTGAAGATTGCTCTACGCACAGTTCGAAGACTATACACAAAGGGTAATTCTCATTAATAAAAATGAGTCTCCCGTATAAGTCATTTGATTTGTGGCCGAAGTAATCGTTGCCAAAGACTGCTGAAGAAAAACCTTGGCGGGTTTAGAAACAGCTGTACAGTCTGCCTGGCAACCGTAGCAAATACATTTCACCAATTTCTTCTTTTTAAGTTGATTCTGAAAAAGAAACAACATAAAGGTCTCGAACCAGAATAAAAAACTGCTCAAGTCATAATAATGATAAAAGACCGAATAAATAACAAAAAAACGAAAAAACTATTAAAAAGGATTGGTACGCCCTAATGTGCAACGCATGTATGAGTATATGTACGCACAAAAAACTTGCACACTTTGATTGTGCTTTTTCCATTTGTGGTTTTCAACGAAGACCCATGCGAAACGGAATTGGTGGAAATGATATTGCGCGTTGAAGATTGCTCTACGCACAGTTCGAAGACTATACACAAAGGGTAATTCTCATTAATAAAAATGAGTCTCCCGTATAAGTCATTTGATTTGTGGCCGAAGTAATCGTTGCCAAAGACTGCTGAAGAAAAACCTTGGCGGGTTTAGAAACAGCTGTACAGTCTGCCTGGCAACCGTAGCAAATACATTTCACCAATTTCTTCTTTTTAAGTTGATTCTGAAAAAGAAACAACATAAAGGTCTCGAACCAGAATAAAAAACTGCTCAAGTCATAATAATGATAAAAGACCGAATAAATAACAAAAAAACGAAAAAACTATTAAAAAGGATTGGTACGCCCTAATGTGCAACGCATGTATGAGTATATGTACGCACAAAAAACTTGCACACTTTGATTGTGCTTTTTCCATTTGTGGTTTTCAACGAAGACCCATGCGAAACGGAATTGGTGGAAATGATATTGCGCGTTGAAGATTGCTCTACGCACAGTTCGAAGACTATACACAAAGGGTAATTCTCATTAATAAAAATGAGTCTCCCGTATAAGTCATTTGATTTGTGGCCGAAGTAATCGTTGCCAAAGACTGCTGAAGAAAAACCTTGGCGGGTTTAGAAACAGCTGTACAGTCTGCCTGGCAACCGTAGCAAATACATTTCACCAATTTCTTCTTTTTAAGTTGATTCTGAAAAAGAAACAACATAAAGGTCTCGAACCAGAATAAAAAACTGCTCAAGTCATAATAATGATAAAAGACCGAATAAATAACAAAAAAACGAAAAAACTATTAAAAAGGATTGGTACGCCCTAATGTGCAACGCATGTATGAGTATATGTACGCACAAAAAACATGCACACTTTGATTGTGCTTTTTGCATTTGTGGTTTTCAACGAAGACCCATGCGAAACGGAATTGGTGGAAATGATATTGCGCGTTGAAGATTGCTCTACGCTCAGTTCGAAGACTATACACAAAGGGTAATTCTCATTAATAAAAATGAGTCTCCCGTATAAGTCATTTGATTTGTGGCCGAAGTAATCGTTGCCAAAGACTGCTGAAGAAAAACCTTGGCGGGTTTAGAAACAGCTGTACAGTCTGCCTGGCAACCGTAGCAAATACATTTCACCAATTTCTTCTTTTTAAGTTGATTCTGAAAAAGAAACAACATAAAGGTCTCGAACCAGAATAAAAAACTGCTCAAGTCATAATAATGATAAAAGACCGAATAAATAACAAAAAAACGAAAAAACTATTAAAAAGGATTGGTACGCCCTAATGTGCAACGCATGTATGAGTATATGTACGCACAAAAAACATGCACACTTTGATTGTGCTTTTTGCATTTGTGGTTTTCAACGAAGACCCATGCGAAACGGAATTGGTGGAAATGATATTGCGCGTTGAAGATTGCTCTACGCACAGTTCGAAGACTATACACAAAGGGTAATTCTCATTAATAAAAATGAGTCTCCCGTATAAGTCATTTGATTTGTGGCCGAAGTAATCGTTGCCAAAGACTGCTGAAGAAAAACCTTGGCGGGTTTAGAAACAGCTGTACAGTCTGCCTGGCAACCGTAGCAAATACATTTCACCAATTTCTTCTTTTTAAGTTGATTCTGAAAAAGAAACAACATAAAGGTCTCGAACCAGAATAAAAAACTGCTCAAGTCATAATAATGATAAAAGACCGAATAAATAACAAAAAAAACGAAAAAACTATTAAAAAGGATTGGTACGCCCTAATGTGCAACGCATGTATGAGTATATGTACGCACAAAAAACATGCACACTTTGATTGTGCTTTTTGCATTTGTGGTTTTCAACGAAGACCCATGCGAAACGGAATTGGTGGAAATGATATTGCGCGTTGAAGATTGCTCTACGCACAGTTCGAAGACTATACACAAAGGGTAATTCTCATTAATAAAAATGAGTCTCCCGTATAAGTCATTTGATTTGTGGCCGAAGTAATCGTTGCCAAAGACTGCTGAAGAAAAACCTTGGCGGGTTTAGAAACAGTTGTACAGTCTGCCTGGCAACCGTAGCAAATACATTTCACCAATTTCTTCTTTTTAAGTTGATTCTGAAAAAGAAACAACATAAAGGTCTCGAACCAGAATAAAAAACTGCTCAAGTCATAATAATGATAAAAGACCGAATAAATAACAAAAAAACGAAAAAACTATTAAAAAGGATTGGTACGCCCTAATGTGCAACGCATGTATGAGTATATGTACGCACAAAAAACATGCACACTTTGATTGTGCTTTTTGCATTTGTGGTTTTCAACGAAGACCCATGCGAAACGGAATTGGTGGAAATGATATTGCGCGTTGAAGATTGCTCTACGCACAGTTCGAAGACTATACACAAAGGGTAATTCTCATTAATAAAAATGAGTCTCCCGTATAAGTCATTTGATTTGTGGCCGAAGTAATCGTTGCCAAAGACTGCTGAAGAAAAACCTTGGCGGGTTTAGAAACAGCTGTACAGTCTGCCTGGCAACCGTAGCAAATACATTTCACCAATTTCTTCTTTTTAAGTTGATTCTGAAAAAGAAACAACATAAAGGTCTCGAACCAGAATAAAAAACTGCTCAAGTCATAATAAAAATAATAGTTATTAAAAACAAAATGTATTGCGAACAACAACCCTTCAACTTTATGGAAATATACATGGAAACGTACATCGCACTGATATGAATTCAATACAGCACACTGATTTTCTCCCTGTGATGTTTCGGCAAGTAAACAAAATAGATAATTTAACACTTTTGGAACATTCATGTCCTCATATTTGGGCATAGTTTTGAGGTTGCAGTGATAAAAATAACAATATTATCATACCTACGCCGTTGACATTAATTTTACCGTAAATTGAATATGATGTTTGTACACATCGCTCCTACACTAAGGCGAATGGTACACACTTAAATATACATAGGCATATAAAATGCACTCTCGTCACCATATACTTACAGCAAAGACCTGGAATAGCATGCCATCTAAAACATGTTGGTAGGCATTTATTTTCGACGTGGCATTCAAAATCGTCAAATTCGTCCTTTTTGACTTTGTAGCAAGCCAACAGCATCAACGTTTTATTCCTGGTCCATAATTTTCGTTTAGTCACTCTTAAAATAATATCGTGACATCAATATGTTGACGTTGTCTTTTAACTACAAACTACTTGTATTCAAATCTACTTATACATATAAATAATCATACCCGTAGTAGCCTTTGCTTTAATGTTTTAGTTGTCATATTTTTATTTTGTTTTTTAGTCTGAAATAAGTTGTTCAAACTGCAAGTCTTTTCTTAAAAACGGCAACAGGTTATGTGCCCAGGAGCCATGGATTTTCTAAAATCATTTTTTGCTGAACTGAATGGGGAAAACTATTCCTTGTGGAAGTATAAGCTGGAGCTTATACTTAAAAAGGAGAAATTGTCGAAATGTATCACCAATGCTAGGCCCGAGCAGCCTACAAATTAATGGGTGAACAAGAATAATGACGCTACAGCCATAATAGGGTTATCCGTTGAGGATTCAGAACTATTTCTCATCAAGAAAGCTGAATCGGCAAAAGAAGCCTCGAAAATCCTAAGAACCCACTATGAAAAGGATACATTATTATTATATATATTTCCAAGCACATCATGGAAATGAAATCATGTTCGAGAAGCTTGAAGTATTAGGTGAACGGTTTACGGAAAGATAGTTGGAAGCAATGCTTTTGAGTAGTTTACCATCTTCTTTCAACACATTAGTTACCGCTTTAGAGGTGCGTAAGATGGAAGAACTTACTCAGAAAGTAGTCGAGTCCAGCCTTATTGAAGAATATCAACGACAATTCAAGGAAGGTGCACCCCATACAGCATTAAAATCTCTGTCGCGCGGTAAAAAAATAGAGAAAAGGTATGTCATCATTGCAACAAGAAAGGTCACATCATGAAGAACTTTTGGAAATTGAGAAACGTATCAAAATCGAGTCATGCTCATGATACTAAGATGTGTGAAGCTAATGTGGAAAAAGTATGTTTCGGTATCGCAAACCAAAATACTAATTGGATTTTGGACTCCGGAGCAACATGCCACATCAGTACTAATATTGACAACATTACATCATTGAGTAAGTCCACTCGCGAGGAAGTGACTGTGACAAGCGGGAAAACAATCATATCAAGCGATAAGGGTTCTTGCAGGATCAAACTGGTGAATAGAAGCGGAGATGAAGAATTGGTGAATGTGAAAGACGTTCTATTCATAACATCACTTCATGGCAATCTCTTATCAGTTGATAGGATATTGAAGAATGGACATCGGGTTATTTTCCACGAATCAGGTTGCACTGATAACAAAAATGGTTTATTTTGCTAACGTCAAGACGAAAGTCGCCAAGTTTTAATCGCAGATTGTCAAATGCGAAACTGTCGCCACTACTGGCATACAATTTTCGGACATAGAAGCATATATATATATGCAATAAAGGAAATGCAGAATGAAGGGACAGTTAGTGATTTTCATAAAGAGGATTGTGGTGTAAGGAAACAGTGCGAAACATGCATTCAATGCAAGATGGTAAGAAGCCCGTTTATGGCGTCAAAAACATCCAACGTCATGGATTTGGTGCACTCAGACGTATGCGGACCCATGCAAATATCTACAGCTCGTGGCTATAGATATTTTCTTAAACTAATCGATGATAATAGTATAACTGTAGTGTATCTACTGCAAAGCAAGTCTTTGTGAAATTGCAGATTTATAAGCAAATGGTGAAAAACGAATTCCGAAGGTATCCGAAGAAGTTGAGATCTGACAACGGAGGAGAGTATACTGCTAGTAGAGTTCATGAATATTTGCAGAAAATTGGCGTTAAGCATGAACTGACTGTGCCTTACAATCCAGAGCAGAATGGTAAGATGTCTTTTATGTGAGGCAAAGTTGCCTAATTACCTCTGGGGAGAAGCTGCTATGACTGGAAATTATCTGCAAAATCGATTGATTTCCCGTAGTAATCCAAGTACTCCATTTGCGATGTGGGAAAATAAGAAACCTAATGTAAAGAGTCTCCGACTTTCTGGTTCTAGGGCTTACGTACTGATACAAAAAGATAAACTTAAGAAACTGGATAAGAGAAGTCAGGAACTAATATTTGTTGGCTACGATGAAAACTCTAAAGACTATCGTTTAATTGATATTAAGGCCAATAAAATAACATTAAGCAGGGACTTTAAATTTATAGATGATGCCGACAAATGTATTAAAGATCGGATTAAAGAACCACAAACCATTGAAGTTTTATTAGAGGCATTAGCACCTGCACGAATTTATGAATTAAAAGATAAAGACAATAATAAGTTAGAAACAATAGTGCTTTCCGATGACGATGATTCATTTTGCAGTCTTGATGATAACGAAAATGAAATTGAGTGCCCAAATGCTGAAGAAATTGAAAACAACGGTACTGGTACAGCAGTTGAAAACAACATGGAAGAGTCATCTGTAAGGAGATCTACAAGAAGTTCGAAGGGTAAACCTCCATCGCGTTACATATACAAGGCAACTGATGCTGATATGGAAGAACCAAGTACGTATTTTGATACCGTCAAATGTCTACAAAAAGAAAAATGGATATTCTTAATGAATGAGGAAATGGACATGTTGAAGAAGAACAGAACTTGGGATTTGGTAAATATTCCTCCAGGTGCTAACATCATCGGATCGGAATGGACGTATAAGATTAAACGTGATGTAAGTGGAAACATAGAATCCCCTGGTAGCCCGGGAATTCTGACAAAAATACGGTCAAGACTACGACGAAGTATTTGTTGCGAGATACTCATGTTGACGTAAAGTCTGGAGAAAAATGAATCTAAATAAAAGTTTATACGGACTAAAACAGGCGGCAAACGTATGGAACAAGGTGTTGCACAATGTTTTAATGAAACATGGATTTGTGCAGAGCTCCTTGTCTGTATACACAATATCCGGTCGAGGAAGGGAACACGCCGATATACGTATTTACTTATGTCGACGACAGTTTGATAGCAGCAAAATAACAAACTCGGATAGATGAAGTTACGAAACTATTGAGTACACACTTTGAGATAAGTAACCTTGGAGAAACTCATCAATACTTAGAACTTGAAATCAAGAGAGATGAGAATCAAAATTTTTGCATACGTCAGAAAATTTATATAGAAAAACTTTTGAGAGAGTTTTGTATGCAAGACGCTAAGATTTCAAAATTCCCAGTTTATCCAGGTTACGTTAAATCCTTGGCCGAAAAATTAGCCAGTAATAACGATTATCAGAAGCTAATTGGGTCCTTATTAAATATTGCTGTTAACTCTAGGCCTGATATAGCTGCAAGAATATCAATTTTGGCTCGAAAAACTGACTTCCAATAAAGGAGGATTGGAATGAGCTTGAAAGAGTTCGATCATTATTTAAAAGTGACGGTAAACCACGAGACATCAGTTTAATAGGCAATGCCGATGCCAGTTGGGACGAATATAAATTAAGTCTAGCACCGGTTATCTCTTTCAAATAAATAAAGGTTCAATACATTGGTGTTGCCGAAAACAATCTTGCGTAGAACTCTCTTCAACTGAATCAGAATTCATTTCGCTTCCGGAATTCTGCAAGGAAGCTATATGGTTACCAGAACTGCATCTGCATGGGAGCTCCACAGACTGAAGCTACACTAATTTCTGAAGATAATTAGGGATGTCTTCGTATGATAGAGGAAGGTAAATTTAGCAATATAACCAAGCATATTGGTACAAAGCAGTTATTCATAAAACATCACGCCGATAAAAAGGATATCAAATGCATTTATTGCCCAACTGATCTAATGTTAGCGGATATGTTTACGAAACCTCTCAATTCAACAAAGATAGAACTACATAGAATTAAAACTGGACTACAAGTCGTTTGAGGAAGGGTGTTGACGTTATGTCTTTTAACTACAAACTACTTGTATTCAAATATATTTTACATAAATAATCATAGTAGCCTTTGCTTTAGCGTTTAAGTTGTCACATTTTTTCATTTTGTTTTTTAGTCTGAAATAAATTGTTCAAACTTTAAGTCTTTTCTTTAAATACTCGGCAACACAATATTTCTTAACAATGAACATTTTCACTTAATTTATGAAAATAATCATTTTAATTTATGAAAATTGTATCGCGCTTTTTATATTTTATTTCTGTATCAATAACAAAAAACATACAGTAGCTCCAAGTGAAACTCGTACAGCTAATGAAATTTCTAAAACTCTCTAATATCAAACAAATTTTATTTGAAAAAAACTAATATAAAACGTTTAATAATTCATTGTATAGGTAATTTAACAAAACAGACAAACTTAACATTTTAATTCAAGTAACTTAAAAAAAATAAATATCACGCATTTCAATGCCAAAGCCAAACTATAGGTTAAGTAAAGTAATCTTATATATTCATATTTAGTGTGCATGCCTTTAATTTGTTTACCATCTGCAAGCTATTAGGCATACTTTTAACAAGTTTTTCGCAATAGCTTGGTTCAATTTTTTGCCATTCGTCCTATAGAGCTCTGTTCAAGTCGTCCTTGGAGGATATGGTATGCTGACGTTTTTTCCCCATCGAGATAGTTCCACAAATTCTCTATAGGATTTATATCTGGACTCTGGACTGATGTATCTATGACATGGAGACAATTATATAACAACCACGATCGCACATTATAAGCCTTATTCTTTGTATCATTGTCTTGATAAAAATAAAAATCTTTACCAAGACCGAGCTTTTCTTTGCAAAGTGACAAACTTTCTTTTAAAATATTATGATACACAGTCTGACTCATTATGCCCTCAATAAAATGCAATACACCAGGCCCGGATGCAGAAAATGAACCCCATACCATTACTGACCCACCACCGTGCTTTACTGAGGGCTTCATATTTTTGGCAAGGAGGGCTATGTTCTCCATACATAGCGTCTACCATCTGAACCAAATAGGTTGAACCTGCACTCGTCAGTGAATATCACGTTCTTCAAAAATGAAAAATCTTTAGATTGGTGCTCCTTAGCAAATCGTAGCCTTGCCTTTTTGATTGCGCTTGTTAATAAGAGGTTTATGTCTTGCTCGTCTACCATTGAAATCCGACTTGTGCAGTATATTTCTTATTGTTGGGCAACACGTTTTTCCCAAATCATTTTCAGCTATTGCTGCGAGCTTCGGGGCACTTATAAACGGGACCTTTTTAACCTGCCGTCGAATATACTGTTCGTCACTCACGGAGAATATTTTCTTATTTGCAGATTTTGACTTATTTTCGAAACTTTTATCAGTTCTGTACCGTTTTATGATGTACTGAACGGTAGGTCGGCTTCGATTTACAATTTCGGATATCTCTCGTAGCGATTTATTGTTTTCGTAATGTCCAATAACTAATTTTCTCACTTCAACACTGGTTTGTCTTCTTTGTCTTCCCATTTTATAACTTGTTATTCTTTTTATACACTTGTTATTCTATTAAGCTATCGTTGTTTAAGAGTTTCTGTTCTGGTTTCCATATTGCCTAGAATTTTTTGCAATTTTTTCTACATATGGCGTATCTTCATTTTCAAGTATTTTTTCAGTGCAAATTTTGCATTTCAATCATTCAGCATTAAAATTCCGATAATGTAATGGTTTTTGTTGAAATTTGATAATTGTGTGCTGGAGCGGCTCAAACACGACGCAATATCCATGAGCAAAATCCCATAAACTGTCATTTATTTTAAAAAAATCGTCTAATGATTTGCTCTTGGCGTCTTTTAGCGACGTCATATCTTCATAAACCCCTGTCTGGCAGAGCAACCAAGTACGATCAGCGTTAAGCTTATAAGTTAAAATAATTCCCGATTGTCGTTTTATGGGTTTTAAATAAACTTTACCAAGTTTCTGCAACTTAGTAAAAATTTTTATTTCAGTATCCCTCATGACATTTAATGCACATATCGTAACTGCGCAGTATGTGCTGCACAGCGACATATTTGAATACCGCCCAAGCGGATTTCAGAGGAGTTTCCAAACATATTAACGTTTTTTTTAAATAAATTTCATGTCCATCATCTGTGTCGTGTTCTTCTTGACCGTCTTCGAAAATACCAGTGCGACACAATTTTTGTAGTCTTATAGGCTGTTTCCACTACGGTCGCGTCCACGTCCGCGTCAACGATTTATCGAAAATTTATAATGGTGTTTCCATTGTGTTTTGCGTCCAAGTTTTTGCTGTGCGAAAAGTTTAATATTTTTGTGTTGTGACATTATCATGGAGTTAAATGATATTATTTTGCTAGCCGCAGTGGAAAATGAGGATCAAATGGTATTGCGCCTAATGGAAATGTGCAGTAGCAGCAGCGCTGCACATTTTGTGTACAATGCACGAAGCGTCTGGTCATTTGTAATTGAGGAAAAATATATTTTGTTTTCATGTTAATCGTCTTAACTTTTATTTAATACGAACGTTATGGTACCTTTTGGGAGACAGACGTGCGTCTGAATTCGGACGAGATGTTCAAAGAAGGTTTCCGTGTGGAGAGGCGTATTTAACATTTTGGTACAACGCCTGCTGCACTGACCAAGAAGAACACCTCGTTTCGGCTCGCTATCCCTTTAGAAAAGCGGATCGCTGTGCCCCTTTACACACTTGGCCCCTCAGCGGAATACCGAACAGTTGGAAGGCTATTTGGTATTTCAAAATCGATGGTGTGCAAAATACTGCAATGAAGTTATCGTCCAGCTAGCATCTGAGTATCTACCAGCAGACTTCCTATCAGATACCTCCTGTTTTTTGCATTTTGGATGTGGCTGTTTATGCTGATAAACAGCTGTTTCAATAGGGATGTGCAATTTGCGGTGCTGCCATTAATAGGAATGGGTGGGTTTCGATTGCAAAATAATCGAATTTATAGTAAACGCGACTTATCGAAAAACGCGTCCAATCTTCGTTATTTTCTTTGTCAGCTTCACAAATGTACGCGATCAAATCCGCTTCTCCAATTCTTTTGGCGCCACTTCTCTGCATTCTACACTGCTCTGCTTTCCGGAGACTCTAGCAACAGCTTTCTCAACCTCGGACAATACATATTTGTTATGTATATGGGCCACCACCGTTTTTGTTGTGGCACAGTTTATTCTTCACGTATGTTTTCCAGTCCCTCCAGGTTTTGTTCCACCCATGACAATCTTTGCGTGGTGGTCCAGAATAACTCAATTTTTCTGTTATTTTTCTTCTGTACGGCACTGTACGAGCTTACATGTATGTATTAAGGCCTATATTACTTTGAATTCTAAATGCATGCATTTTGCTTTAATTGCGCACTTCGCAACATTTTCACAACATTTTGTTTACGCGTGGTTAAAACTACTCCACTGACTCATCCCATACAATTACCCTTTAAATGCCAGATTAAAATTTTTGGAATATATTCTAACCTCACATTAGGAATGAACTTGCAGCTCGGGAATCAGCCGTCATAGCCTATGATATAATGTTAGGAATATAAATAATAATTATTAAAAACAAAATGTATTGCGAACAACAACCCTTCAACGTTATGGAAATATACATGGAAACGTACATCGCACTGATATGAATTCAATACAGCACACTGATTTTCTCCCTGTGATGTTTCGGCAAGTAAACAAAATAGATAATTTAACACTTTTGGAACATTCATGTCCTCATATTTGGGCATAGTTTTGAGGTTGCAGTGATAAAAATAACAATATTATCATACCCACGCCGTTGACATTAATTTTACCGTAAATTGAATATGATGTTTGTACACATCGCTCCTACACTAAGGCGAATGGTACACACTTAAATATACATAGGCATATAAAATGCACTCTCGTCACCATATACTTACAGCAAAGACCTGGAATAGCATGCCATCTAAAACATGTTGGTAGGCATTTATTTTCGACGTGCATTCAAAATCGTCAAATTCGTCCTTTTTGACTTTGTAGCAAGCCCACAGCATCAACGTTTTATTCCTGGTCCATAATTTTCGTTTAGTCACTCTTAAAATAATATCGTGACATCAATATGTTGACGTTGTCTTTTAACTACAAACTACTTGTATTCAAATCTACTTATACATATAAATAATCATACCCGTAGTATCCTTTGCTTGTATGTTTTAGTTGTCATATTTTTATTTTGTTTTTTAGTCTGAAATAAGTTGTTCAAACTGCAAGTCTTTTCTTAAAAACGGCAACAGGTTATGTGCCCAGGAGCCATGGATTTTCTAAAATCATTTTTTGCTGAACTGAATGGGGAAAACTATTCCTTGTGGAAGTATAAGCTGGAGCTTATACTTAAAAAGGAGAAATTGTCGAAATGTATCACCAATGCTAGGCCCGAGCAGCCTACAAATTAATGGGTGAACAAGAATAATGACGCTACAGCCATAATAGGGTTATCCGTTGAGGATTCAGAACTATTTCTCATCAAGACAGCTGAATCGGCAAAAGAAGCCTCGAAAATCCTAAGAACCCACTATGAAAAGGATACATTATTATTATTATATATATTTCCAAGCACATCATGGAAATGAAATCATGTTCGAGAAGCTTGAAGTATTAGGTGAACGGTTTACGGAAAGATAGTTGGAAGCAATGCTTTTGAGTAGTTTACCATCTTCTTTCAACACATTAGTTACCGCTTTAGAGGTGCGTAAGATGGAAGAACTTACTCAGAAAGTAGTCGAGTCCAGCCTTATTGAAGAATATCAACGACAATTCAAGGAAGGTGCACCCCATACAGCATTAAAATCTCTGTCGCGCGGTAAAAAAATAGAGAAAAGGTATGTCATCATTGCAACAAGAAAGGTCACATCATGAAGAACTTGTGGAAATTGAGAAACGTATCAAAATCGAGTCATGCTCATGATACTAAGATGTGTGAAGCTAATGTGGAAAAAGTATGTTTCGGTATCGCAAACCAAAATACTAATTGGATTTTGGACTCCGGAGCAACATGCCACATCAGTACTAATATTGACAACATTACATCATTGAGTAAGTCCACTCGCGAGGAAGTGACTGTGACAAGCGGGAAAACAATCATATCAAGCGATAAGGGTTCTTGCAGGATCAAACTGGTGAATAGAAGCGGAGATGAAGAATTGGTGAATGTGAAAGACGTTCTATTCATAACATCACTTAATGGCAATCTCTTATCAGTTGATAGGATATTGAAGAATGGACATCGGGTTATTTTCCACGAATCAGGTTGCACTGATAACAAAAATGGTTTATTTTGCTAACGTCAAGACGAAAGTCGCCAAGTTTTAATCGCAGATTGTCAAATGCGAAACTGTCGCCACTACTGGCATACAATTTTCGGACATAGAAGCATATATATATATGCAATAAAGGAAATGCAGAATGAAGGGACAGTTAGTGATTTTCATAAAGAGGATTGTGGTGTAAGGAAACAGTGCGAAACATGCATTCAATGCAAGATGGTAAGAAGCCCGTTTATGGCGTCAAAAACATCCAACGTCATGGATTTGGTGCACTCAGACGTATGCGGACCCATGCAAATATCTACAGCTCGTGGCTATAGATATTTCCTTAAACTAATCGATGATAATAGTATAACTGTAGTGTATCTACTGCAAAGCAAGTCTTTGTGAAATTGCAGATTTATAAGCAAATGGTGAAAAACGAATTCCGAAGGTATCCGAAGAAGTTGAGATCTGACAACGGAGGAGAGTATACTGCTAGTAGAGTTCATGAATATTTGCAGAAAATTGGCGTTAAGCATGAACTGACTGTGCCTTACAATCCAGAGCAGAATGGTAAGATGTCTTTTATGTGAGGCAAAGTTGCCTAATTACCTCTGGGGAGAAGCTGCTATGACTGGAAATTATCTGCAAAATCGATTGATTTCCCGTAGTAATCCAAGTACTCCATTTGCGATGTGGGAAAATAAGAAACCTAATGTAAAGAGTCTCCGACTTTCTGGTTCTAGGGCTTACGTACTGATACAAAAAGATAAACTTAAGAAACTGGATAAGAGAAGTCAGGAACTAATATTTGTTGGCTACGATGAAAACTCTAAAGACTATCGTTTAATTGATATTAAGGCCAATAAAATAACATTAAGCAGGGACTTTAAATTTATAGATGATGCCGACAAATGTATTAAAGATCGGATTAAAGAACCACAAACCATTGAAGTTTTATTAGAGGCATTAGCACCTGCACGAATTTATGAATTAAAAGATAAAGACAATAATAAGTTAGAAACAATAGTGCTTTCCGATGACGATGATTCATTTTGCAGTCTTGATGATAACGAAAATGAAATTGAGTGCCCAAATGCTGAAGAAATTGAAAACAACGGTACTGGTACAGCAGTTGAAAACAACATGGAAGAGTCATCTGTAAGGAGATCTACAAGAAGTTCGAAGGGTAAACCTCCATCGCGTTACATATACAAGGCAACTGATGCTGATATGGAAGAACCAAGTACGTATTTTGATACCGTCAAATGTCTACAAAAAGAAAAATGGATATTCTTAATGAATGAGGAAATGGACATGTTGAAGAAGAACAGAACTTGGGATTTGGTAAATATTCCTCCAGGTGCTAACATCATCGGATCGGAATGGACGTATAAGATTAAACGTGATGTAAGTGGAAACATAGAATCCCCTGGTAGCCCGGGAATTCTGACAAAAATACGGTCAAGACTACGACGAAGTATTTGTTGCGAGATACTCATGTTGACGTAAAGTCTGGAGAAAAATGAATCTAAATAAAAGTTTATACGGACTAAAACAGGCGGCAAACGTATGGAACAAGGTGTTGCACAATGTTTTAATGAAACATGGATTTGTGCAGAGCTCCTTGTCTGTATACACAATATCCGGTCGAGGAAGGGAACACGCCGATATACGTATTTACTTATGTCGACGACAGTTTGATAGCAGCAAAATAACAAACTCGGATAGATGAAGTTACGAAACTATTGAGTACACACTTTGAGATAAGTAACCTTGGAGAAACTCATCAATACTTAGAACTTGAAATCAAGAGAGATGAGAATCAAAATTTTTGCATACGTCAGAAAATTTATATAGAAAAACTTTTGAGAGAGTTTTGTATGCAAGACGCTAAGATTTCAAAATTCCCAGTTTATCCAGGTTACGTTAAATCCTTGGCCGAAAAATTAGCCAGTAATAACGATTATCAGAAGCTAATTGGGTCCTTATTAAATATTGCTGTTAACTCTAGGCCTGATATAGCTGCAAGAATATCAATTTTGGCTCGAAAAACTGACTTCCAATAAAGGAGGATTGGAATGAGCTTGAAAGAGTTCGATCATTATTTAAAAGTGACGGTAAACCACGAGACATCAGTTTAATAGGCAATGCCGATGCCAGTTGGGACGAATATAAATTAAGTCTAGCACCGGTTATCTCTTTCAAATAAATAAAGGTTCAATACATTGGTGTTGCCGAAAACAATCTTGCGTTGAACTCTCTTCAACTGAATCAGAATTCATTTCGCTTTCGGAATTCTGCAGGGAAGCTATATGGTTACCAGAACTGCATCTGCATGGGAGCTCCACAGACTGAAGCTACACTAATTTCTGAATATAATTTTGGATGTCTTCGTATGATAGAGGAAGGTAAATTTAGCAATATAACCAAGCATATTGGTACAAAGCAGTTATTCATAAAACATCACGCCGATAAAAAGGATATCAAATGCATTTATTGCCCAACTGATCTAATGTTAGCGGATATGTTTACGAAACCTCTCAATTCAACAAAGATAGAACTACATAGAATTAAAACTGGACTACAAGTCGTTTGAGGAAGGGTGTTGACGTTATGTCTTTTAACTACAAACTACTTGTATTCAAATATATTTTACATAAATAATCATAGTAGCCTTTGCTTTAGCGTTTAAGTTGTCACATTTTTTCATTTTGTTTTTTAGTCTGAAATAAATTGTTCAAACTTTAAGTCTTTTCTTTAAATACTCGGCAACACAATATTTCTTAACAATGAACATTTTCACTTAATTTATGAAAATAATCATTTTAATTTATGAAAATTGTATCGCGCTTTTTATATTTTATTTCTGTATCAATAACAAAAAACATACAGTAGCTCCAAGTGAAACTCGTACAGCTAATGAAATTTCTAAAACTCTCTAATATCAAACAAATTTTATTTGAAAAAAACTAATATAAAACGTTTAATAATTCATTGTATAGGTAATTTAACAAAACAGACAAACTTAACATTTTAATTCAAGTAACTTAAAAAAAATAAAAAAAATAAATATCACGCATTTCAATGCCAAAGCCAAACTATAGGTTAAGTAAAGTAATCTTATATATTCATATTTAGTGTGCATGCCTTTAATTTGTTTACCATCTGCAAGCTATTAGGCATACTTTTAACAAGTTTTTCGCAATAGCTTGGTTCAATTTTTTGCCATTCGTCCTATAGAGCTCTGTTCAAGTCGTCCTTGGAGGATATGGTATGCTGACGTTTTTTCCCCATCGAGATAGTTCCACAAATTCTCTATAGGATTTATATCTGGACTCTGGACTGATGTATCTATGACATGGAGACAATTATATAACAACCACGATCGCACATTATAAGCCTTATTCTTTGTATCATTGTCTTGATAAAAATAAAAATCTTTACCAAGACCGAGCTTTTCTTTGCAAAGTGACAAACTTTCTTTTAAAATATTATGATACACAGTCTGACTCATTATGCCCTCAATAAAATGCAATACACCAGGCCCGGATGCAGAAAATGAACCCCATACCATTACTGACCCACCACCGTGCTTTACTGAGGGCTTCATATTTTTGGCAAGGAGGGCTATGTTCTCCATACATAGCGTCTACCATCTGAACCAAATAGGTTGAACCTGCACTCGTCAGTGAATATCACGTTCTTCAAAAATGAAAAATCTTTAGATTGGTGCTCCTTAGCAAATCGTAGCCTTGCCTTTTTGATTGCGCTTGTTAATAAGAGGTTTATGTCTTGCTCGTCTACCATTGAAATCCGACTTGTGCAGTATATTTCTTATTGTTGGGCAACACGTTTTTCCCAAATCATTTTCAGCTATTGCTGCGAGCTTCGGGGCACTTATAAACGGGACCTTTTTAACCTGCCGTCGAATATACTGTTCGTCACTCACGGAGAATATTTTCTTATTTGCAGATTTTGACTTATTTTCGAAACTTTTATCAGTTCTGTACCGTTTTATGATGTACTGAACGGTAGGTCGGCTTCGATTTACAATTTCGGATATCTCTCGTAGCGATTTATTGTTTTCGTAATGTCCAATAACTAATTTTCTCACTTCAACACTGGTTTGTCTTCTTTGTCTTCCCATTTTATAACTTGTTATTCTTTTTATACACTTGTTATTCTATTAAGCTATCGTTGTTTAAGAGTTTCTGTTCTGGTTTCCATATTGCCTAGAATTTTTTGCAATTTTTTCTACATATGGCGTATCTTCATTTTCAAGTATTTTTTCAGTGCAAATTTTGCATTTCAATCATTCAGCATTAAAATTCCGATAATGTAATGGTTTTTGTTGAAATTTGATAATTGTGTGCTGGAGCGGCTCAAACACGACGCAATATCCATGAGCAAAATCCCATAAACCGTCATTTATTTTAAAAAAATCGTCTAATGATTTGCTCTTGGCGTCTTTTAGCGACGTCATATCTTCATAAACCCCTGTCTGGCAGAGCAACCAAGTACGATCAGCGTTAAGCTTATAAGTTAAAATAATTCCCGATTGTCGTTTTATGGGTTTTAAATAAACTTTACCAAGTTTCTGCAACTTAGTAAAAATTTTTATTTCAGTATCCCTCATGACATTTAATGCACATATCGTAACTGCGCAGTATGTGCTGCACAGCGACATATTTGAATACCGCCCAAGCGGATTTCAGAGGAGTTTCCAAACATATTAACGTTTTTTTTAAATAAATTTCATGTCCATCATCTGTGTCGTGTTCTTCTTGACCGTCTTCGAAAATACCAGTGCGACACAATTTTTGTAGTCTTATAGGCTGTTTCCACTACGGTCGCGTCCACGTCCGCGTCAACGATTTATCGAAAATTTATAATGGTGTTTCCATTGTGTTTTGCGTCCAAGTTTTTGCTGTGCGAAAAGTTTAATATTTTTGTGTTGTGACATTATCATGGAGTTAAATGATATTATTTTGCTAGCCGCAGTGGAAAATGAGGATCAAATGGTATTGCGCCTAATGGAAATGTGCAGTAGCAGCAGCGCTGCACATTTTGTGTACAATGCACGAAGCGTCTGGTCATTTGTAATTGAGGAAAAATATATTTTGTTTTCATGTTAATCTTCTTAACTTTTATTTAATACGAACGTTATGGTACCTTTTGGGAGACAGACGTGCGTCTGAATTCGGACGAGATGTTCAAAGAAGGTTTCCGTGTGGAGAGGCGTATTTAACATTTTGGTACAACGCCTGCTGCACTGACCAAGAAGAACACCTCGTTTCGGCTCGCTATCCCTTTAGAAAAGCGGATCGCTGTGCCCCTTTACACACTTGGCCCCTCAGCGGAATACCGAACAGTTGGAAGGCTATTTGGTATTTCAAAATCGATGGTGTGCAAAATACTGCAATGAAGTTATCGTCCAGCTAGCATCTGAGTATCTACCAGCAGACTTCCTATCAGATACCTCCTGTTTTTTGCATTTTGGATGTGGCTGTTTATGCTGATAAACAGCTGTTTCAATAGGGATGTGCAATTTGCGGTGCTGCCATTAATAGGAATGGGTGGGTTTCGATTGCAAAATAATCGAATTTATAGTAAACGCGACTTATCGAAAAACGCGTCCAATCTTCGTTATTTTCTTTGTCAGCTTCACAAATGTACGCGATCAAATCCGCTTCTCCAATTCTTTTGGCGCCACTTCTCTGCATTCTACACTGCTCTGCTTTCCGGAGACTCTAGCAACAGCTTTCTCAACCTCGGACAATACATATTTGTTATGTATATGGGCCACCACCGTTTTTGTTGTGGCACAGTTTATTCTTCACGTATGTTTTCCAGTCCCTCCAGGTTTTGTTCCACCCATGACAATCTTTGCGTGGTGGTCCAGAATAACTCAATTTTTCTGTTATTTTTCTTCTGTACGGCACTGTACGAGCTTACATGTATGTATTAAGGCCTATATTACTTTGAATTCTAAATGCATGCATTTTGCTTTAATTGCGCACTTCGCAACATTTTCACAACATTTTGTTTACGCGTGGTTAAAACTACTCCACTGACTCATCCCATACAATTACCCTTTAAATGCCAGATTAAAATTTTTGGAATATATTCTAACCTCACATTAGGAATGAACTTGCAGCTCGGGAATCAGCCGTCATAGCCTATGATATAATGTTAGGAATATAAATAATAATTATTAAAAACAAAATGTATTGCGAACAACAACCCTTCAACGTTATGGAAATATACATGGAAACGTACATCGCACTGATATGAATTCAATACAGCACACTGATTTTCTCCCTGTGATGTTTCGGCAAGTAAACAAAATAGATAATTTAACACTTTTGGAACATTCATGTCCTCATATTTGGGCATAGTTTTGAGGTTGCAGTGATAAAAATAACAATATTATCATACCCACGCCGTTGACATTAATTTTACCGTAAATTGAATATGATGTTTGTACACATCGCTCCTACACTAAGGCGAATGGTACACACTTAAATATACATAGGCATATAAAATGCACTCTCGTCACCATATACTTACAGCAAAGACCTGGAATAGCATGCCATCTAAAACATGTTGGTAGGCATTTATTTTCGACGTGGCATTCAAAATCGTCAAATTCGTCCTTTTTGACTTTGTAGCAAGCCAACAGCATCAACGTTTTATTCCTGGTCCATAATTTTCGTTTAGTCACTCTTAAAATAATATCGTGACATCAATATGTTGACGTTGTCTTTTAACTACAAACTACTTGTATTCAAATCTACTTATACATATAAATAATCATACCCGTAGTAGCCTTTGCTTTAATGTTTTAGTTGTCATATTTTTATTTTGTTTTTTAGTCTGAAATAAGTTGTTCAAACTGCAAGTCTTTTCTTAAAAACGGCAACAGGTTATGTGCCCAGGAGCCATGGATTTTCTAAAATCATTTTTGCTGAACTGAATGGGGAAAACTATTCCTTGTGGAAGTATAAGCTGGAGCTTATACCTAAAAAGGAGAAATTGTCGAAATGTATCACCAATGCTAGGCCCGAGCAGCCTACAAATTAATGGGTGAACAAGAATAATGACGCTACAGCCATAATAGGGTTATCCGTTGAGGATTCAGAACTATTTCTCATCAAGAAAGCTGAATCGGCAAAAGAAGCCTCGAAAATCCTAAGAACCCACTATGAAAAGGATACATTATTATTATATATATTTCCAAGCACATCATGGAAATGAAATCATGTTCGAGAAGCTTGAAGTATTAGGTGAACGGTTTACGGAAAGATAGTTGGAAGCAATGCTTTTGAGTAGTTTACCATCTTCTTTCAACACATTAGTTACCGCTTTAGAGGTGCGTAAGATGGAAGAACTTACTCAGAAAGTAGTCGAGTCCAGCCTTATTGAAGAATATCAACGACAATTCAAGGAAGGTGCACCCCACACAGCATTAAAATCTCTGTCGCGCGGTAAAAAAAATAGAGAAAAGGTATGTCATCATTGCAACAAGAAAGGTCATATCATGACTCGATTTTGATACTTGAGAAACGTATCAAAATCGAGTCATGCTCATGATACTAAGATGTGTGAAGCTAATGTGGAAAAAGTAGATTTCGGTATCGCAAACCAAAATACTAATTGGATTTTGGACTCCGGAGCAACATGCCACATCAGTACTAATATTGACAACATTACATCATTGAGTAAGTCCACTCGCGAGGAAGTGACTGTGACAAGCGGGAAAACAATCATATCAAGCGATAAGGGTTCTTGCAGGATCAAACTGGTGAATAGAAGCGGAGATGAAGAATTGGTGAATGTGAAAGACGTTCTGTTCATAACATCACTTCATGGCAATCTCTTATCAGTTGATAGGATATTGAAGAATGGACATCGGGTTATTTTCCACGAATCAGGTTGCACTGATAACAAAAATGGTTTATTTTGCTAACGTCAAGACGAAAGTCGCCAAGTTTTAATCGCAGATTGTCAAATGCGAAACTGTCGCCACTACTGGCATACAATTTTCGGACATAGAAGCATATATATATATGCAATAAAGGAAATGCAGAATGAAGGGACAGTTAGTGATTTTCATAAAGAGGATTGTGGTGTAAGGAAACAGTGCGAAACATGCATTCAATGCAAGATGGTAAGAAGCCCGTTTATGGCGTCAAAAACATCCAACGTCATGGATTTGGTGCACTCAGACGTATGCGGACCCATGTAAATATCTACAGCTCGTGGCTATAGATATTTCCTTAAACTAATCGATGATAATAGTATAACTGTAGTGTATCTACTGCAAAGCAAGTCTTTGTGAAATTGCAGATTTATAAGCAAATGGTGAAAAACGAATTCCGAAGGTATCCGAAGAAGTTGAGATCTGACAACGGAGGAGAGTATACTGCTAGTAGAGTTCATGAATATTTGCAGAAAATTGGCGTTAAGCATGAACTGACTGTGCCTTACAATCCAGAGCAGAATGGTAAGATGTCTTTTATGTGAGGCAAAGTTGCCTAATTACCTCTGGGGAGAAGCTGCTATGACTGGAAATTATCTGCAAAATCGATTGATTTCCCGTAGTAATCCAAGTACTCCATTTGCGATGTGGGAAAATAAGAAACCTAATGTAAAGAGTCTCCGACTTTCTGGTTCTAGGGCTTACGTACTGATACCAAAAGATAAACTTAAGAAACTGGATAAGAGAAGTCAGGAACTAATATTTGTTGGCTACGATGAAAACTCTAAAGACTATTGTTTAATTGATATTAAGGCCAATAAAATAACATTAAGCAGGGACTTTAAATTTATAGATGATGCCGAAAAATGTATTAAAGATCGGATTAAAGAACCACAAACCATTGAAGTTTTATTAGAGGCATTAGCACCTGCACGAATTTATGAATTAAAAGATAAAGACAATAATAAGTTAGAAACAATAGTGCTTTCCGATGACGATGATTCATTTTGCAGTCTTGATGATAACGAAAATGAAATTGAGTGCCCAAATGCTGAAGAAATTGAAAACAACGGTACTGGTACAGCAGTTGAAAACAACATGGAAGAGTCATCTGTAAGGAGATCTACAAGAAGTTCGAAGGGTAAACCTCCATCGCGTTACATATACAAGGCAACTGATGCTGATATGGAAGAACCAAGTACGTATTTTGATACCGTCAAATGTCTACAAAAAGAAAAATGGATATTCTTAATGAATGAGGAAATGGACATGTTGAAGAAGAACAGAACTTGGGATTTGGTAAATATTCCTCCAGGTGCTAACATCATCGGATCGGAATGGACGTATAAGATTAAACGTGATGTAAGTGGAAACATAGAATCCCCTGGTAGCCCGGGAATTCTGACAAAAATACGGTCAAGACTACGACGAAGTATTTGTTGCGAGATACTCATGTTGACGTAAAGTCTGGAGAAAAATGAATCTAAATAAAAGTTTATACGGACTAAAACAGGCGGCAAACGTATGGAACAAGGTGTTGCACAATGTTTTAATGAAACATGGATTTGTGCAGAGCTCCTTGTCTGTATACACAATATCCGGTCGAGGAAGGGAACACGCCGATATACGTATTTACTTATGTCGACGACAGTTTGATAGCAGCAAAATAACAAACTCGGATAGATGAAGTTACGAAACTATTGAGTACACACTTTGAGATAAGTAACCTTGGAGAAACTCATCAATACTTAGAACTTGAAATCAAGAGAGATGAGAATCAAAATTTTTGCATACGTCAGAAAATTTATATAGAAAAACTTTTGAGAGAGTTTTGTATGCAAGACGCTAAGATTTCAAAATTCCCAGTTTATCCAGGTTACGTTAAATCCTTGGCCGAAAAATTAGCCAGTAATAACGATTATCAGAAGCTAATTGGGTCCTTATTAAATATTGCTGTTAACTCTAGGCCTGATATAGCTGCAAGAATATCAATTTTGGCTCGAAAAACTGACTTCCAATAAAGGAGGATTGGAATGAGCTTGAAAGAGTTCGATCATTATTTAAAAGTGACGGTAAACCACGAGACATCAGTTTAATAGGCAATGCCGATGCCAGTTGGGACGAATATAAATTAAGTCTAGCACCGGTTATCTCTTTCAAATAAATAAAGGTTCAATACATTGGTGTTGCCGAAAACAATCTTGCGTTGAACTCTCTTCAACTGAATCAGAATTCATTTCGCTTTCGGAATTCTGCAGGGAAGCTATATGGTTACCAGAACTGCATCTGCATGGGAGCTCCACAGACTGAAGCTACACTAATTTCTGAATATAATTTTGGATGTCTTCGTATGATAGAGGAAGGTAAATTTAGCAATATAACCAAGCATATTGGTACAAAGCAGTTATTCATAAAACATCACGCCGATAAAAAGGATATCAAATGCATTTATTGCCCAACTGATCTAATGTTAGCGGATATGTTTACGAAACCTCTCAATTCAACAAAGATAGAACTACATAGAATTAAAACTGGACTACAAGTCGTTTGAGGAAGGGTGTTGACGTTATGTCTTTTAACTACAAACTACTTGTATTCAAATATATTTTACATAAATAATCATAGTAGCCTTTGCTTTAGCGTTTAAGTTGTCACATTTTTTCATTTTGTTTTTTAGTCTGAAATAAATTGTTCAAACTTTAAGTCTTTTCTTTAAATACTCGGCAACACAATATTTCTTAACAATGAACATTTTCACTTAATTTATGAAAATAATCATTTTAATTTATGAAAATTGTATCGCGCTTTTTATATTTTATTTCTGTATCAATAACAAAAAACATACAGTAGCTCCAAGTGAAACTCGTACAGCTAATGAAATTTCTAAAACTCTCTAATATCAAACAAATTTTATTTGAAAAAAACTAATATAAAACGTTTAATAGTTCATTGTATAGGTAATTTAACAAAACAGACAAACTTAACATTTTAATTCAAGTAACTTAAAAAAAATAAATATCACGCATTTCAATGCCAAAGCCAAACTATAGGTTAAGTAAAGTAATCTTATATATTCATATTTAGTGTGCATGCCTTTAATTTGTTTACCATCTGCAAGCTATTAGGCATACTTTTAACAAGTTTTTCGCAATAGCTTGGTTCAATTTATTGCCATTCGTCCTGTAGAGCTCTGTTCAAGTCGTCCTTGGATGATATGGTATGCTGACGTTTTTTTCCCATCGAGATAGTTCCACAAATTCTCTATAGGATTTATATCTGGGCTGATGTATCTATGACATGGAGACAATTATATAACAACCACGATCGCACATTATAAGCCTTATTCATTGTATCATTGTCTTGATAAAAATAAAAATCTTTACCAAGACCGAGCTTTTCTTTGCAGTGACAAACTTTCTTTTAACATTGTCTTGATAAAAATAAAAATCTTTACCAAGACCGAGCTTTTCTTTGCAAAGTGACAAACTTTCTTTTAAAATATTATGATACACTGTCTGCCTCATTATACCCTCAATAAAATGCAATACACCAGGCCCGGATGCAGAAAATGAACCCCATACCATTACTGACCCACCACCGTGCTTTACTGAGGGCTTCATATTTTTGGCAAGGAGCGCTATGTTCTCCATACATAGCGTCTACCATCTGAACCAAATAGGTTGAACCTGCACTCGTCAGTGAATATTACGTTCTTCCAAAATGAAAAATCTTTCGATTGGTGCTCCTTAGCAAATCGTAGCCTTGCTTTTTGATAGCGCTTGTTAATAAGAGGTTTATGTCTTGCTCGTCTACCATTGAAATCCGACTTGTGCAGTATATTTCTTATTGTTGGGCAACACGTTTTTCCCAAATCATTTTCAGCTATTGCTGCGAGCTTCGGGGCACTTATAAACGGGCCCTTTTTAACCTGCCGTCGAATATACTGTTCGTCACTCACGGAGAATATTTTTTTATTTGCAGATTTTGACTTATTTTTGAAACTTTTATCAGTTCTGTACCGTTTTATGATGTACTGAACGGTAGATCGGCTTCGATTTACAATTTCGGATATCTCTCGTAGCGATTTATTGTTTTCGTGATGTGCAATAACTAATTTTCTCACTTCAACACTGGTTTATCTTCTTTGTCTTCCCATTTTATACACTTGTTATTCTTTTCTTTGAAAAAATGCACAATAAACCGAAATATGTGAGGTAATTTTATTTTAGGGACTTCCCACAATACTTTCTCCAAAGTGAAATGAAGTTAGATGCAAATTGAAGCAGGACTGCCAAATACATTGAAACTGGACGAGTTTGGCTTTTGCGTTGAAAGTTGCCATATTATAGAATATTTGCGTTTATTTTAAGAAATTAATATAAATTTTAAACTTTGCATTTGCGGTTAATTGAAGTACATACTACACTATTTAATAAAAAAAATGCAAATTGGTTTTGGTAGTGCAGTTTATAAAAAATATATTATATAAAAAAAAAATTTTGCTGGGTGTACGAGCTACTCTATGTTTTTGAATTTGTTATACAAACCGGGTGTGTCATAATATTTTTTTGTTAAAAAAGGTCAGGCAACTCTAACTCGTTTCGTTACCAAATATCAGCCAACTCACATGCTTACCGAGTAACTTCCATACATATGCTTGTTTAGTAACCTGAAAAGAACACGGCTGTTATGACTTGTAATCTTCCCTCCAAGAAAAATAAACGTAACGCATTTTGCGGAGCGAAAACGAACTGCATACGGACCGCCATATCACTAACACTTGCATAGTTTTTCATATAAAAATACGACGAAATTAATTCTGCGTAAAACTCTTCGTAAACGTGCCGTTTTTTACGGAACGAAATGGAAGTGATTTTGCGTAATGGAAACGAACGTATTTAAACCAAAAGGTACCTAAAACAATCCGTTTACGTGCCGTTTTTGCGATACGAAAACGAACTGTTTTTTCTTAATGATAACGGCATTAACTGTTTTTTCTTATTCGGGCAGCCATGTTGACAGAACACTTTAATTGTTTTAGTTGATGTTTGAAGTGTGATGATCTGATTGTTGTTAAACAAAATCAGCATTTGTAAGTGTTAATATAATAGGTATTTATAAAACGTTTGTAGTATATTTATATCTACATATATATATTTTGTAATAGCCAAAGAATTCATAATCATTCACAATATATGCAACATTAATTCTTCAGTATAAAAAAGCTTATATTATTTCAATAGAGAAAGAAATTCAGTACGGAAACAGAACGTTATGCAGATACAAAAACGTACCGCTTCAGTGTTACGTAAACGCAACACTCTGGTATTACGAAAACGGACCGCTTTAGTGTTACGTAAAAGTATTACTTTAGCTTAGCCTTGGCGTACTACCAATACATTCAAACTACTACTTTTTTTTCTAATTCTCTTATTCCGAAATTAACGTTTACGGCGCATTTACGTATCGCAAAATCGGTTCGTTTTCGTAGTCTTGTATGAAAAAATTACTTCGCCAACGTTTCGTTTTCGTGCCGGTTTTCTTAGAGGGTTGGTATCTCAGTTATTATCGGAAATTTGGTAGCTTCTTATGCAGGTTTGTCAGCAAATTCATTTTCAATAATTCCTATGTGTGATAGGATCAAAAGATCCAAAATGGGATGGCTACAATTATTTGCCAATATGCGGCATTATTTATCTTTTTGTTGTGTAATACGGCATTGGCAGAACCAAGGCTGTCAGTACATATTTCAGTTTTCAAATCTTTCTGCTTACGATATTGCAGCAATTTCGGATGAGTAAATACCTGTATAGGTGGGCAAAACTGTGTGCTTGACAATTATAAATTCAGTAACTGAACTTTGTTGTATAACTCCATAAGTTGTGATCCCATTTTGATTGAGCCATCTGTGTATAAGATGAGATCAGGTGAAAAAGGTAGAGTCTCTCCTTAATCAATTGCTCGAAAACGACCGAAATATGTTGGCGTAAATTCCTAAATAATCAATTCCTGGAACTGTCTGAATTGCTTATACAAGTGAGTTGGCGTTAACAGGAAAGAGAAACACAGATAATGGAGGACCCTGTAGTATACCATTATCAAGTGGTGATAATTTAGCTAAATATCCGTCGAATTTCACAATGATTTTCCTACTGGCACTGGTAGTCTTCCAATCGTGAGGGTTAATGACACTTGTTAATATGTATAAGGTTTTTTTCAGACGTGTGGTTTTCAAGAAAAAATAATAACGAATATAATTTAATGTTATAGCCAAGAATTTATCTTTATTATAAAGATAAGGCTTTGCCACTAAAAAAATGATTTAGGGGAAGTGACAGCCGCGGCTGGCTCGAATAAATTGCAAGTTTCGACCATTTTTTGCAGCTTTTGGGACCGTATGTCAGCAATAACGCGCAGAATATTCTCTTACAATGCGTCAATCGTGTCGGGCTTATCTGCGTAGGCAAACGACTTAACATAACCCCACTAAAAATAGTCCAGCCGCGTTAAAGCGCACGATCTTGGAGGCCATGCCACAGGCCCACGACGCGAACGAAAGTTTTGTTGCTGCGCACTGTTTTTACATATGCGGTCTTTCCCTCATCAAAATACGACCCAAATCCAGTGTTGTGAAGAAGTTATCCGCGTATATTGTGCGGCTTGCATTCAAATAATTTTTCACTAGTTCAAGTACCTTGTCCTGCCCTTGATTCACTTCGCGTTCTTGGTTAGGCAATTTGTCGAAATATATAATTCCCTTCACCGGATAGAAAGACTTCGAGTCGCAAAACCACCATTCTTTCAGACCATTCTTAGCCGACTTCTACGGAATGTATTGTGTGAAGCTAGTTGCGGCATCTATACGGGAATAACTGCTTGTCAACGGTCGGTACATCATGCGGAGTGTAAGCTGCTGCAAAGTTATACTGCAACATTTGCCAAATGTCATCGATATTAGCAGTTTTGCTGTTGATAGGTCGGTGCTGTCGAGTATTTCAATTGTCGAATCGAATGAACTGTTTTATGCACACAAAGCGTTCGTATGAAATTTCAGCTATGTATATTGGACAACGCGCAGGATTTGCCAAGTTCCATGCAGCTATAACTTCCCTGTCTTTACGATTTGTTTCACGTGTTATGATGTACACGATGTCCTCGCTGATGAGTGAACGAAATATAGTGTAGGGGTCGTGTGCAGTTCCTGATGGTCTTGGTTTCCTTCTTGTTAAGTTGACCACGAGAAGTCGGTGGTGCTTTTTCCATCATCTTTAGAAATTTAGTAGTTCTCAGTTGTTTGCGCTGCATTATTTTCTTCCTCTTCATCATCGTCGTCATCAATATCTTCATTTATATCTTCGTGTCCTTCAGTTTCGGCATCCGACTCTTCAGCGGGTTGGAATATGCAGTCGTATCAACCTCACCTTCATGACCAAGTGCAGAAACACCAACTTCATCATCCATCCTTCATCCATAGAGTCTGCAAATCAGATATCAACTGCACGCCTTTCATCCGCACTCATTTGCTGCTAACGTGTACTAAGACGTACAAACATTATAGCAATGTCTTAATTAATTATATCTGTCATTTTTATGTTTTTTTTTTACTTTATTTGCACTACAATTTCATACACTATATTACTGTTCACTGTTTAAACGTTGTATGATTTGGTTTACGAAACTAGAACCTCTTATATACTCTTTCGTATATATACCTACATATCGAGCCATAAGCGCTAACCTATCGTAAGTCAAATTTTTGGAAAAAAAATTTTATTGCTGAAAAATAATCGTTAGGACAAGCCTCATCGTTTTGTATTTTTAAAATGACAAAATTGTTAGTAAAACATCAAAAAAAAAGCTTTTGCATTTTATCGTAAATGATTGTTTAAATTTTATTGTGTAGCAATTTTATCGTAAGTCACACATCAAATTGCTGCAGCAATCGCAAATGTGTTCAGATTTTTTTTTTGTTTTTTGATACAGTTATATGAGTAGGTAGAAATCTTAAATTTTTGCATTAAAACATTTGCATTTTTAATAAAGTTGTTTGAAATAAATAATAAAAACCGTCTCCTGTAAAATTTGCATTTTTTCACTTACGATAGGTTAGCGCTTATGGCTCGATATGTTCTAGCCTACCTAGCTGCTTGTACAATGTATACATGCGCATATGTTCATTTATGGATGAAGAAAATTCAAAGAACTGGTTTGTTATGATTTCAAGGAAAGACACAAGAAAACAAAAAGAATTAAAAGTAATAAAAAAATATATTTATGCCAAAAGAACGTGCATTTATAAGTCATTTCATGAAAATTCAGTACAAGATCCCTACGGACCTTGTCACACGTCCACGTACTAGCTTCGTAAAACCTCAATAAAAACTAAACTAGTGGTAGGATTCCATTGCTTTTTTTAAACCATTCTCCACAAAATTCTCTTGGAAGAACGGGGTACCTTGTTCTGGCCGAAATATGAGTAATTTCTCTTTAAAAATGAAAACGGTCCCGGGGCTCTTTTCACTTATCGAAGGGTTAATGCATCAAAACCTGGGGAGAAGTAAATTAAATGATATAACGAGTCAAAGTCAGCAGACATTTTACGAAATGGATCACCACATTAATAATTGTACCTTTGGAAATCTAAGCGTATAAACTGATAGTATCTAGAAGGTCTAAATGGGACGTTAATAGAGATTTTTAATATCAAATTTTCAGATGCCACAACCCCAGGCATATTTTATGCACCATAATCGCATTCTTCCACAAACTTCTTCCACTACTCTTCAATAAGATCAATTTAATAATATTTAACCTGCTGTTGTAAGAAGGGAGCTCATAGCCCGTGTTCCAAAGTAGACTTCTTAAGCAAAGTAGTAAAAATTGTTTCTGCACGGATTCAATTTTGTTCACATAATAATCGTATTGGGGATCCTAAACCACTGATCCATAGTCTTAATTGGCCTGACTAGAGAAATATAAAGCTGTTTCGTAGTATATGGATCAGTTAACATGTCCAGCGTTTTATAAAGTAAAAGACATAATACGCTTTATTTACCATATTAATGATATGATTATTAAAATTTAACTTTCTGTTCATCATAAAACCAAGATCAATAAATGAATCAACCGATGTTAATTCAGAGCCACATATGCTTACACTTTTTTATGTTCAATACCATAAAATTAAGTTCACATCAGAAACTTAATATGTCCAAATCATCCTGCAGTATGTGACAGTAAGAAGAAAATTATTTCATGTCGCCTGCAAACATAAGTAAATTAGAGTTGATAATAGAATGGGGCAAGTCGTTCATGAATATTAAAAATAGATTGGGTCCAAGGTGGCTACCCTGTGGGATACCAAAGGATACACGAATTGATCTGGAGAGTCATTTCTTAAAAACTGTCTTCATAACAATTTAGACTAATTGCAAAGTATAAATTTCCTAATTGTTTACTTATAGTGTTTCTTATAATTTTTTATTCTTTTTAATATTATAAAAAGAAGAGGTGGCGGTTATATTAAAGTTTGTGTACATTTCCTAGTGATTATTATAAGTTTTTGCACCGATTGGCTGTTGATAGATATTTGTAGCTAATTTTCATATATGACGTTTCTTGTCAACTCTCCATTATGGATCGGTCCATAATGTCTACGTTGTCCCTACGTCATGGGGACGGGCCCCCCTCGGTCGACAGAGGCCGGTGTGAGTGACGTGGAAACGTTCGTAAAAATATCTATGAAAGGAAACAAAGGAAAAGATGTGTAACCAAGTTTTTGTGATGTTACACCTGAAATCAGAACAAATTACATACAAATTTTGTTTTGAAATACGAAAATCGGTCGAATTTCAACGGTTGTATGTTCTAAACAACAAATCTGTTATTAATAATGGTAGCATATTTGAAATTTACAGTAAGATGGGTTTATTCAAAATATCGTAGGCGCACATAAAAATTTTAATTTTTGCAAACTCGTTTGCTCTACGGTCATCCTAATTATATGTAATCTGTTATCAATCCTCGACATAAATCTCCATACCATAGAAACACAAAATTGAGGCTGCTGTAGCGGTTGTCAAATATATAGGGTGATCCATCTTGAGGTATTTTTTCAGAACAAAAAAAAGATAAAAATTCAAATCAAGCCTATAATCTTTATTGGTTATTTAAAAGGACATTTTATGGCATTTATTTTTTGAACATAAATTCCCTCAAATGTTGCCCGCAACTACGCCTCAGGGTATCCATTCTGAGGTTCCAATGGCACGCGTAATGTTGGCTTCCAAAACCTGAATCGTAGCTGGATTGTCAGCATAGACTGGACTTTACGTAACCCCAAAGAAAAATGTCTAAAGGTGTGATATCACTTGATCTAGGCGGCCAACTCACCTGTCCAAAACGTGAAATTAACTGCTTTTCGAAATGACCATGGCAAGTGGCACCGTCCTGTTGAAACCAAGTGTCGTCAAGATTACGGGCTTCAATTTCAGATAGCATAAAGCTCGATATCATGGCGCGATAGCGAGCACCATTCACGGTTACGTTTCGGCCATTATCAATTTTGAAAAATTTGCACCGATGATTCCACAAGCTTATAAACAGCACCAAACCGTGGTTTTCTCTGGGTAAAATGGCACCTTATGAACCTCTTCTTGTTGCTCTTCTTTGCCGTTGCGCCAGAAATGGGCTGAACAAAATTTTGGTCGAAAACAGGGGATCTTCCCGTGTCTCACCGAACGCTCATTTCCGTAATACAGTTGCCAACATTTGAAGGAAATTATGTTCAAAAAATAAATCCTATAAAATTTCCTTTCCAATTACCAATAAAGATTCCACACTTGATTTGAATTTTTAATTTTTTGGACCACTTATATATGGAGGCAAAACCGCACTGAATTTCTCAATGTCGAAAGAACGCATTCGTTCACCGCGTACGCAAAAGATATATGATTTGGGTTTTTCTTATCTTTCTCATCGAACGACAAGTCGAAAGAAAACGTAACAGTTTTGTCACAAAAAGCTGTTTCTGAAGCTCAAACAAGTTGTCAACTCTGCGAAGAAAATGTCAAAATCAGTCACTTGCTATTTTGCTTTTGTCTGAAAAAATATATACATAGGTACATAAGTGAGAAAGCATAAGACCAAAATGAAAATGGATAGCAAAAATTGAAGTTCAGCTTAAAGGTGAACTCCCTAGGACCTCCCACAAGTACACTGGCGGATTTCACAGAATTTTTTGATTTGCTGTGAAAAATTTGATTGTGATCTTTTGTTTCGATTAATTTGGGGTTGTTGTCAAAATTTTGTTTGTTTTGTTTATCTGTTTGTCTTTTTTATTTTGTTCTCTGTTCGTTGTCATGGTTTCGTTGTTGAGAAACGCAAATTGATTCGAATTCGATTGACTGACTTTCGTTCGCCCAAGTTTTCGTTCGTCGTATAGTATAAATTTTCACTGTTTGGAGCGCGCATTATCTCGCGTCGTGGGCCAAAAGTTTCCTTCAATAAATTGATTGTTTCGCGGGCTGTATGGCTTGCGCGCCATCTTGTTCGAACCAAAGGTCGTCCACATCAACATCCTCCAATTCAGACACGAAAAAGTCATTAATCCCCATTCATTAATTTTTGAAAAAATATTGACCAACGATTCCCTCTGCACATAGAGCACACCAAACAGTGACTTTTTGAGGATGTAACGGCGTTTCAACAGGATCTTCTAATTATTATCTTTGCTACTTCCCTGTTATTGTTTGTTGATGTTGGATAGTCCAGCAGTAGATAGCCCACTTTACATCACTTAAGAAAAATCGTGAAAGAAACCGCTTTTCACGGTTTTGCTCGGTGTTTGAAATTATAATTAAAAAATCATCTCCACTTTCTGGAGAATCTAGTGTCGAATAATATAGATTTGGAACTAGGTCAAAGTTTGCCAAGGAAACACCATCAGAGGTAAGTGTATTTCGGGTACTTAGAAGAGTGGGGTTACCATTATTTAACAGTACCAATCCCAAATCGTCTGTGAAATCCTCGCTGATGAACCACCTAGAGAAAAAGTTTAAGATCCCCACAAAGGGGTTTGATCATTAAAGTCACAAACAATAATGTTGGTTCAGTTTTGGAAACTCTTTATAGGATCAACCAAGCTAGAAAAGAGTGTTGTTTCATGTTCTCTATAGATGTTTGTAACATTTAGAGGCATGAGTATTGTTTTTGACAAATTGCAAATCCAGGTTTTGCGTGCAGATAGTTTTTGTTGAAGGATATTTTGGTTTTCTAAGGTCGATGATTATGTTTCTATGGGATGTGCCATTTTCAATGTTAAATGTTCTTGCATGATGTTTAGCAAAAAAAACTTAATTTAATTTAATTATCCATTTGTTTAAGAAAAATATGTATTTCAGTATTTTAAAAGTCACCACGTTGTTCTTTGTTTGTAAACAATAATGAACTGTCAAACGAAAACCAAAACGAGAATGAAAACGACCACAAATTGTGTGAAAATTGGTTGAGACGTTTTGAAAAGTTTCGAGCGAAAACGAGAATAAATGGTCTATTGAAAATGCAGTATTAGAGAGAGATTGCCCGAATTTAGGTTTGTATGTAATGTCGAGACAATATTTGTTTGAAGTAGTGGCAGTTTTGTTTGATGATTCTTTTGGAGTTTTGTTTGTTGTTGTTTTAGAATGAATGTAGGTTTTACCTTAGCTGATGGTTCTTTTTTAGTTTTGTTGGTTGATTGGATGGTTGGGCATTAAATTAGCGGTTTGATATTGTTTTATGATGTTGTTGTTTTTTTGTTTCTATTTTTTATATCCTTTTATTGTTCAAACACGGAGGAGTCATTGTTGTTTGATTGGTTCTAGTGATGACAGTTTGTATATAACGACTCGCCCAACATGACCTCTGATATTATTATCCTTGGTCTTTTAGGAAATTCACTATTTCTTCTTCGCTTATAAATTTATGGTCAGGTGCAAAAATCACGCCTTTAACAATAAGTAAGGTGGGATATAGGCTGCATTCTATAGAGCATAGTCCAGGAAGTTTTGTTACTTAAAGGAACCGGCTAGCATGTTGATCATTTTTGGTAGGTAGTAGAAAACTTCTATCGCGATGGAACGTGATATTAACTGGTGGTTCGGATGATATTTCTTCTAAGGACTTAGAAACCAGAAAAATGTTGACTCCGAATAGGTTTATCAGGAGTAGTGCTTTTTAGTATAACATATTAGGGTTATCGAAATGAGAAATATTTTTGTGATTTTTTGTACCGATGCCGATCAGAAGTGTTGTTTAAATGTACACGAGTGTTGTTCCTTTTCCACTTTGGAGAAGGAGCTGAATCCAGGAGATGATAATAGTTTCCTACTGAGGAGGACGCCATACTTGTGACCCACCCTATAAAACAATTTTTAACGTGATGGTTATTAAGGAAAGTAAAAAAATATATTACGAATTTAAAGTTTTAATGGTGCGCAAAACAGAACTTGAATACTACGAGTATATGAAGAGAGCATGTTTCAATACAACACAGCGAGAACTAGTTGTAAACTGACAAATAATTTATTGTAGTTTTTTAGTATGCACATACATATCTGCCATTGCTCTTACAGAGTAGAAACAGAACACTGCGGCTGCGTCGAAGAAATTCGGTTCGGCAAGGGAATGCGAATTAAAAGACGACGGGTGCAACGAAGATTTTTGATGTTTTCATGTATTAATTGGCCTTGTGTGATTTTGAGAAAACGCAATAAAATTATTTGCAAATTAAACCAAAATTATTTTGAAATGTTTAATTGTACCAAAAATTAAATTGTTTTACTTTTAATATAACTTTCTCGTTTTGGTCCATTGTTGTCTAAATTTAGCTTTCCCGCAAACCGGATACGAACTCTTAGATGAATTCACACAGAGAATGAATAATAAGTATTTTGAGAACAATGAGAATTCTTCTTATCAACTGATAAGAGAATGTAGAGATTTTGCTTGATAGCAACTCCGAAAATTCACCAAATAGAAAACGATATTTATCTAATATACTATTCCTTCAGGATAATACATTGGATACATATATATTTTCTAAAGATATTTGAACCCCCTTTTGTTGTCATATAAAGGTTTTCCTATTTTTCCTTTAAATATTCTTAATAAATTAAAATCCTTCAATATGTGTAATTAGAAATCTCATTCGCTGTAATATATTTAGATAAAATCTCGATAATGTATGTATATAAGTAGATAAGACTGTAAGTAAAGATGTTTATAAAAATGAAAATGAAAAAAAATTTTAAAATTTATGATTTCTTCTTACTGAAAATATGCACAAAAAATAATAGCCCAAAGAGAAAGGCAGTAGCAAAACTTGAGAGCGCAAGAAAATCCGCAGAGAAAATAGATGTATACTGTTTCTCTACGACGAACGAATACTTGAGTGAATGAAAATCAGTCACACGAATTCGAATCAATTTACGTTTCTCAACAACGAAACCTTTCGTTCGTCTGCTCTTACGAGCGCCAATTTTTATATGTTACGTAATTGAGTTGCCATATCTACTTTTTTCAGATTTATTACATTTTTCTAAAAAATCCTACTAAATTGTTTAGGCGTAAATACAACCATGCCAACGAACAGAGAACAAAATAAAAAAGATATACAAAATTTTGAAAACAAAACACAATTTATTCCAAACAAAAAGAAAGCAATCAAAATTTTCACAGCAAAACAAAAAATTCTCTGAAATCCGCCAGTGTACTTGTGGGAGTTCCTAGGGAGTTTACCTTAAGGCTTAACTCCCATTTTTGCTATCCATTTTCATTTTGGTCTTATGCTTTTTCACTTTTTTGAGAAACAGCCCATTAGTTTAGTAAGGTTTTTCCTCCATATATATTTGACAACCACTACCACAGCCTCAATTTTGTGTTTCTAAGCAAAGCCTTAGCGAGGTCGGGCTCGATATGAGCTGTTTGAAGCTGCAGGGCCTCAAATCGGTATGGAGATTTATGTCGAGGCAACATGATATCAATATTACTAGGATTGATAACAGATTACGTATAATTAGGATGACCGTAGAGCAAACGAGGTTGCAAAAATTAAAATTTTTATGTGCGCCTACGACTTTTTGAATAAACCCATCTTACAGTAAATTTCAAATATGCTACCATTATTAATATCAGATTTGTGGTTTAGAAGATGTAACCGTTAAAATTTGACCGATTTTTGTTTTTCAGAACAACATTTTTTTGTTATTTGTTCCGATTTTAGGTGTAACATCACGAAAACTAGGCAACACATCTTTTCCTTTGTTTCCTTTCATAGATATTTTTACGAACGTTCCCACGTCAGTAACACTGGCCCCTGCCGATCGAGGTGGCCACGTCCCCATGACTTAGGGATAACGTAAACATTATGGACCGATCCATAATGAAGAGATGACAAGAAACGTCATATATGTAAATTAGCTACAGATATTTATCAACGCCAATCGGTACAAAAACTTATAATAATCACTAGAAAATGTAAACAAACTAATATAACCAACACCTTTTCTTTTTACAATATTAGAAACATTTAAAAAAATTATAAGAAACACTATAAGTAAACAATTAGGAAATTTGTACTTTGCATTTAGTCTAAATTGTTATTAAGACAGTTTTGAAGAAAAGTCTCTCCAGATCAATTCGTTTATCCTTTGGTGTCCCACAGGGTAGCCAATCTATTTTTACTATTAATTGCCCCATTCTATAATCGACTTTAATATACTTATGTTTGCAGACGACGTAAAATAATTTTCCTCTTATGCTAGCCTTGCGGACTGTCACATAATGCACGATGATTTGGACAGACTAAGTTCCTGATGTGAATTTAATTTTATGGAATAAAACATTAAAAAGTGTAAGCATATGTGCTTCTCTAGAAGTAGATTGTTGACTACTAAATTAAATTATGTGGCTCTGAATTGACATCGGTTGATTCATTAATTGAGCTTGGTTTTATGATGGACAGAAAATTATATTTTAATACAAGGGCAAATAAAGCGTATGGTGTCTTTTATTGTATGAAACTCTGGGAAAAAGATTTTACTGATCCTTATATTACGAAACAGCTCTATATTTCTCTAGTCAGGCCAATTTTAGAGTATGGATCAATGGTTTGGGACTCCCAATACGAATATTATGTGAACAAAATTTAATCCGTGCAGAAACAATTTTTACTTAAGTTAAGAAGGGTACAGTGGAATACGTGCTATGAACTCCCTTCTTACAACAGCAGGTTAAATATTATTAAATTGCCCTCATTGAAGAGTAGGCGAACTATGATGAATGCGATTATGGTGTATACAATTATGCGTGGGGATGTGGCATCTGAATATTTTACGTCAAATATTAACGTCCAATTTAGACCTTCTAGATACAATCAGTTTATACACTTGGATTTCCAAAGGTACAATTATGCATGTGGTGATCCATTTCGTAGACCTTTTTCATTTTCGAACTGAAACTAATCATTTTTCGGCTAGGACAAGGTACCCCCTTTTTTCAAGAGAATTTTGTGGAGAAATGTTTAAAAAGAAAATCAATGCAATCCGACAAATAGTTTAGTTTTTATTGAGGTTTCAATGAAGTTAGTACGTGGACGTATGACAAGGTCCGTAGGGACTTTGTACTGAATTTTCACGAAATGACTATTAAATGAACGTTCTTTTGGCATCATTATATTTTTTTCTACTATTAATTCTCGTTACTTTTTGTTTTCTTTTTATTGTGCCTTTCCTTGAAAGCATAACAAACCAGTTTTTGAATTAACTTCATCCCTAAATGAACATACGCGCATGTGAACATTGTACAAGCAGTCAGGTAAGATAGAACATAGGTATCCATATGAATGAGTAGAGTAGTACAACGTTATATCGTGTGTGAAATTGTAGTGAAATTAAAATAAAAAGAAAAACATAAAAATTACAGATGAAAGTAATTTAGACATTGCTGAAATGTTTGTACGTCGTAGTACACGTTAACAGCACAAGAGTGCGGATGAAAGGCGGGCAGTTGCAGATTTTCAGACTCTATGGATGAAGAGATGGATGATGAAGTTGATATTTCTACACTTGGTCATGAAGGTGAGGTTGATAACGACTGCAAGAGTCGGATGCCGAAACTGGAGGACACGTAAACATAAATGAAGATATTGATGACGACGACGATGAAGAGGAAGAAAATGATGCAGCGCAAACAAGTGAGAACTACTTATACTAAATTTCTAAAGATGGTGTAAAAAAGCACCACCGACTTCTCGTATTCGTGTTCATAACGTGGTCGACTTCACAAGAAGGAAAGCAGGATCATCAAGAAATGTACACGACCCCAACAATATATTTCGTTCAATCATCAGCAAAGACATAGCGTACATCATAACACGCGAAACAAATCGTAAAGGCAAGGAAGTTACAGCTGCATGGAGTTTGGAAAATCACACGAAGAAAAAGGAATGGAAACCATTGACTGTTAACGAATTTGATGCCTTTTGGCTCGAATGGTGAGCCTGCTACGGAGTTTTAGGGCTTAGCGCGTTGTCCAATATACAAATGTGAAATGTCATACGATCGCTGTGTGTGTATAAAACAGTTCATTCGATTCGACAATTGAAATACTCGACAGCACCGACTTATCAACAGCAAAACTGCGGATTTCGATGACAGTTGGCAAATGTTGCAGTATAACTTTGGAGCAGCTTACACTCCGCATAATGTACTGACCGTTGATAAGCAGTTGTTCCCATATAGATGCCGCACCAGCCTCACACAATACATTCCTTCAAAGTCGTCTATGTATGGTCTGAAAGTATGGTGGTTGTGCGATTCAAAGTCATTCTATCCGGTGAAGGAAATGATATATTACGACAAATTGCCTAACTAAGAACGCGAAGTGAATCAAAGGTAGAACGTGGTACTTGAACGAGTGAAAAATTATTTGGATGCAAGCCGCACAATATACGCGGATAACATCTTCGCAACACTGGATTTGGAGCGTATTTTGAATAGGAGGAAGACCGCATATGTTGAAACAGTGCTCAACAACAAAACTTTTATTCCGCGAACTTTTATTCAGAGGAACCCCAAGCGCCCCATCAACAGCACATTGGTTGGGTTCAATGAAGGGGACATAGCGCTGTGTTCATATAAACTAAAAAATATAATACAGTGAATGTGCTATTAGCCCTGCACTACACACGAACAAAGTAAAAAGCGGAAACCGTTTTTCATATTGGACTACAACGCCAACAAATCCCACGTCGATACAATGGAACAGATGCTTGGCACGTAGACCATGTTCTATAATATGGTGGACGTCACTGCATTCCCTGCTTTCACAATTTATAACGAAATAAAGCCGATAAGATGGAGTGACAAACGGCGGTCATTCCTGTAACTTCTAACGAAACAATTGGCCATACCAAATATCGAGGAACGTGTCCTTAATTGCCGTATAACCGCATATCCAAGGATACGGAATGCGATGGAAGTATTTGATATCGGGGTAAGAAAGAACACTTTAAAATTCAAGAGTAGTATATGTTTTTTTTGATTTTTTGTTTATTTCAAACCATGCCAAGACCGGTAGAAACCGATGCTCCGTCGTTTGCGCCTAGGACGAAAATACCGTCATGTCGCCTTTGCCGTTCTAAGTACGGTCGGCAGCGGAAAACGAGGGCCTACTGCTATAGCTGCAGCAACGCAGTTTATGGAGAACACAATACAGTCCTGCATCGCTGCTACACCTGCACACAGGCCGTGGCACGCGGAGCACGCTCAACTACAGTAGTTTTTAAATTGTACGTATTTGTAAAATTAAGTTATGATATGAAAAAAATGAAACAAAAAAATTTTATGTAAAGCCGTTAAATCAAGAATTCACAGAAATCCGTTCCGAAAACAGAAAATCATGGCCCGTGAGATGAATATCACGCAAAAGTCCATGAGTCGAATCATTAAAAAAGAATTGAGACTTGGGGCTTTCAAACGACGTACCGGACATTTATTGACTGCAGCTTTAAAAAAAATAGGATTGAAACATGCAAACATCTTTTAGTGAAGCACGCTAATAACTTGCACAGAAAAATTTTGTTCACCGATGAAAACAATTTTACCGTTCAGGAAAAATTTAACTAGCAAAATGATAGAGTGTACGTATGCGTGGGCGGTTTTAGAGGACAAGGTTTGTCACAAAAGATATCCCAACATTGGATCTCTTACTGCTTTGGTTCGAGCTGTGGCAAATTTTCCAATGGACGAGGTTCGTGCAGCTATTGACGATTGGCCAGTGCGACTTAAGGCATGTGTAAAGGCAAAAGGCGGACATTTCGAATAAGTAGATTCTTTTTTGATACAATATACATCAATAAATATATTACAAAATATTTGGTCCTAAAACATTCAGTACTTGTTATTTTACAGCATAAAACAGTATAACAGTGTAACAGTATTTATGTCCATACTAAGTATTTCTTAGTTATAAATAATACAAAATAACAAAAAAGAAATTTAAACAAAAACTTTCATACAAAAAGCATAGAGTAAAAATAGGTCCCTGCGGACCTTGTCATACAACCGTGAACATTAGACCACTAACTAATTGAAGTGTTAAATAAAACTACGTATTTCCTTTCAATGAATAAGAGGAAAGCAAGTTTATGAAATTATTATTTAGTCCAATTATGTTTAAATTGAATAGTGAGAGTCTGTGATTTACTTTATCAAACGCCTTACTAAAATCAGTATATATAACATCTGTTTGCTTTTGACAAACAAAAGCATTCATAGCTTCAGAGGAAAAGTGGAATAGATTAGTAACAGTAGAATGACTCTTACGAAACCCGTGTTGGTATGGATGGAGTATAAGGGCCACATTATGTAAAACAAAAAATGTTATAATCCTTTAAAATAACTTAGGAATTGCGTTATCCCTTAATAGTTCGATACATCAAACAGACTGGCAGATTTATGAAGTGGATACAAGACCTTCTCCATAAATCAGGAAAGTATCCCAATTTCAATGATGTATTAAATAATAAGGATAAGGGTAAGACAAGGGATTCAGAGCAGCATTTCAATAATATATTCGGAATACTATCGGGTTCAAAAGTACTGGTTGGTTTAATAATCTAGCAAAATCAGTGGACTAATCGCTGTTAGTTAGAGGAGTAAGTGCTTCAGAACTCGGCAACATGTGCCATGATACAGAAGATAAGTTAAATTTACCAAATGCTAAAATAATATCAGACTCATTCATGCTTAGAATTATCGTTATACACATTATAATCGTCCAAAGAGGTATGTAACAGGTAATAAAAAGTTTTTTAGTTCCCAATACAACACAAACTGCAATAAATTCAAATTTTTGAAATTCATCGGAAAAAATACACTCAGAAGGTAGATAACAGGAAACCCAAATTAAAACACCATCACCAATTCTGTCAATTCTATCTTTCCTATAAATCATATAATTATTACACAGAACCTCAGAGTTCAAAATATCACTTTTTAGCAATGTCTCAGAAAAAACAATAATCTCAACATCAAAACCATAGCTGTCAACAAATAAGCGACTTAATTAAGTTTTAAAACCTCATAACCTTAAACCATATACCTTTTCTAGTTTTTCTGAAGAGTTGTGAGACTTATCTGGCAATTGGGCTATGTTTGACCTTCCTCTTCTCCTATATCTTTGCACAAACTCCTTGACTAGCGACCTATCTGGCCAACATTTAGGATCGACAACCTTAGAGAAGATATCTTCTGACACATTTATCTTGAATGAAGATAAATGATTAGAAGATGATTTAAATTTAAAATTATTCGAGTCGAGGTCACCTTCCAACTTCGATTTTATATAATATCCAATTTCGTCAGTTGTGGTGTCTGGGGAAAACCGAGAAATAAAGACCGTCTTTCTTGCGACGATGACAGTCAATTTTCTAGGTCCACCTTTACTTGACGAACAGGCCACATTAACCGTTTTCTTTCTTGCTGGAATGACAGTCAATTTCCTAGGTCCACCTTTACGTGGCGAACAGGCCACATTAAACATTAGTAAAACAAATAGAAAACGGTGTGTTAAGGTTCTCATTCAATGCTGAAATTGAATTCGGTGGTCGTTCCGGTTTATTAGCAGCAGTACCAACAACTTTTTTAGTTTCACTAGTAATAGTTTCTTCTCCTCCAGAATGCGGTCCTACATCCATAGGCAAAACATTTTCTTGTTCAATTATAGGAACCGCAGATACCGCCCTACCAGATGGGAGAATTTGGAGAATTTTTCTGTGACATATTTCTTTCGTATTGGTACGATAAACTTATCTAAGTCCGGATATGTATTAAATAATTTAGACAATTTATTTTGAATATTAAAAACTCCAATCCCATCTTGGATACTTCCGCCAATGTATCCTTGAAGAATTTGTAAACAAAATATAAATTCATCTACACTGCGGGCAACACCAGCAGATACCATTATTCTCCCCGAAGGCACATTTGACATTACCAAACATACCTCAAACCCAACAACCAATCATTCTCTCGTTTGATGTTATATTACAACCGACGAGAGAGCAACTCATACTTAAAAAGTTTTATGTGAAGGATATTATTAATAATAAGAGAAAAAGATGTAATTTGTATATTGAAAAATTTACAGGGTGTCCGCCGGGTTTACTACAGGGTGTACTTCGGGTAGGTATACTACTTTGTTTGTTTATAATTTTTGGCTAAATGAAAGAGAATGGATCTTATATTGATAAATGTTTTATTTAATGTAGGCAATTATGAATGGAATACAAAATCAGATAAATGTCCGCCTCTGTTTGACTCACAAATGCGAGCTCTTTTTAGTACATTTTTCATTACATTTAGCACGGCGTCGAATTGAAGTTGATGGATTTTTTTGAACACTTTCTGAAGCAGCAGTAATGTTTTCAGCCGATCTTGCAGTACGTTATGGTCCATGCTTCGGGTATACAAGCTACAGACCCTCGAAATCATTCACTACACAATAAATAGTGCGTTTTGTTTGCACGAAATTTCTCCCAAAAATTTTACGTAACTTTCTCATCGTCACAGTATTCGATGATTGATTTTGATAAAATATTTAACGATTTATTGAATATTTTTCAATAATAAATTTGCCACGTTTCTACTTCACGACTGCCAAATAGGAACTGTCAAGACCAAAATGACGGCAAAACAAAGTAGTATAACTTCCCGGCGGACACCCTGTATTAGGAGAAAAACCAAAACAGTGGCAACACTCTAATATCCACAAAAAAATGAGGATGATAAAACAAAATGCACTAAAACAAGCTATCAACAATTGAAGCTTAACCCTTGGACAAACACATGGTTCTGGCTAGGCATATTGCATTTTTGAGCATACTTCTAGTCTAGGTAGATACCTGTATTTCCCGGTAGCCGTCTTAAATATTGTTGTCTTTCTCTCTGTAAAAAATAAATTCAAAAATAAACAATCAAAAAATCAATCAATCAATCAATCAGATTGTTGTTTCCAGGTATTTTGTATGTCTATCAAACTTTTTTTTTATATTTTGGAGCTTGTTTGGGTTTTTGTTTACTTCCAGGTAGTTTTTGTGTTAATTTTTCTCTTATTTGTTACTTTCGTTTGTGATTTTGGTTTTGAATCGACAGTCCGAAAAATAATTTTTTTGCACGGAAACTAAAGTGAAATTATTACTGTTATTATGGCAGAAGATTTAGATTTTTTGTACAATACGCGCTTGCGTACAGGCAGCCTTACTGATAATTTCCAACAACAGCTATCATCAGCGATACAACTTGATTTCGCACTTCACACAGAAGCAGACGAAGAACTAGATTTATTTGAAGACCAAAGCGTTGAAAACACAGATTTTGTACCCGAAGATGACGCCTCGGACATTGAATATGAATTGGAAATTGGAGCAAATGAAATATTCGACAGCGATGATGAATCCGAAGAAGAAAGTGAGAATGCACCAACTCAAGCTGCAGACGCTTTTTTGCTTGGAAAAGATGGTACTAAGTGGAGTACAGCTAAACCCGCTACAGTGAGATTCCGCCAGCACAACGTCATGCGTTTCAGAGGTGGACAAAAAACAAACCTGACCACTCCGCTTGAGGTGTTCAAGCTTTTCTATTCACCGAATATTGCGGTTATCATCGTAAAACAAACAAATATATGGAGAAAAAGTTACATGCAAATGGAACGCAGAACATGCAAACTGCACATCTCGAGTATGGGTTGATGTGACAAGTATTGAGCTTGACACTTTTATTGGGATACTATTGGCTTTTGGTGTCAGTCATAGTACTATGCAGCTCTCAAGATTGATGTGGCAAACTGATGCACTTCCAATATTCGGTGCATTTGTTACTTTTATGCGCTGTAAGTATTCGTTTTGACGATAGTCGTACGCACGCATTTCGTCCACAAACCGACAAAGCTGCTCCCATTCGCGACATATGGAATTTCTTGAATAACAATCTTGCCAGTAATTTTAAACCATACGAATGTGTAACCATCCATGAGCAGCTATTTCCATACCGTGGGCGCACAAAGTACACGCAATACATCCCATCAAAGACCGCAGAGTATGGCATAGAAGTATGGCGGGCATGCGATGCGAAAACCAAATATCCATTGCAAGGAAAACTGTACACTGTAAGGAGGGAGAACAACGAGAGACAAACCAAGGCAAAAATGTGCTCAAAAAATGTGCTAATCGATACACCAACAGCGGCAGAACTATTATTGCTGATAACTTCTTTACAACATTAGACGCAGCTAAACGTCTTTCGTCGATTAGACTAGCAAACGGCCAGTGTTTTTATCTGTGTTCGTTTTCTATGATAACCTTATATCACTGTGCAGCTACGTTCCAAAGAAGAACAAAGCAGTAAATATACTATCCACTGTGCACTACACCAAGAAAGTTGAAGGCGTAGCAAAAAAAAACGGAAGCTATATTATTTTACAATACAACAAAGGCCGGCGTTGATACAATGGACCAAATGGTAACGCATTACTCCACAAAACGGTCAACCATATATTTTCAAAATATGTTCTTTGATTATTCCTTTACATAATTCAATAGGCTTTATCTGCCACCAGGCGCCACTTTAACTTCTAAAGGAAAAAAATGTCTTTTCCAGAAATAATATAGCGTATGGTTCCAGAAAGTGTATTATCATGACATATGTCAGTGGAAACCTACGTTATTGTCTTTTTAAGATATATGATTTATATTTTTTATTCTGTAATGTTTTGACTGACAATTACCTTGATCTAATAGCTTGAAAAATGGTATATTCTGTTACACACACATAATTGCTTTAACTTAAAAATAGTCAAGCATCGATTCATACAGCAATATTGACTCAATGTCCTACAGGTAGGCAGAAATCTAATTCGGACACGTGTATAATATCAAAATTGCACAATTCAACATAAATCCATATGTGACGCGCAAAATAGAAAGGGACCTAAGGGTAAGTTTTGTTCAGGATCTTTGATGTACCATCACTTTCATAAAACGCGCATATCTCTGGGTGGGAACACTTTTGTGGAATGGGATCGGTCTCATTCGATGCTCAGATGTTGTCCACATCAAAAAAGTGAAAATTGATTTTTTTTTACCCTTAGGTCCCTTTCTCTATGCGCTGCCACATATACATATGCGGATAACAGGTAAATTTTTAGGCGTGGTAGCTTAACCCTTTTTATAAAACTTATTATATAAGTCTATATATTGCAAACTCCCTGTATTAGTCTACGAGTGAAAGTTGGCGCAAAAAGTACTGAAAACATGGCGCTGTACAATTTTAAATTATTTAACTTATTTTAAAAGTCAAACACACGCACGATTCTGGCAGAAGCTGCTTTAGAGGGCCACGAAGCTTATACGAAATATTGAGAGAAGCGAAAGTACAAAAAATATTCTATATCTGATATATAAAATCCAATCAAACCATTGGGAAATTCAATACGAGAAACCAACACATCAACTGGAGGAGCGAAAGAAAAACCAAACAAAAAGTATGGAGGAGTGTTATATGTTAAACTGAACCATTTATCGGAAGCGCTGTCTATTAATTAACTGCAATTGCTTAAGGGAAAGCTATTCTGTTAAAGACAAGGTTTGCACCAAACGTGGAGAAGGTACGGTTGACTCTCTGAGTCAAATTGAATTGTCTTTTCCTACTCACTGCTTTATATTTAACCCTCCGGCGGGTGAGAAGGTCCTGTGGATATTTTCAAACTGAAATTACTCCTTGATGGTCCATGGGATGTATACCCGAATAACACATGTTTTCCAAGGAAATTTTATCTAGAATCGTTTTAGAAACATTTCAAAGCGATCCGACCAATAGTTTAGTTTCTTTTGAGATTTAAATGTGTTAAGTACGGGAACGTGTGAAAAGGTCCGCTGGGACCTTGTACTGAAATTTCAAGAAATCGTTAATAAATGCACTCTCTTTTGGCTTGTTTTATTGTTTGAACACATCACAAACGTGTTCCTTGAATTTTTACTTTTTGGATTATTTTATTTTGCCTTTCCTTGAAACATAATAAACTTTCTGTCCCTTTTTGAATTTTGGTTACCGTTTGAGTTGCTTGAACTTACCCTTACTTTTTACTCATACTCTTACCTACTCCTACTCTCACAAAGGAATGGAAACCAATCACTTTGGAAGATTTCGATGCTTTTTGGCTATTGTTTTGTATGCTGAACTCACTAAATCCAATAGTGAACTTCTTGAAGAGTTATGGGGCCCAACGCGCTGTCCAATATATAAAGCTGCATTATCATTAGATCGTATGAAGTGCATAAAACAATGCCTTAGATTCGCAAAAAAAAACAGCAAAACTTCGGCTATTGATGATATTTGGCAAATGTTGCAGTCTAAATTGGCAGCAGCTTACACTCCGCATGATGCAGTGACCGTTGAAGAGCAGTTATTCCCATACAGAGGCCGCACCCGCTTCTCACAATACATTCCATCGAAGTCTGACAAGTACGGTATAAAGATATGGTGGTTGTGCGACTCAAAATCGTTTTATCCTGTCAAAGGATTGATTTACTCTGGGAAATTGCATGACCAGGCACGAGAGGTGAATCAAGGGCAGAATGTTGTACTTCAACTTTCGGAGAGATATTTGAATACAGGCCGCACAATTTATGCCGACAATTTTTTCACAACTTTTTATTTGGCGCATATTTTGATCAGGAAGAAAACGGCATATGTTGGAACAGTGCGCTCGAATAAGTCTTGTGTGCCTCGGGAATTCCAAAAAAACTAAAAAGAAGAAGCCGTTTGCTATTTTGGATTACAACGCCAACAAATCGGGCGTTGATTCAATGGACCAAATGCTTGGCACATATACATGCAAGCGCTCAACAAGCCGCTGGTTCATTGGCCAACTTTTTTAATATGGTGGACATTGCTGCATTAGCTGCATTTATTTCATCCAACGAGATGAAGCCAATAAAAAGAAGTGACATACGACGGTCATTACTACTGATGCTGACAAAACAATTGGCACTACCAAACATAGAGGAACCAGCGCTGAAAACTCAGTTAACTCCAGAGTGAATGAATTCAGAAAAGACGCGGCTAGTTCCGAATGTGAACTTATTACAGCACTTGACGAAATAGCCATCTTAATAAAATCACTGAACCACCAAATCACCTGGACCTGATACTATATATAATCTACCAACAAATGCTATAAAGTTGTTAGTAATTATCTTCAATAGTTGTATTCTTTTGAATTACTTCCCAAAGTAATATACCCATAAAGCCCAATATGACAAAAACCGATCCGAAGAGCTTTTTGAGCAATTTGGGTAAACTGTTCGAAAGTTGTATATAGTCGTCTTTATGACTTCGCTTCAAATCAGCTACTTGCGCGTTTGGCAACCCTGCCGTGATTGAGCATTATTTCTTTGCTCCGCGCTATTAAAGTTTTAATACCAGTGCTGCTATATATAAATATATTTCTGGCCTAGGCAACACTAAGTGCTGCCTAGGCCGCTCTCACACATCGGCTCAAACCAGCGCCTTTTTGACCGGCCAAAACGTCAAATTGATGGGTCATCCGCCGTACAGCCCTGAATTGGCACATAATAACTTATTTTTATTCCCGCACATCAAGAAAAAAATGCGTGGTCAACGATTTTCGTCGCCAGAAGATGCTGTTGAAGCGTTCAAAAACCATGTTCTGGAGGTGTCTCAATCGGAGTGGAAAAAGTGCTTCGACAATTGGTTTTAGCGCATGCAAAAGCGTATAAATCATGCTGGAGTACACTTTGAAAACAATAAAACCATTTTTGATGATAAATATTCGCATTTTCATTATTAGGCCAGAAATATATAGCAGCCCTCGTATTTAATTTTAAAGGTTATACGATAGTTTAGCCGTGTTAAATTTGAAATCACTAGTGTTTGTTACATAGTTTAGTGATATAGTGTTATAATATCGTAATATTTGTGCTTTTTATTGTTGACTTTGTGCTATGTTTTTTTTTTTAAATCAACAACATCTGTGTACATGTAAGCTTCAAATGTTGGTAGCTTGTTTAACACTCCGGCGGGTGAGAAGGTTCCTGGGGACCTTTTTTTATTTTCAAACTGAAATTACTCCTTGATGGTCCATGGGAATTATACCCGACTCCCATATGTATTCCAAGGAAGTTTTATCTAGAATCGTTTTTAAAGCGATCCGACCAATAGTTTAGTTTCTATTGAGATTTTGTTTAGTACGGGAACGTGTGAAAAGGTCCGCTGGGACCTTGTACTGGAATTTCAAGAAATCGTTAATAAATGCACTGTCTTTTTGCTTGTTTTATTGTTTAAACACATCACAAACATGTTCCTTGAATTTTAGTAACTTTTTGGATTATTTTATTTTGCATTTCCTTAAAACATAATAAACTTTCCGTCCCTTTTTGAATTTTGGTTACCGTCCCTTTTGAGTTGCTTCAATTTACCCTTACTTTTTACTCATACTCTTACCTACTCCTACTCTCACAAAGGAATGGAAACTAATCACTTTGAAAGAGTTCGATGCTTTTTGGCTATTGTTTTGTATGCTGGACTCACTAAAACCAATAGTGAACTTCTTGAAGAGTTATGGGGCCCAACGCGATGTCCAATATATAAAGCTGCAGTATCATTAGATCGTATGAAGTGCATAAAACAATGCCTTAGATTCGACAATGGAAATACGCGACAGCAGCGAATAATCAACAGCAAAACTGCGGCTATTGATGATATTTGGCAAATGTTGCAGTCTAAATTGGCAGCAGCTTACACTCCGCATGATGCAGTGACCGTTGAAGAGCAGTTATTCCCATACAGAGGCCGCACCCGCTACTCACAATACATTCCATCGAAGTCTGACAAGTACGGTATAAAGATATGGTGGTTGTGCGACTCATAATCGTTTTATCCTGTCAAAGGAATGATTTACTCTGGGAAATTGCATGACCAGGCACGAGAGGTGAATCAAGGGCAGAATGTTGTACTTCAACTTTCGGAGAGATATTTGAATACAGGCCGCATAATTTATGCCGACAATTTTTTCACAACTTTGGATTTGGCGCGTACTTTGATCAGGAAGAAAACGGCATATGTTGGAACAGTGCGCTCGAATAAGACTTGTGTGCCTCGGGAATTCCAAAAAAATCATACGCGTCCTGTCAACAGCACATTGTTCGGCTCCAACGAAGGCGATATAGCACTAAGTTCATATGTGCCCAAGAAGAACAAAGCGGTAATTTTGCTGTCGACACAACATTATACTTGCGGTGTGGACATGCAAACTGAAAAGAAGAAGCCGTTTGCTATTTTGGATTACAACGCCAACAAATCGGGCGTTGATTCAATGGACCAAATGCTTGACACATATACATGCAAGCGCTCAACAAGCCGCTGGTTCATTGGCCAACTTTTTTAATATGGTGGACATTGCTGCATTAGCTGCATTTATTTCATCCAACGAGATGAAGCCAATAAAAAGAAGTGAAATACGACGGTCATTCCTACTGATGCTGACAAAACAATTGGCACTACCAAACATAGAGGAACCAGCGCTGAAAACTCAGTTAACTCCAGAGTGAATGAATTCAGAAAAGACGCGGCTAATTCCGAATGTGAACTTATTACAGCACTTGACGAAATAGCCATCTTAATAAAATCACTGAGCCACCAAATCACCTGGACCTGATACTATATATAATCTTTTGATCAAAAATCTACCAACAAATGCTATAAATTTGTTAGTAATTATCTTCAATAGTTGTATTCTTTTGAATTACTTCCCAAAGTAATATACCCATAAAGCCCAATATGACAAAAACCGATCCGAAGAGCTTTTTGAGCAATTTGGGTAAACTGTTCGAAAGTTGTATATAGTCGTCTTTATGACTTCGCTTCAAATCAGCTACTTGCGCGTTTGGCAACCCTGCCGTGATTGAGCATTATTTCTTTGCTCCGCGCTATTAAAGTTTTAATACCAGTGTTGCTATATATAAATATATTTCTGGCCTTTCCGTCCCTTTTTGAATTTTGGTTACCGTCCCTTTTGAGTTGCTTGAATTTAACCTTACTTTTTACTCATACTCTTACCTACTCCTACTCTCACAAAGGAATGGAAACAGCAAAACTGCGGCTATTGATGATATTTGGCAAATGTTGCAGTCTAAATTGGCAGCAGCTTACACTCCGCATGATGCAGTGACCGTTGAAGAGCAGTTATTCCCATACAGAGGCCGCACCCGCTTCTCACAATACATTCCATCGAAGTCTGACAAGTACGGTATAAAGATATGGTGGTTGTGCGACTCAAAATCGTTTTATCCTGTCAAAGGATTGATTTACTCTGGGAAATTGCATGACCAGGCACGAGAGGTGAATCAAGGGCAGAATGTTGTACTTCAACTTTCGGAGAGATATTTGAATTTCACAACTTTGGATTTGGCGCGTACTTTGATCAGAAAGAAAACGGCATATGTTGGAACAGTGCACTCGAATAAGTCTTGTGTGCCTCGGGAATTCCAAAAAAACGGAAAAGAAGAAGCCGTTTGCTATTTTGGATTACAACGCCAACAAATCGGGCGTTGATTCAATGGACCAAATGCTTGGCACATATACATGCAAGCGCTCAACAAGCCGCTGGTTCATTGGCCAACTTTTTTAATATGGTGGACATTGCTGCATTAGCTGCATTTATTTCATCCAACGAGATGAAGCCAATAAAAAGAAGTGACATACGACGGTCATTCCTACTGATGCTGACAAAACAATTGGCACTACCAAACATAGAGGAACCAGCGCTGAAAACTCAGTTAACTCCAATAGTTGTATTCTTTTGAATTACTTCCCAAAGTAATATACCCATAAAGCCCAATATGACAAAAACCGATCCTAAGAGCTACCGACCTATAAGTTTATTGAACAATTTGGGTAAACTGTTCGAAAGTTGTATATAGTCGTCTTTATGACTTCGCTTCAAATCAGCTACTTGCGCGTTTGGCAACCCTGCCGTGATTCGAGCATTATTTCATTGCTCGGCGCTATTAAAGTTTTACTACCAGTGCTGCTATATATAAATATATTTCTGGCCTAGGCAACACTAAGTGCTGCCTAGGCCGCTCTCACACATCGGCTCAAACCAGCGCCTTTTTGACCGGCCAAAACGTCAAATTGATGGGTCATCCGCCGTACAGCCCTGAATTGGCACATAATAACTTATTTTTATTCCCGCACATCAAGAAAAAAATGCGTGGTCAACGATTTTCGTCGCCAGAAGATGCTGTTGAAGCGTTCAAAAACCATGTTCTGGAGGTGTCTCAATCGGAGTGGAAAAAGTGCTTCGACAATTGGTTTTAGCGCATGCAAAAGCGTATAAATCATGCTGGAGTACACTTTGAAAACAATAAAACCATTTTTGATGATAAATATTCGCATTTTCATTATTAGGCCAGAAATATATAGCAGCCCTCGTATTTAATTTTAAAGGTTATACGATAGTTTAGCCGTGTTAAATTTGAAATCACTAGTGTTTGTTACATAGTTTAGTGATATAGTGTTATAATATCGTAATATTTGTGCTTTTTATTGTTGACTTTGTGCTATGTTTTTTTTTTTAAATCAACAACATCTGTGTACATGTAAGCTTCAAATGTTGGTAGCTTGTTTAACACTCCGGCGGGTGAGAAGGTTCCTGGGGACCTTTTTTTATTTTCAAACTGAAATTACTCCTTGATGGTCCATGGGAATTATACCCGACTCCCATATGTATTCCAAGGAAGTTTTATCTAGAATCGTTTTTAAAGCGATCCGACCAATAGTTTAGTTTCTATTGAGATTTTGTTTAGTACGGGAACGTGTGAAAAGGTCCGCTGGGACCTTGTACTGGAATTTCAAGAAATCGTTAATAAATGCACTGTCTTTTTGCTTGTTTTATTGTTTAAACACATCACAAACATGTTCCTTGAATTTTAGTAACTTTTTGGATTATTTTATTTTGCATTTCCTTAAAACATAATAAACTTTCCGTCCCTTTTTGAATTTTGGTTACCGTCCCTTTTGAGTTGCTTCAATTTACCCTTACTTTTTACTCATACTCTTACCTACTCCTACTCTCACAAAGGAATGGAAACTAATCACTTTGAAAGAGTTCGATGCTTTTTGGCTATTGTTTTGTATGCTGGACTCACTAAAACCAATAGTGAACTTCTTGAAGAGTTATGGGGCCCAACGCGATGTCCAATATATAAAGCTGCAGTATCATTAGATCGTATGAAGTGCATAAAACAATGCCTTAGATTCGACAATGGAAATACGCGACAGCAGCGAATAATCAACAGCAAAACTGCGGCTATTGATGATATTTGGCAAATGTTGCAGTCTAAATTGGCAGCAGCTTACACTCCGCATGATGCAGTGACCGTTGAAGAGCAGTTATTCCCATACAGAGGCCGCACCCGCTACTCACAATACATTCCATCGAAGTCTGACAAGTACGGTATAAAGATATGGTGGTTGTGCGACTCATAATCGTTTTATCCTGTCAAAGGAATGATTTACTCTGGGAAATTGCATGACCAGGCACGAGAGGTGAATCAAGGGCAGAATGTTGTACTTCAACTTTCGGAGAGATATTTGAATACAGGCCGCATAATTTATGCCGACAATTTTTTCACAACTTTGGATTTGGCGCGTACTTTGATCAGGAAGAAAACGGCATATGTTGGAACAGTGCGCTCGAATAAGACTTGTGTGCCTCGGGAATTCCAAAAAAATCATACGCGTCCTGTCAACAGCACATTGTTCGGCTCCAACGAAGGCGATATAGCACTAAGTTCATATGTGCCCAAGAAGAACAAAGCGGTAATTTTGCTGTCGACACAACATTATACTTGCGGTGTGGACATGCAAACTGAAAAGAAGAAGCCGTTTGCTATTTTGGATTACAACGCCAACAAATCGGGCGTTGATTCAATGGACCAAATGCTTGACACATATACATGCAAGCGCTCAACAAGCCGCTGGTTCATTGGCCAACTTTTTTAATATGGTGGACATTGCTGCATTAGCTGCATTTATTTCATCCAACGAGATGAAGCCAATAAAAAGAAGTGAAATACGACGGTCATTCCTACTGATGCTGACAAAACAATTGGCACTACCAAACATAGAGGAACCAGCGCTGAAAACTCAGTTAACTCCAGAGTGAATGAATTCAGAAAAGACGCGGCTAATTCCGAATGTGAACTTATTACAGCACTTGACGAAATAGCCATCTTAATAAAATCACTGAGCCACCAAATCACCTGGACCTGATACTATATATAATCTTTTGATCAAAAATCTACCAACAAATGCTATAAATTTGTTAGTAATTATCTTCAATAGTTGTATTCTTTTGAATTACTTCCCAAAGTAATATACCCATAAAGCCCAATATGACAAAAACCGATCCGAAGAGCTTTTTGAGCAATTTGGGTAAACTGTTCGAAAGTTGTATATAGTCGTCTTTATGACTTCGCTTCAAATCAGCTACTTGCGCGTTTGGCAACCCTGCCGTGATTGAGCATTATTTCTTTGCTCCGCGCTATTAAAGTTTTAATACCAGTGTTGCTATATATAAATATATTTCTGGCCTTTCCGTCCCTTTTTGAATTTTGGTTACCGTCCCTTTTGAGTTGCTTGAATTTAACCTTACTTTTTACTCATACTCTTACCTACTCCTACTCTCACAAAGGAATGGAAACAGCAAAACTGCGGCTATTGATGATATTTGGCAAATGTTGCAGTCTAAATTGGCAGCAGCTTACACTCCGCATGATGCAGTGACCGTTGAAGAGCAGTTATTCCCATACAGAGGCCGCACCCGCTTCTCACAATACATTCCATCGAAGTCTGACAAGTACGGTATAAAGATATGGTGGTTGTGCGACTCAAAATCGTTTTATCCTGTCAAAGGATTGATTTACTCTGGGAAATTGCATGACCAGGCACGAGAGGTGAATCAAGGGCAGAATGTTGTACTTCAACTTTCGGAGAGATATTTGAATTTCACAACTTTGGATTTGGCGCGTACTTTGATCAGAAAGAAAACGGCATATGTTGGAACAGTGCACTCGAATAAGTCTTGTGTGCCTCGGGAATTCCAAAAAAACGGAAAAGAAGAAGCCGTTTGCTATTTTGGATTACAACGCCAACAAATCGGGCGTTGATTCAATGGACCAAATGCTTGGCACATATACATGCAAGCGCTCAACAAGCCGCTGGTTCATTGGCCAACTTTTTTAATATGGTGGACATTGCTGCATTAGCTGCATTTATTTCATCCAACGAGATGAAGCCAATAAAAAGAAGTGACATACGACGGTCATTCCTACTGATGCTGACAAAACAATTGGCACTACCAAACATAGAGGAACCAGCGCTGAAAACTCAGTTAACTCCAATAGTTGTATTCTTTTGAATTACTTCCCAAAGTAATATACCCATAAAGCCCAATATGACAAAAACCGATCCTAAGAGCTACCGACCTATAAGTTTATTGAACAATTTGGGTAAACTGTTCGAAAGTTGTATATAGTCGTCTTTATGACTTCGCTTCAAATCAGCTACTTGCGCGTTTGGCAACCCTGCCGTGATTCGAGCATTATTTCATTGCTCGGCGCTATTAAAGTTTTACTACCAGTGCTGCTATATATAAATATATTTCTGGCCTAGGCAACACTAAGTGCTGCCTAGGCCGCTCTCACACATCGGCTCAAACCAGCGCCTTTTTGACCGGCCAAAACGTCAAATTGATGGGTCATCCGCCGTACAGCCCTGAATTGGCACCCAAAAACTTATTTTTATTCCCGCACATCAAGAAAAAAATGCGTAGTCAACGATTCTTGTCGCCAGAAGATGCTGTTGAAGCGTTCAAAAACCATGTTTTGGCGGTGTCTCAATCGGAGTGGAAAAAGTGCTTCGACAATTGGTTTTAGCGCATGCAAGAGTGTATAAATCATGCTGGAGTACACTTTGAAAACAATAAAACCATTTTTGATGATAAATATTCGCATTTTCATTATTAGGCCAGAAATATATAGCAGCCCTCGTATTTAATTTTAAAGGTTATACGATAGTTTAGCCGTGTTAAATTTGAAATCACTAGTGTTTGTTACATAGTTTAGTGATATAGTGTTATAATATCGTAATATTTGTGCTTTTTATTGTTGACTTTGTGCTATGTTTTTTTTTTAAATCAACAACATCTGTGTACATGTAAGCTTCAAATGTTGGTAGCTTGTTTAACACTCCGGCGGGTGAGAAGGTCCCTGGGGACCTTTTTTTATTTTCAAACTGAAATTACTCCTTGATGGTCCATGGGAATTATACCCGACTCCCATATGTATTCCAAGGAAGTTTTATCTAGAATCGTTTTCAAAGCGATCCGACCAATAGTTTAGTTTCTATTGAGATTTTGTTTAGTACGGGAACGTGTGAAAAGGTCCGCTGGGACCTTGTACTGGAATTTCAAGAAATCGTTAATAAATGCACTGTCTTTTTGCTTGTTTTATTGTTTAAACACATCACAAACATGTTCCTTGAATTTTAGTAACTTTTTGGATTATTTTATTTTGCATTTCCTTAAAACATAATAAACTTTCCGTCCCTTTTTGAATTTTGGTTACCGTCCCTTTTGAGTTGCTTCAATTTACCCTTACTTTTTACTCATACTCTTACCTACTCCTACTCTCACAAAGGAATGGAAACTAATCACTTTGAAAGAGTTCGATGCTTTTTGGCTATTGTTTTGTATGCTGGACTCACTAAAACCAATAGTGAACTTCTTGAAGAGTTATGGGGCCCAACGCGATGTCCAATATATAAAGCTGCAGTATCATTAGATCGTATGAAGTGCATAAAACAATGCCTTAGATTCGACAATGGAAATACGCGACAGCAGCGAATAATCAACAGCAAAACTGCGGCTATTGATGATATTTGGCAAATGTTGCAGTCTAAATTGGCAGCAGCTTACACTCCGCATGATGCAGTGACCGTTGAAGAGCAGTTATTCCCATACAGAGGCCGCACCCGCTTCTCACAATACATTCCATCGAAGTCTGACAAGTACGGTATAAAGATATGGTGGTTGTGCGACTCATAATCGTTTTATCCTGTCAAAGGAATGATTTACTCTGGGAAATTGCATGACCAGGCACGAGAGGTGAATCAAGGGCAGAATGTTGTACTTCAACTTTCGGAGAGATATTTGAATACAGGCCGCATAATTTATGCCGACAATTTTTTCACAACTTTGGATTTGGCGCGTACTTTGATCAGGAAGAAAACGGCATATGTTGGAACAGTGCGCTCGAATAAGACTTGTGTGCCTCGGGAATTCCAAAAAAATCATACGCGTCCTGTCAACAGCACATTGTTCGGCTCCAACGAAGGCGATATAGCACTAAGTTCATATGTGCCCAAGAAGAACAAAGCGGTAATTTTGCTGTCGACACAACATTATACTTGCGGTGCGGACATGCAAACTGAAAAGAAGAAGCCGTTTGCTATTTTGGATTACAACGCCAACAAATCGGGCGTTGATTCAATGGACCAAATGCTTGACACATATACATGCAAGCGCTCAACAAGCCGCTGGTTCATTGGCCAACTTTTTTAATATGGTGGACATTGCTGCATTAGCTGCATTTATTTCATCCAACGAGATGAAGCCAATAAAAAGAAGTGAAATACGACGGTCATTCCTACTGATGCTGACAAAACAATTGGCACTACCAAACATAGAGGAACCAGCGCTGAAAACTCAGTTAACTCCAAAGTGAATGAATTCAGAAAAGACGCGGCTAATTCCGAATGTGAACTTATTACAGCACTTGACGAAATAGCCATCTTAATAAAATCACTGAGCCACCAAATCACTTGGACCTGATACTATATATAATCTTTTGATCAAAAATCTACCAACAAATGCTATAAATTTGTTAGTAATTATCTTCAATAGTTGTATTCTTTTGAATTACTTTCCAAAGTAATATACCCATAAAGCCCAATATGACAAAAACCGATCCTAAGAGCTACCGACCTATAAGTTTATTGAACAATTTGGGTAAACTGTTCGAAAGTTGTATATAGTCGTCTTTATGACTTCGCTTCAAATCAGCTACTTGCGCGTTTGGCAACCCTGCCGTGATTCGAGCATTATTTCATTGCTCGGCGCTATTAAAGTTTTACTACCAGTGCTGCTCTATATAAATATATTTCTGGCCTAGGCAACACTAAGTGCTGCCTAGGCCGCTCTCACACATCGGCTCAAACCAGCGCCTTTTTGACCGGCCAAAACGTCAAATTGATGGGTCATCCGCCGTACAGCCCTGAATTGGCACCCAAAAACTTATTTTTATTCCCGCACATCAAGAAAAAAATGCGTAGTCAACGATTCTTGTCGCCAGAAGATGCTGTTGAAGCGTTCAAAAACCATGTTTTGGCGGTGTCTCAATCGGAGTGGAAAAAGTGCTTCGACAATTGGTTTTAGCGCATGCAAGAGTGTATAAATCATGCTGGAGTACACTTTGAAAACAATAAAACCATTTTTGATGATAAATATTCGCATTTTCATTATTAGGCCAGAAATATATAGCAGCCCTCGTATTTAATTTTAAAGGTTATACGATAGTTTTGCCATGTTAAATTAGAAATCAGTAGGGTTTGTTACATAGTTTAGTGATATAGTGTTATAATATCGTAATATTTGTGCTTTTTATTGTTGACTTTGTGCTAAGTTTTTTTTAAAATCAACAACATCTGTTACATGTACACAGATCAGAGCTTCAATTGTTGGTAGCTTGTTTAACACTCCGGCGGGTGAGCTTTTTTGGGGACCTTTTTTATTTTCAAACTGAAATTACTCCTTGATGGTCCATGGGAATTATACCCGACTCCCATATGTATTCCAAGGAAATTTTATCTAGAACCGTTTTCAAAGCGATCCGACCAATAGTTTAGTTTGTATTGAGATTTTGTTTAGTACGGGAACGTGTGAAAAGGTCCGCTGGGACCTTGTACTGGAATTTCAAGAAATCGTTAATAAATGCAATGTCTTTTGGCTTGTTTTATTGATTGAACACATCACAAACATGTTCCTTGAATTTTAGTTACTTTTTGGATTATTTTATTTTGCCTTTCCTTGAAACATAATAAACTTTCCGTCCCTTTTTGAATTTTGATTACCGTGTTACCGAGTTGCTTCAATTTACCCTTACTTTTTACTCATACTCTTACCTGCGCTGTCCAATATATAAAGCTGCATTATCATTAGATCGTATGAAGTGCATAAAACAATGCCTTAGATTCGACAATGGAAATACGCAACAGCAGCGAATAATCAACAGCAAAACTGCGGCTATTGATGATATTTGGCAAATGTTGCAGTCTAAATTGGCAGCAGCTTACACTCCGCATGATGCAGTGACCGTTGAAGAGCAGTTATTCCCATACAGAGGCCGCACCCGCTTCTCACAATACATTCCATCGAAGTCTGACAAGTACGGTATAAAGATATGGTGGTTGTGCGACTCATAATCGTTTTATCCTGTCAAAGGAATGATTTACTCTGGGAAATTGCATGACCAGGCGCGAGAGGTGAATCAAGGGCAGAATGTTGTACTTCAACTTTCGGAGAGATATTTGAATACAGGCCGCATAATTTATGCCGACAATTTTTTCACAACTTTGGATTTGGCGCGTACTTTGATCAGGAAGAAAACGGCATATGTTGGAACAGTGCGCTCGAATAAGACTTGTGTGCCTCGGGAATTCCAAAAAAATCATACGCGTCCTGTCAACAGCACATTGTTCGGCTTCAACGAAGGCGATATAGCACTAAGTTCATATGTGCCCAAGAAGAACAAAGCGGTAATTTTGCTGTCGACACAACATTATACTTGCGGTGTGGACATGCAAACTGAAAAGAAGAAGCCTTTTGCTATTTTGGATTACAACGCCAACAAATCGGGCGTTGATTCAATGGACCAAATGCTTGACACATATACATGCAAGCGCTCAACAAGCCGCTGGTTCATTGGCCAACTTTTTTAATATGGTGGACATTGCTGCATTAGCTGCATTTATTTCATCCAACGAAATGAAGCCAATAAAAAGAAGTGACATACGACGGTCATTCCTACTGATGCTGACATAACAATTGGCACTACCAAACATAGAGGAACCAGCGCTGAACAACCGCATAACCAAGGATACGGAACGCAATGGAAGCATTTGATGTAAGGGTAAGAAAAAACAATTGTAATGTTCAAAAGCAGAATAACTACATAATTTTGTTCTTTTTAGATATTGTCAAGACCGGCAGAAGTAGCTGCACCGACGTTTGCGTTTAGAACGAACAGACCGTCATATCGCCTATGCTGTTCTGTGTACGGACGGCAGCGGAAAACAAGGGCCTTATGCCATTCCTGTAATAATCCAGTTTGTGCAGAGCATTCAACACTTATGCATCGATGCTACACCTGCACAGAAAATATGTTGAACGAGGGACAATCTACACAATAATAGTTTTTAGGCTTTTTTCATATAAAACTCATAAAAAATTAATAATGTTATATATAAAAAAAAATTTCTAACATTCATTATACATGTAAAATTATTAAATAAAAATAATAAATCAAAACAAAAAAATTTAAAAAAATGCGTTTTCATATAAAATACCATACAAATAGAAATAGGTCCCTGTGGACCTTGTACGTCGTATATGGGCAACGGATGACTCAACCGTCGGAGGGTTAAGTGCATTCTGTTTTATCATCCTCAATTGTTTTGTGGATTTTAGAGCGTTGCCACTGTTTTGGTTTTTCCCCGTCTCCTAATATAATTTTGAAAACTACTGTGTAGTTTACAAATCACATATTTTTGTCTTCAATTATTAATAATACTAGCTGACCCGGCAAACGTTGTTTTGCCATATAAATTATTTTTTGGTAATTTATAGTGCAGATAAAAAATAGCTAACTAATTTTAATACACACTTTTGTGAAACAGGCATGGAGCGCTGTGAACGATGAGGGAGTATAAAAATAACAAATGCCAAAGATTATTATTTTTAAGTCATTATAAATTCTCTGTGAAAAAATGATCAGAGCAGATGGTTTTCCGACACGGGAACATGCGACATACAGTTGTCCGTGTAAAAAACATGCATTTTCCAGATTCAGGCCACAAACACTCAATGATTTGCCTTGTGATTTATTAATTGTCATGGCGAATGCGAGACGAATTGGAAATTGGATTCGCTTAAACTCGAATGGCATATCGGTTGGGATCATTGGAATTTTCGGAATGAGAACTTCCTCACCTTTGAATTTTGCTTTTAGTATTCTTGCGTGAATCACATTGGCCATGAGTTTTGTGACCGCTAAACGCGTTCCGTTGCATAATTTTGGTTGGTTTAGATTGCGAAGCATGATGACGACTGAACCAACCTTAAACTGTAAATTGTGCGGTGGCAAGCCAGGCACATCCAATGAATTCAAGAATTCAGTTTGGTAGTTGGTTGCTTCGTCTTCGTTTGTTATGCAGTCGATTGATTTGAAGGAATGCAATGTCCCAACGATTTGATTTTGAATTTTGAAGTTTATGTGATCCACATCCTTGTTCTTTGCTGCTAAAATTGCTCTTTCACTCAACCAATCGTAGTTTTCATGGTTAGCAATAATGTTCGGAAACACTTTGTTGATGAGCTCCTCTTTCGTAGAGACGAAATTGCAAAAATTTGGCGGGAACGAAATCAATCCATTCGATGCGTCGACAGGAACACGACCATTACCGAAGGTAGGCAGCTGATTGGAGAGCACTTCGGCAGAAGGATCGTTTGGCAATGCAACTCGCATGTTTGTCGTCAGCTGAAGTTTCTTCACATAACGCCACAATGGTGATGATTTGAGGCAAGAATTGATCTCATCAGCAGCGGTCGATCGTGGTATTACTGGCAGTGTTTGCCGCCTGAGAGTAAGATCAATGCACCCCCAAAAAGTCTTGCGTCATTACGCAGATCTTTCATAGTGCGATTCAAAGCTTCTAACGCGTGTTTATTCGACATTGTGCAATCGTCCCATATAATGATTTTGCTTTCTACCAAAACTTTGGCCATTGCCGAATGCTTCGCTACGTTACATGTTGGTTCTTCATTCGCTTGCAGGTTTAATGACAATTTTAATGCAGAATGAGCGGTTCGGCAACCATCCAACAGCGTTGCCGCTATTCCAGAAGAAGCAACTGCTACAGCAATTTCTGATCTTGCACGAACTGTAGCCAAAATCAATGATATGAGGAATGTCTTGCCAGTGCCACCAGGCGCATCAAGGAAAATCATGCCGACATTTTCATCATCAATTGCCTTCATCTCTGTATCGTACACTCCTTTTTGTTGGGGATTCAACACTGGTACATTCGTTCGAACCAATTGGCTTGTCGTATTCACGTTCACGCTGCAAATCTCGTTCGAAAGCGTCGTTTACTCCACGATCAGGCGATGTCATTCCTAACCTGACTAACAAACTGCCGCACATGAGGTAACACATATCTTCTATCAAAACCAAAGCCTGGTTATGCATCTCTTCATTCATCTCAAGATGGGGATTCTGTAAATGGACACGAACGCGATGCAAAATGTCTTCTGACATGTCATCCTTGTACTTCTCCCACAATTCACGTGGATTCGATGGGAATCATGTGGAAATAATGATCGCAAATAATGTGCGTATCTGATTTGGAGATGCGGAAACTGTTGCTTCAGCGATTGTCGTGTCCCAATTAGTATTGTTTTCCAGCAAATTGAGCTCCTGACATGCAGCACGAAATGTTGGCAGCACTACACCATTGACAGTTCGAAGTGATTCAAATGATGTAGGGCCACGAACATTCACCAGCAATAGTCGTAAGTAAAAGCATTAATCATTTTTTGGATGAACTGTATAAATGCGGCCAAGAGCTTCAGTAGAACGCACATCCGGATGACCAGGAACTACATTACCTTGCTTTCGACGTTGAAATTTCTTCAATGAAGCATTCCAAGTGTAATAACGCTGCATCTCTGAGTAAAGTAACGCACGTGCAAACGGATCAATTTGGCAAATCGAGAAGAAACTGGTCAATGTTGTCGCTGGTGGGGTTTGAGCACGTTGAGCGGCATTTACTGCGGTGAAATAGACTCGTTGACCGTTCTCCAGATGCACGGTCAAATGTGTAACACTCGCATACCGTTCATGAATGGGAAATGAAAATATACGCCAAATCGCTTCATTGCAGCATACGTACCGACCAACTTGATAGCGCGTGATTTCATCATTGGGGTCAGAACCTTGAAGACCAAAAGCCGCCATGTCGCTGCTCTTCGTGACATATTTGCAGATGTACTTGATGGACTTCACTGAATTGCAATACTCCACGTTACAATGCGCCCTGAATGTTTTGGAAAGAAGAGGCGAATACGGAACAACCCAGGAGTTGTCGACCACGAAATCATTTCCTTTCACTTTGACTGTGATTGTTGTACCATCATCATCAGATTAGATTATCGGTTTTTTTGTCTGAATATACGTGAATATCCACTTAGGATTGCACGTAAAGGTGATGAACAGGTCTGGACGGCCGTAATGACGTACATATGTCATTGCATCTTGCGTATATTCCTGCATATGACGTGGACTGCCAACAAACGTAGCCGGTAAAATGGTCAACCGTCCAAAATCAGATGCATTTCCTTCGGTGCTAATTGCATCGCGTAAATGAATGTACTGCTCCGTACGTAGTTTAGTTTGATTTAATCTGATAAAAAGGAGGCGCTCTGCTTCTATATTGGCATACATATCGACACAAAATTCCTGAAACAATTGGCGAAATCCAAATAGTTGTCAACATTTTGGCGAATCATCAAACGATACGCATAAAAATTCATTCCGCTGACCTTCCTGGTAGTTTCCTCACCTTAAATGATATCAGTGACATTAGTGTCATACTGAAATGAAAATTATTAAGATTTCTATTCTTACCGGTCGATGGATTTATCATCATGATGTTGATATAATATCCATCCTCTCCTTGCCAAAACATCAGTGGGTATTGCAGTGCATCGTATGAGCGATGTGTTTCGGATATTCATTGCAATTGCCCAGAGTCCCGACGTGTGAGCACAATATCGCGTGATTCCCTGTTTTCACCAACAATCACAACTGCAACCTCATCTATTGTTGGAGCGTTATATTGGCGTTCGTGCGTTCCAGCAGGTCGTTTATCCGCTCTGATCTCGACTTTATAGTCATCAGTTGGCATGCGATCCAACGCAGTTTTGAATAACCGAACCAATGCATGATGTTCATGAAGCAGCTGCTGCAAATCGCGAAGAAATCCTCTTTTCAATTCCGTATTGATTGTTTGGCGTTGATCAAGTTGATGTTCCACATTGCCCATGAAGTAAATTTGTAGGATATTATGTTGTGCGTCTTCAAGTGGTAGCAATGATCCAATTCGATGGTGAATTTGGCCTTGGATCTGTAGAGTCAATGACGAAATAAGATTCAATATTTTTTTGTGCATCAAAAGAAAATGATCGGTTAATTTATTACCTTGAATGTCGTATTGAATCCGCGTTCATGAATAATATCTGCTCCTAATGAAATCATTTGAAAGCATCCGTTGTATTTCTGAGCGTTCGATAGAAAATGACGTGATTCTGGTGTTGCACCAGTAAGCAAAGAACGCAATGGCTCTGTTGGCAAGGGCAATGGTGGTAATTTAAACTTTCCATTGAGACAGCACAATCCAGGTGTTTCTCCAGCGAACTTCAATGCACCGCAATAGTTGCACACAACATCCATTGGGTTTATTTGAACGGAAGGATGCAAGCTGTAGTCAATTCTGCAATCGTAGTGAAACGATACTCGATCCAAATCAACACTTGAAGCACTTCTTCTTATGCGTTGATTTATATTATAACGTTGTTGAGTTGATTCGTTTGCCCGACGATTTCTCATTGTTAACTGAGCCGTTTCATTTGCCACCTGCCTTTCTTCTTGTGTTTGTGATGCTCGACGTTGGGCCATACTAACACGGCGCTGTTCTCGTGCGATTTCTTGTTCATCCGTCGTCAATTGATAGGCAATATTCCGAAGTCTTTTTCCATTTCGCGTTCGACGCGAAAGATTAGATCTTCTGGCTCGTGGCATTGTCAATTACACTGAGAAATGAACACACAAAACATGTGCTATTCTCACAAAATAAATATCTTTATTGGCAACTTACCGTTTGAAAATAGAATTCCACACCAAAATTATCAACCAGAATGTAATAAAAAGCGAACTTGAATTGATTTTCAAAAAATTCCAACTAAAAATTAATTGCACAATCCAAAATTAATGTTCGGGTTGATTATCGATGAGCACGCAATAACAAAGAATGTGCATTTTATTAAACTGAACTCACCTCTTTTCACAATCACAATCAATTTTCACAATAATTTGTTTCAAACTAATGTTTTGAGTCAAATTGAATTTCAATAACTAACAAAAGCTGAAAAAAGTTTAAGTCACATATGTATGTCAAGAATAAACCAACGTACAGAAATATTGAATTTTTGATTTGTATGGGAGGTACCACGCCCCTTTGTGTAATACCTACCATATTTGCAGTAGAACTTAAGACACTTAAAATAAATAAACATACAAAATTCTGTGGAAATACCTTTAACAGGAGCAAAAATATTGAATTTTTTAAACTTGAATTGAATGGGAGGTGCCACCCCCGTTTTTCCAATGTCGTCCATATTTACAGTCGATTTAAGGATACGTATATTAAAGCAACAAAAAAAATTTTGTTTAAATACCTTTTACAGGGGCAGAAATATTGAATTTTTTAATTATGAGTTGTATGGGAGGTGCCACGCCCCTTTGTCTAATGTCAACCACATTTGCAGTAGATTTAAGGACACGTAAAATAAACCAACTTACAAAATAATGTTCAAATACCTTCTACAGGAGCAGAAACGTCGATCATTTTAATTTTGAATTGTATGGGAGGTGCCACGCCCCTTTGTCTAATGCAGTTCATATTTGCAGTAAATTTTAGGGCACGTAGAATAAAGCAACATACAAAATTTTGTTGAAATACCTTTGACAGGAGCAGAAATATTGAATTTTATAATTTCTAATTGTATGGGAGGTGCCACGCCCCTTTGTATTCATATTTACTGCAGATTTTAGAATACGCTCAATAAACTGATATACAAAATTTTGTTGACTTGCCATTAACATGAGAAAGAATATTGGATATTTAAGTAAAAATTTGTATGGGAGGTACCACGCCCACTCGATATATCAAAGTTTTTCTTAAGTATTATCCTATTCTGGGCGGAGACCTGTCCGAATTGGTGCTCATCATCGAAAACGGTCCAGGCGTTCTCAAGTTATAAGCGTTGTAACTAACATCACTTTCTTTTATATATATATAGATTTCTTAAATAAAACTTTTTCATAATGAGTTGCTCTCTTATCGGTTGTAATTTAACATCAAACGAGAGAATGATTGGTTGCTGGGTTTGTGATATGTTTAGTCATGCCAAATGTGCCGGCGTTTCTGCTCGTGCCGCTGATGCCTTAGGCCAGAATAACGGCATCAGATGGTGTTGCCCACGGTGTAGAAGAATATTAATATTAAGTTTTACAAATCAATGTCACTTTGCCATTTTGTTAAAAACTTGTCCAATATTTAAATATAGAAGCAAGAGGTCTTGAGCCGGTTAATCCCTTGTTCAATGTTTTACAAATTCTTCAAGGATACATTGGCGGAAGAATCCAAGATAGGATTGGAGTTAGTAAATATTCAGAATAAATGTTCTAAACTTTCTGAATTATTAAATACATATCCAGACTTGGATAAGTTTGTCGTATCACAGACTACGACACCGACACCAAAACGAAAGAAATCTTCGAAGCAAAATTCTCCCAAGTCGACGGAAAATACATCTTCTGTTTGGACGTTATGTGCGGTTCCTATAATGGAACAAGAAAATGTTTTGTCGATGCATGTAGGGCCGTCTTCTGGCGGAGAAGAAATTATTACTAGTGTAATTGAAAACGTTTTTGATACCGCTATTAATAAACCGGAAGGACCACCGAATTCAATTTCAGCATTGAACGTGAACCTTTACACAGCGATTTCTAGTTGTCCTGCTAATGTCAAACGGTTGATTTGGCTTGTTCGTCAAGTAAAAGCAGACCTAGGAAATTCACTGTCATTCCAGCAAGAAAGGCGTTCTTTATTTCTCGGTTTGCCCCAGACACCACAACTGACGAAATTGAACATTATACTTATAAAAAGTCCAAAGGTATACAGCATAGCTTATCAAGACGTAAGAGTTTAAATACCAAATTAAGCTGCTTATTTGTTCATAGCTATTACTTTCATTTTGATATTGTTGTTTTTTCTAAAACATGGTCAAAAAGTCATATTTTGAACTCTGAGGTTCTGTGTAATAATAACATAATTTATAGGAAAGATAGAGAAGAGAGAATCAGTGGTGGTGTCTTATTTGCGGTTTCCTGTTGTCTACCATCTGAGAGTATTTTTTCTGATGATTTTAATAATTTTTTGCAGTTTGTGTTGTATTGGAAACAGGTAGTACTTCATACATTCCTCCTTCGGTCGATTTTAATGTTTATAATGAAAATTTGACTGCCGTCAAAAAGATTATTCTAAGCATGAATGAGTCTGATATTATCTAAACATTGGACGACTTTAACTTATCTTCTGTATCATGGCAATGGCTACTCTAACTAACAGCGTCCACTGATGTTGCTATACTATTGGCTAAAATGAATTTGTCTCAGTATTATAATATTCTCAACCTGAATGGAAGGATTCTTGATTTGCTTTTGACCAATGAAACATGTTCATTTCAAGTTATGAGAATGCATCCTATGCATTTACTATATGTATTTCATTTTCAGTTACATTACCTCAGCAATCTCCATCTCCACGCCCTTCTGCAGATTCTTTTAGATTTTGCTTCAAACGTTGTGACTTTCGTAGACTTAATTATCTTTATTATCTATCGATTGGAAGGATATCTGCAGTTGTAGTACTATTGCAGAATTTGATTTTGCTGTTAAGGAATTTTAGGACATATTAAATGAATTTGTATCTAAAACAGTGCCTATGGAACCATTTATTGTAGAAAAAACTATGCCTTACACTACTATGAAGTAATGTAGATTAAAAAACATAAAGAGTGAAACATTTGAAAGATTCAAAAGAACAGGTCTAACTGCTGATTATGGTAGATATTCCTTGGCGAGACAACGGTACAATGTCGTGTCTCGTCGATGCTATAGGTCGGAATTGTCAAAAGTTAGGGACAATTTCAAAAAGGACCCTAAATCATTTTACAGTTTTGTTAATTTAAAACGTGGAACATCTTCTAATCCATCTAGAATATGATTTAATGGTGTTGAGTTCTTAAGCGATCAGTCAATTGCAAATTGTTTGTCTGAGTGTTTTGTAAATACTTTACATTCTTTACGTTCGTTTAACACTGCAATTCCGTACCCTAACAGAATTTCTTCAGTAAATCAGATAGTTTCTCCTATTTTAGATTTTTCACTTATTGAATTAAATTTGCATCGTCTTAAGCCCGCTAATACTTTTGGACCCGATGGTATTCCGAATATATTATTGAAAGGCTGCTCTGAATACCATGTCTTACGTTGTGACTTTCGTAGACTTAATTATCTTTATTATCTATCGATTGGAAGGATATCTGCAGTTGTAGTACTATTGCAGAATTTGATTTTGCTGTTAAGGAATTTTAGGACATATTAAATGAATTTGTATCTTAAACAGTGCCTATGGAACCATTTATTGTAGAAAAAACTACGCCTTACACTACTATGAAGTTATGTAGATTAAAAAACATAAAGATTGAAACATTTGAAAGATTCAAAAGAACAGGTCTAACTGCTGATTATGGTAGATATTCCTTGGCGAGACAACGGTACAATGTCGTGTCTCGTCGATGCTATAGGTCGGAATTGTCAAAAGTTAGGGACAATTTCAAAAAGGACCCTAAATCATTTTACAATTTTGTTAATTTAAAACGTCGAACATCTTCTAATCCATCTAGAATATGATTTAATGGTGTTGAGTTCTTAAGCGATCAGTCAATTGCAAATTGTTTTTCTGAGTGTTTTGTAAATACTTTACATTCTTTACGTTCGTTTAACACTGCAATTCCGTACCCTAACAGAAGTTCTTCAGTAAATCAGATAGTTTCTCCTATTTTAGATTTTTCACTTATTGAATTAAATTTGCATCGTCTTAAGCCCTCTTATACTTTTGGACCCGATGGTATTCCGAATATATTATTGAATGGCTGCTCTGAATACCATGGGTTACCCTTACCCTTATTATTTAATTCATCAATAAAATTGGGGTACTTTCCTGATTTATGGAAAAGGTTTTACTTGTTTCCACTACATAAATCTAGTAGTCTGTTGGATGTATCGAACTATAGAGGGATTGCTAAATTAAGCGCAATCCCTAAGTTGTTTGGAAGGATTGTAACAAATTTTGTTTTACATAATGTGGCACATATACTCGTACTCTATCCAAGGTCATTCAACTTTTACAAATCTACTCCAGTTTGCCTCTGAAGTTATAAATGGTTTTTGTTTAAAGCAAGCAAACATAACTTATACGAGGGCGACCGCAAAACTAACTGGCCTGGCACATTTTCTGTTTTACTAGCAACTTTTTTTTTTTTGTTTTTTAAAAGCAATCTTTTATATGCCATCTGTCAAAATTTCCGAAATATTTAATGATTATTTTCTTTGTTACAGGTGATTGAAGTAAACAAGTTTTATAATTTTTGAAAAATGGAAAATAAAGAGTATGATAAGGCAAAAAAATAGAGTATTGCGTCGTATCCGCGCTCTCCAAGTCAAAAAGACACCACCACAATTTACCGCTGGCGAAGTGTGCTCATTCTGTCGTTTACCACTTACTATGGTCCCGATGCCTGGAAAATTGGAACCGCTACTGAAGCCAAGCAAAGGCTCGTACATACAGATCTCCTTGCATTCGCCAGTAGCAAAGACGCTTGAAACACTTCTCCTGCCCAGCCAGATCAAGCACCTTCCATGTGCTGATGATCAGCATTGGTTCCGCAAGCAGCACAGCATAACAACTACTTTACCCGCTATCACCTCACGTATAAGTCGCGGCCTTAACCAGAAGAAGCCAAACGACTGGACGGTCCTCGTGGCTCTTGACCTTGCAAAAGCCTTCGACACATCCAATCATGCCACTCTGTTCGAAACTGTTCATTGCAGAAACGCTTAGTTTTAAACATTGTGTCGAAAACTATATGTGTGGGAGCTAGTCATATGTAGAATTTAGAGACAGAAAGTCAAAGCCCCGTAGAATCAAACACGGAGTTCCCCAGGGTGGGGTGTTAATGCCGGTACTATTTAATCTCTACCTCTCTAAAGTTCCTGCACCAGATGGCGATGAAATTATGTCGTACGCTGATGATAACACAATTCTGGCGTCAGGACCTGTAATGGATGACATAAGAAATATGAAAATATACGCCTCCAAATCATCATCATGTTTACTGCATGAACGGCAGAGATGCGGTTGTCGCTTAATGTGAAAGTCGATAACGTGAACATCTCGACTACCAACTACCCCAAAATGCTTTGGCTCACATTTGACAGCCTTTTTCGATCCGCTGCACATGCCAATGCTATCTGCGACAACTGACGACAATGCGTTTCATTGGCAATTCTGTGTGCGCATGCAACAAAACGAAGTTTTGACAGTATAAATGTGTGTATGGAAAATAAAAACAATTGAAGCGAACGTCAACAAAACTATAAAGCAGACGCTAATGCTTGCACAGACACGACTCAAGTCAATCGCAAGAAGAAAAAAATTAAAGCGAGAAGGCCTACTGATCATTGGCGAATGTATAAGTAGTTCACAATTACAGGTTCAAAAGAGAGAGCGAGAAGGATGGGCAAGTGTTTGTGAAACATTGCGACATGTGTGCATACGTATATATCGCTCCTTAAATACAAAAGTCACACATTTCAAAAAATATCAAAAATAATTTTTTTGCATTAAATTCTTCTTAAACAATGAAACTTTCATGTTTCGCTAAAACAGCCGTCATTTTATGATCGAAAACACCCGTAAACCCAAAACCGTTAGTTTTGTTTTGTACCGTTTCTGTAACTGAGTTCCGCGTAAAAGTACCACATTTTCAGTTATCAACAGTCATTCGGCACGAGCACACGAACTTTTTGTGAAAAACTACCACATTCCAAAGTGCTACCTTTGTTGCAGATCACATACACGTAAGTATCTTTTAATTTTTATGTGCAATAGTACCATATTTCGAAATATGTTAGTTTTGCATTTATACATTTGATATTTTCTCTTATTTTTGTTTAGAATACTACCATATTTTGAATTAAGTTAGTTTTGCAAAAAAATAATTAGAATTATTTTCTTATTTCTTAAGCTAAAGTAACATTTTTCGAAATGTGGTATCTTTGTATTTGAAAGTGATCTCTGAATAGATTTTATTTAACATTAAAAAGAAATTTTTAGTTTTCGTATTTTGAACATGGTACCACCTATAAATGACCCTAGTGAAATGGATTCAAGTAAAATTCAGACTGACAATCAGCTTTCCTCAGATATTCTGAACTCCGGTGAAGATAACGAAACAGAGGCAGACAGTGACTCTTCGTCTATCTCTTCGTCTAGCTCTTCGAGCAGTTCCAGTTCTAATAATGACCTAAAAGATTTCTCATCCGATGATACTGTCAAGGATCCTACGTATGAAAATCCATTTTATGAAAACTGCAAAGCCCAGTCAGATTCCGATGTAGAGCAACTACCACAAGCACAGTTACCTGGCATTCAAGACTTTCTGCAATCAGCCGTGGATAACCAGGAGTTATTTAGTATTAATTCACCATCACCCAGAGTTGATGATCAGCCACATAGCGTTGTTGAGTACCCATCTAGCGTCGGCGAGCAGTGTCCTAGTGTTGATGTTGAATTGCGCAGTAGCTGTCGTAAAAGAAAAGCAGAACCGCTTTTATGGAAACGAAACCAGAGCAAGCTATTGAAAAACAAAGGTATGTCCTACACTTCTATGTCCAAGTCTAAGAAGGTTTATGATGCCAAAAAAATGGGTCCCTTATGTTTGAGTAAATGTAAATTTAAATGTTCTACGGAGTTTACGTTTGAAGAAAGAAAATATATCTTCGAAAAGTTCTGGGAGTGCGGTGATCTGGAAATCCAACGACAGTTTATTCACGATCACATGACCAAGATTGAACCAAAATATAGATACGTTCGTGAAGGTAGCAGTCGCAAAAATTACAATCACTCATTTTATCTGACTCGAAATAATAAAAAAAACCCGGGTATGTAAAGTATTCTTTATGAATACCATTGCAATCTCAGACACTACCATCAGAACCGTTGTCAAGAAGCTGTCCGAAACTGGTGTGCACCTTAAAGATAATAGGGGAAAACATGACAACCATAAGATAATAGATTCAGAGCTGACCGATGGTGTCAAAGCACACATCAATTCAATACCCCGCATAGAAAGCCATTACTGTAGGGCGCGATCGACTCGGGAGTATATTGAGGGCGGGTTTACAATCGCGGCACTACACCGACATTACGCAGACAAATGTGAGTCTGAGGGTGCACCACACGCTTCATATCAAGTATACTACAATATATTTATAAATGATTTTAACTTATCTTTCTGGCAGCCTAAGAAGGATCAATGCGAACATTGCATGGCTTACCAAAACGCTGAAGATAAATCGTTACTACAAGAGACATACGACGAGCACTTGAAGAACAAGACTCTCGCTAGAACTGAAAAAGATAGAGATAAAGAGCTTGTGAGTAATACCTTCGTAGTGGCTGTGTATGACCTCCAAGCGGTGATGCCTTGTCCACGGGGTGATGTGTCTAGTTTCTATTATACGTCTAAATTAAATGTACTTAATTTCACAATAACCGAGCTCGGTACAAAGGACACAACTTGTTTTGTATGGCATGAGGGAGAAGGCGCCCGAGGTGTTAATGAAATTGGCTCTTGTGTTCTAATGTATCTGAGAAAATTGAATGATAATGCCACGTAACTTTGTGATGTCACTTTCTATAGCGATAATTGCTGTGGCCAACAAAAGAACAAATTCATGCTGGCAATGTACCAATATGCCACTCAAGAATTGCCGAACATAAAGAGTATTACTCATAAGTTCCTAATAAAAGGGCACAACCAAAACGAAGGAGACTGTGTTCATTCTGTCATCCAACGTAACATTACGAGAGCATTGAAATCATCTCCAATTTACGTTCCAGAACAGTATATCACTTTGATTAAAACAGCAAAAAAAAACTGGAGAGCCTTATACTGTTAAAGAACTGACACATGTGGATTTTCTTGACCTCAAACCTCTGAGTACAGGAAACTACAATATAGATCACGATGACAATAAAATCAAATGGACCGATATAAAGATTCTGAAGGCGGATAAAGAAAGCAATGGCATATTTTTCTTTAAAACATCCTACGAGGAGGAAGAGTTCAGGTCGGTATCTACATTGAGAAAATCCCGCACGAACTCGAAGGCACCACTACATGATAATAATTTGTCTCTAAACCAACTTTACACTAAAAAGCTTACAGTTCCTGAAGCAAAGAAGCAAGGCATTATAAAGCTAATACAAAAAAACGTCGTGCCAAGATTTTATGAATCTTTTTATGCTAATCTCTAAATTAGTTCATAAGTTACTGTTGGGAACAGATTATTAATGTTTTAGTTTAAGTTTTTTATACCTTTACGAGCAATACACTCAATGTACTTTTAAGTAAATGTTTTATAAAAATATTTTTGTTTGAAATAAAACTCAAATTTTCCTAATTATGGTTGTTTAGTTTTTAAAATTTTAATGTTCTCGAAGTTAAAGTTTATATACAAAACTAACTTATTTGCATTTTTTCGAGAACCCATTCCAGGTATGTTTAACATTGCTTTATTGAAAAATAGGTCATTTAATTACGCATATTTTGATACCAAAATAATCTATGTAATACACATAGTTTTTACAAAAATCATAAAATAATTAAAATTATTTTTAAAAATGACGCTCCTGTATAATTTACTTATTTTGAATTGTGGTGCTTTTGTATTTAAGGAGCGATATATTATGAGAATAGACACAAAAATAGATAAGAAAACAAAATTCAAAAAGAAGAAGCAAATTAACATTGTAAAAACGAAAGGAACGGAACGAATACCTTACACTTGTGTACAAAAATCTTTAAAAAATTAAAATTTCTGGTTTTATTGGAATGGTTGAACTTTTTCATTACAATAATGAAACACAATTCCATTCCATTGACTACCACAACTGGCTCGGAAGTACCTCATCTGATCAACCCAATTGTTCAGAACATTTTCGATTGTTTCGGGTCGAATCTCTTCAATTGCAGCATCGACTTTGATTTCAACGCTTTAATTGTGTCTGCATTCTTAATGGCTTTCCACAATAAATAATCCAAAGGGCCCAAATCACAGCTTCGTGGCGGCTAATTGTAATCGTTCGATTTTCAAAAACAGTATTGGTTCTGTTTTTATCGCTAATGAAAGCTTGGAATCAACCAATGCAATAACTTTTAAATACATATAAACTTATATCAAGAACATTTTTTAATTACTGCAAAAAAAAAATCAATTACATATCATATACTTACTTCCCACAACGGGTAAATTTACCTATTTTAAGTTCTTTCAATTTAAAACGTTGTCTCCTATCACGAAAGGATCCGAAGTTCGCCAGCAATTAATCCGCGCCCACTCCAAACGGTACAAAAATTACAAATTGGCGACTTTTGGCAAAATTAATTTATTTAGAAATTATATTCTGCAAAACTCTTGTTAACATTGTGTTGTTCAATATCAAGATGAAAAGCTTTTAATATTACACAAAAACTATTGCTTTAATAAATGTAAACGTCAGATATATTGTTTATAATGTGAATGAAAAGGTACATACATGTAAGTAACTAATCGCATATTTCGATAAATTCAAATAGATAATTTTAAAATGGAATTGTTAAGATGTGTGTCAATATCCCAAATGACTAATTGGCCATCAACACCAGAAGTACTAACACGACTGCCATCAAATTTATCTCCGGCATAGAGCCGAATGCATGTAATTGCGTTTTGGTGAATTGAGTCAACCAATGTGTCAGAATTTTCCGTACGCAAATTCCTGTCCAGGGATTGAAAAATCCGCATTGCAGAAATACCGCTTGTCTCCTTCTTCTGGAATTTGTCAAGTTTATTGACTAGCAGCAATTTATCGCCTTCCAGACTATATATTAAAGGAACGCAACTATGGCCGGCTACCACAATAGATGAAGGCGTTATCCACTCGCACGCCAAAAATGGAAGAAACTCCGTTTTGCATCTTATAACAGTATTTGAATTGTTTGCATCGGATACACTAATGCAACTATCATGGCTCACCCAACAAATTTTGTTTCCATCACTTGAGAACCGCACACTATTAATCCAACCACCGCCGTAGTTGTTTGAATTCTTAAACTCAGCCATTAGATTCCCTAAAGGCATTCGGTTACCCCATGGTGTTGGAGAAGGCTGATCTTCGATGTCCTTAATATAGGCGGAAAAAACCCGCACCTTAAACAAAATGAAGTGCATGTTACTTGCATTAAAAATTGCTATGGTTTGATATAAACCTTATAATCTGTGGACCCTGCTACCAAAAGTATGTTATTTGGGTGCCAATCCAGTGATGTGATAGTTGATCTTATCGGTTTTTTAATATGTTTTGAAACCCACCAATCATTTTCTGATTCAAAATAACACACCGATATTAAACGCGCTCCGGAACCTACGGCAAATTTATTTTCGGCCGGAGACCATTTTACGCATGTTGCAGCCCTGTTAATGCGTAACAATACCAAAGTGGGTTTCCATTTGCCATCATCTCCCTGCTGCCACACGTAAGCATTTCGGTCTGCTGCACAGCTTACTATACGATTAGTGTTTTTAGCCCAATCAATGCCCATGACTCGTAGATCATGTTGATTTAGAACGTCCATTAATTTCCAGTCGTGGTTGTCACGCTTATATATATGGATTTCATTATTGTTTGGAGACAAAGCAATTTCTGAAATATGGATATACAATAGCCGACAAGCAATTTTAATTTCGACTTTCTACTTACGAGATTTGTCCTTATTCCACGCATGACATGTAATTGGAGAAAGTGACCCACCAAATGTATATGTTTCTGCCATGAGAAAAATAAGCAAAGCCTTCAGCGAACTTCTTAATATGTAAAGATTAAATAATCGCGGACTCTGGGCCGTCTACACGATTTATTAATTCTAATTACGATGAGTAATATTGTGAAAATTTCTGTTTCATCAATGAAAAAAATTTAACGGAGATAACGATCAGAGTAAGAAGCCGATGATAAACTACTGGCGGAGGCGGCGCGTGAGTTTTCTATCGGCGGATTATTATCTTTAGAAATTTTGGATCCCGGCGGCGGTTAAAACATAAACTTTTTTTTGGAACCAAAACAAAATTGTTTCGTAATCTGGAGCAAATATGTGTGATGTATGTATTCCGCCATATATGAAGCCCCCATATATAGGTAAATGGCGAGGCCTGGTCTACAATTTCTTTATTATATCCGATCTCACTCAAACTGAAAATAGGGCGGTTTGACCGATTTAAAACAAGAATACTGAAGCTCCACCATATTGGTCCATCTTTTAAATTAGCCCTGCCGTCTTTATTAACATTGTTACAATTAAACAGCTCTTTAATAAGTGCAGTCACAATACAATTTGAGACATACCGTGAAAAATTTTTTTTGATTCAAATGATATTAAAGCAAGGAGGGCAAATCAATCCCTTCCTCATATAGACCGAACAGTTTACTTCCCTGCTTTTCCAAACTTTTTGAAAAAGTTCTCCTATCAAAAATTAAACCGTTGCTCATGTCAAACAATATAATACCAGACCATCAATTTGTTTCTCCTATCAAAAATTAAACCGTTCCTCATGTCAAACAATATAATACCAGACCATCAGTCACAGTACCATTGAACAAGTAAACCGTCTGACCCAAGCAATAGAAAAATCGTTTGTTTCTAGATGTTGCTCAAGCATTTGACAAAGTCCGTGACTTTGTTTTGATCAGCAAAAATTTGTAAATATTTACCGGCGTATACGCATCGTCTCCTTAAGTCTTTGGGTGATGGCAGAGTGCGCGCTTAAAGCCGAGCCGAACTTATTTCATGCTAAAAGGACATGAGGGGATGGCAGATTGATACTTAAATCGGAGCTGTTTTTGCTATATGTTTTGTTTTTATGAAAGTTTATTTTGTAGTCTTTTTATTCATTTTTGTTTATAAAATATATAAAATAAACACAAAACAATGTGGTAATCGATTATTCAAAATTTGGGTTAAACAATAATGTGATTAATTAATTAATCTAAAAATCTGAATTTCTGATTAATCAGAACTATGATTAATCAGTTAATTATAAATATGATCAATTAAATTTGAATAACTTTGTTTAATATTATTTCAAGTATCAAAACGTCAAGAATAGTTTACAAATTACAAAGAACTTAAATCATTACACATACAACCAAATATCAGCACCAATCAGCACAAAAAAAAAACACTTTAAAACAGTTTTCCATTCAATCAGCTCAGCTTTCACTCTGCCATCCTGACGCTAATTTGTACTATTTTGTATGGACACAGTTTTAGGAACTTCAATCAGCTTTCAGCTCAGCTTTGAGCGCGCACTCTGCCATCACACTTACTTAGAGAACCGTAGATTCATAGTCAAATGTGGGCAACACATCACTGACGATCGCGAAATACTAGCCGGTGTCCTAGGGCCTCCCCTGTATCTTCTGCTTACTGCAGACATACCTACAACCCCTGCAAGTGCACTTTTGCCGATGATACTGCTATAATAAGCTCACACAAAAAGCCCGATATAGCATCCACGAATATAGGTGTTCATCTAACCCGAGTAGAATCATGGTTATCTGACTGGGGATATAGGTCAACGAGACAAAATGCACACATATAAATTTTACACTCAACATAAGCACAGGTCCGATATTGAAATTAAACAATATCCCTTTTTCTCTATCTGATAACGGTACATACCTGGGGATCCACCTTGATCGACGACTGACATGGAGAAGTCATATAGAAGCTAGGAAGACTCAGCTGAAGCTCAAGGCGTGATAACTCCTCTGGATCCTCAACGCAAACTCAAAACTAAGATTTTGCTATCAATAGTGTAATCAAACCTATCATGCTATACGGTGTCCAGCTATGGGGAAAACAAGTTCAAGCAACCTTGACAAGATCCAGAGAGTCCAATCAAAAACATTGCGGTTGATCACCGGCGACCCTTGGTACATGAGGAATGAACACATCCACCGAGATCTGAAAATACCCCTAGTCAAAGCTGAAATTCAAGATATCAAGATGAAGCACAAACAAAAGCTCGAACGACACGGCAACATATTAGCTAGACAGTTACTATGTTCCCCAAGCAACTCAAGACTTTGGAGAAATGAACGAATGGTATTCTGATCTATACCTGCGAGTCTCTCGTCACAGCATTTCGAAAACATACGAGCGCAAAAGACTGTGTTGAATCCCGACACCGAGAACTGCATAACACGGAAATCCATATCAGGATTCTTTATTGAATCTTACTTTAAGATTCGTATACTTATTGTTAGGCTCCTCAGATCCAATATTACCAAATAAAGCATTAATAAAAAACCCTAAAATTTTAATTTGCATTAGTGAATTTTAATTTCAAGTTAACTTTTTCGTCTGTCTCCGCTGCACAGATCCTGCAGCGATTATCTTGTTTTTAGAAGAAACGTAAAATTTTAATAGCATAAAAATAGCGTACCTGGCGCTGTCAAAGGACAGTTGTGCGAAGACAATAGCAATACATATAAACTTTTTTGCTAATACATACACATACGCGCCTCTTATTGTCTTCCTTACTGTCTCTGATTTTTGAAGACAGTAAATTCGGCAAGTGATTTGACGTAGGCGGCCAATTCGATTACGTTTTGTAGAAATTTGCGAAAAAAACAACAGAACAATTGCAAAAGACTTCAATAAATTGAGAATTTATTTGAGATTTGGGTAAATATTATTGAAATATTGTTTGGTACCACAAATAATAATATTAATTATAATTTTACAGATAACTTTAAATAGATAAATAGAAAAGGTAGGAGGAAACGCTGAAAAAAAAATTCGTGTTCCGGCTGAATGTTTTCGTTTCTATTTAGCAGCAGCGGTTTCACCCAACACGTCCTATCAACGATTTTTGTTTTTTTTGCATTACGGATGTATAGCTCATTCGGATTTATAGCTCACTCAATAGCTGCATTTCCCATTAATTATTGCACGTTTCAGGAAAAACTAAAAACACCGACACAATATGCAACACAAAATATAGATCTGCTTTTATTAGAATTAAATGTATGTATGATTGATGTCAGTCAAATGTCAACAAAACAAAATCAGAGCACGAACCGACACTATCGACGGTGCATTGTCTTCATAATTATGTGAACGCCTACGTCGCAGACAATTGTCTGGTGTAAACGCAGGGTTAATGTGCATTAAAAGATAATCCAAATCAACTCGTGCATTTACCCCTAAACTGAATGAACTCTGACTCAAATGCACAAAATCAAACTGAATTTATGTATTTTAATCTTTTAAACAGCTGTTTGATTGTAAACAACTGTTTGTCAACTATTTTTTACCATTTACTTCGATATAAAATGGCAAATAAGTAAAGAAATAACGATTAGCAGCTATGCAGTTAGAAAACACAACAATTTATTTGAAAGAAAGCTGAAACTAGTTTTGCTGAAATTTGCCCACAATGTAAACATTTTACATGCACTACCTACCAGAGGTGATAAAGTTGATACTTTTTGCCTTGGAAAAGTACCGTAGTACCCCCACAACTCATTTAATATCCATCTTCAGTATCCATGAAAAGGTTAATTTTGCGCGTATTTCTTATTGTTTGATAAATGCTTAAAACAACAAAAAATTCTTTGAATAAAATTGAAATATAAAGTACGTAAACAAAAGGCTATTTCGAAAGATAGACCAAAATGGTCGATCTTCGGTAGGCTTAATTTAAATCGGTTATAACGCCCTATTCTTAATTTGAGTGAGATCGGATATAATATAAGACTTGTAACCCTGGCCTCGGTATTTTTTATATGGGAGCTACATGAAAACATGAACCGATATTTTCCAATATAACTAAGATTGATAATAGAGGCAGGACCTCAAATCTGGAGAGACCTTTGCATGGGTGCATGGCACATTGGTCGATATGATTGAACCTTTGTGCTGGGTTATTCCAAAAGATGGTCTTTCAGTGAATTGTCACGTTCTGCACAAAATTTGTCAGAGTTGGCAACCACATGTATCCCTTCTTCCAAACATAAACAACTTAACAGCTGATTTGATTTTTGATAAATTGTGACACTGTTGTCAGACACTGTTGCCAATGCAGTTTGATTTTGTGCATTAATGTCAGAGTTAATGCAGTTTCGGAGGAGTTAATGCACTAGTTAATTTGAATTGTGGCTGTTAATGCACATTAACGTTGTCGTCTGTCTAGGCTATAAGATAGATTTACAGATACATGTAATCTGTTAGTAGTAATGTTCTGTCCGTCGTCCAGTCCGCACGCGTTTTGTGTTGTCCGCGTTAAAGATGTGTATCGTCCGTCCTACAAAAATAAAACAATTCAAAATAAAATAAAGCATGAAAAAACATCAATAACCAAACCACAAAAAAAAAGAATAAACAACTTCAAAACCAACCACTATACCAAAATAACAACAAATAAACAAACAAACAAATTTTGAAAAAAGAACATAAATCAAACATAAGTGCAAAAATTCCCAACACAAAAACAACAATAAGAAGAATAAAAACTGAAGAAAAAATAAAAACACAAAATAAAACCAACGATTACGCACTGAGAGAACTCGTCTATCTCCCTCCGTGGTGCATTGCCCCCCTCCCCTCACAGCTACATACCTTTTCAATTTGTGTAAGTGCAGTTGACTCTTTTGCTTTTTCGTCGTTGTCCGTAAAATCCTTAAGGCATAACACTAAGCATTGGTGGGATCAGCAGCGGCAAAGGGGTGAGATTGTTAACTGCATTACATACTGACATTTGTTTTTGTTTTCTGGTTGGCGTAATGGTGAAGAATTAAACATTCATTTTGCCAACATTCGTGGTCCGTGTGCGAATTTTTTCGCTGTGATTTGTCATATTCATTTTCATAGGCCTGATGTCCTAGCTCTAAGTGAGACTCAGGTCCGTGAGTATTCTCTCGTGAGTATTCTCTCCACAGGATTTTCACGTTCCTGGGTACCACACCCTATCTCTTTTTATTTCCCACAGATGTCTCGTGGTATATGTACGTAATGACATAGTGTTTCAGGGCCAGCAACACTTATGCTCACAAGATCTAGAATTTCACTCCCTTTGGGTTAAGTTCAGGATTGGAACAAACGTACTACATTTTGGGTTTATTTATAGAAGTCCAAACTCGAAAAGTGAGGCTTCCCTTAACGGCTTTGACGCCCTTTCCGATTCAATATCGAAAGTATTGGAGAGTTATCCGGACAGTGAAATTGTCGTTGCAGGAGATTTTAATGTCCATAATTCCGCCTGGCTTTCAGATTTGAGCCATACAACTACGGAGGGTCAATAAGCCGATCTCTTTGCCGCACAAAATGACTTGACGCAACTAGTGAATGAACCGGCACATATTCCGTGTGTAGAGCGGCACCAACATAGCTTTCTTAACCTTTACTTAACTTCGCACCCTGAAAAGTACGAAGTTAATGTCCTTGCACCCCTTGGTAACTCTGATCACTGCATTATTTCAGCATCCTTTTCGTATTCCGCTGCGGACAGTTTTTTCTACGAAAAGGCACGTTGGGCTGAGCTCAACCACTTTTTTCAGCATTTTAATTGGAAACTCTGTTTTCTTGATAACGATGTATGTAAATGCTGCGGCTGAAATGATCCAAAATATAATTTTATTTGGAATAAAGACTTTTGTTCCATATAAAATTATGTAGGCTATACCAGGCAAAAACAGTTGGTTTAACCAGGAATGCTGGGATGCTGCCAGATCTAAAAAGGAGGCGTTCAGAAATTGGCGCCTGAACAAAAACGCCAATACTGAACTGCTGCGTAAACGGGCAAGAACTTCGTGTGCCAGAGTGCTTAGTGCTTTCTACACGAACAACGTCTACGTACAAAGGTTCATGCTTTCCCCAGGGGAAGTAAGAGCTTTTGGTCGTTTGTAAGAAGAGTAAAGGATAGTTCATCATCTATCCCAACTCTTGTTAAAGACTATCAGGCATTCACTGACCCGGTTGGTAAAGCTAACCTCTTGGCTGAAATGTTTGCAGGAAATTCTTCCTTGCCGGAAAGCAATCAACCACTCCCCGTGATCGAAAACGTACTTAGTTCCATGTCTCAGATATTTTTTCGAACACGTGGGGTGAAAAGGGTTCTTGCGAAGCTCGACGTAAATAAGTCCGCGGTCCCGGATGGTATTTTGGCACTTGTCCTATGTAAGTGCTCCTCGACGCTAGCCCGTCCATTACACAACCTTGCTTATCGTGCGGAAATCTTCCCAGCGTGTTGGAAGGTTGCGAACGTCCAGCCAATCCCTAAAAAGGGTGAAGCCAATAATCCTGCAAATTATTGGCCAATCGCGATTTGCTCTGCGCTCTCTAAGGTAATGGAGAGCATGGTTAACCACCATCTTGTGAGGTATCTAGAGTCCAACGACCTGCTTAGTGATCGGCACTAGATCGTAGAAATCGCTCTACGGGAGACCTGGTGGCTTTCTTGTCGGAGCGCTGGAGTCGGTCTATCCACCAGTTTGGTGAGAGTAAGGTTGTGGCTCTGGATATCTCCAAGGCCTTTGATAGAGTCTGGCACGGTGCACTCTTACCAAAGCTGGTGGTTTTTGGTGTCGGTGATACTTTCGCTCGTTTTATATCGAGCTTTCTTAGAGATCACACTATAAGAGTTGTTGTAGATGGGTTCACTTCCAACAAACATAGGCATACTGCAGGTGTACTACAGGGCTCTGTCCTTTCTCCCTCTTTTTTTTCTAATTTTAATTGATGATCTGTTGGGTCAGACTGTGAATCCAATATACTCCTTTGCGGATGACAGTAGCCTCTGTTATTCATATTCATTCGACCGTAGGCCGAGTCTTCAAGATATTGAAGACAAAGGGCGACTTATGGATGAGACACTTGGCCGAGATCACAACTGGCCATTTCCAAATGGGGTCGAGTGAAGAGAGTAGATATTAATGCGCGTAAGACACAGTGCTGCTTGCTGTCTCACAAGCGATTCGCTGACCCAACAATATCGTCATTTTCTATTGATGGTACAGATATTGAACAATCAGAAGCTCTTAATGTTCTGGGCACGAAAATACAATGTGACGCTCGTTGTGCGAGACATGTATTCGAAGTGTAGAAAGAAGCACATAAGTGCATAGGCTTTTTAAAGCGGTGCAAGAAATATTTCACTCCTACTGATCTTTTTAATATCTATACAACTTTCATCATCCCGAAGATGGAATACAACTCCTATTTATGGGCAGGTACTCCAAAATCATCCTTGGAGTTACTTGACCGTGTTCAAAGGAGAGCGATGGTGCTGATTGGTGACAGTAGGGTATCCAACTCTATTGTTTCCCTTGAGCATCGTCGGAATGTGGGTTGCGTGACGCTGTTCTATCGTTATTTTCATGGTGTGTGTTCATCAGATATCCGTCGCCTTATTCCTGACGTAAGGATGTTCGACAGGGATACGCGACTTTCTAGGAATTCACACCCATTTGTTATCGATTGGCCAGTTGACCGCACTAGACACTACAGATCAAATTCGTTTTTCGCTCGCACAGTCCGTATGTGAAATCGACTTCCGTCGAATGTATCTCCCAATAATTACGACATCCAGAAGTTCAAGGCAAGTGTCAATAAACATCACTCCCTCTTTCCCCCTCCGATCCTTTACTTTCCACTCGCCAACGCAATGCACCGCATGTATAGGAGGCGTCCCCTGTGTGTTGGTTATTTAAAAAAAATTAAAAGTTACATGGAATCAGTTTAAAGTTACATATGCTTTCATGGTAATAACGGAGAGCTTCACATCGAGTAGCAAACGGGATATTTAAATATATATGACGATTTTAATATATTATGCCTTTTATAAATCTGCGATACCCTTTATTTTTCTCAGTCGTCTGTATGTCTATAGTGTGACATATGTCGGTACTTATCAAAAGCAAAAGAGGGCAACGGGACTATCGCATTGATACATTGTCCGATTTTGTAATATGTTTCACTAAAGGTACATATATACTATATGTTGAACGCGCCGTTCAACAAAACTGCACTGTAGCTATATTTTATTATTCTTTATTTTGTTTTTATCTCACTACTTCTCTTTTTCTATTTTTTTTATATATTAGTAGTAAGAAATTGAATTCGCTGTGCTCTGTTTAGTTTTTCCCTTTATTGCATTCCCCGCTTATAGCAGCATTTTTTGTTCATTAGTTTTAAGTTCGCTACGTAACTTCAAAAAAGAAGATTGAATTCAAGAAACATTCGTCCAGCTTTTTCATTACAAGAGTCGTGTTACAACACTCCATAAAAAGCCACATGAATTCAGGCGGTTCACGACCAGGAGCCAACATGTGGTCCTTCGAAAAATCCTAGCGGAGACTAGGATTGAAATTGTTTCAAAATTGAAATTTTGAAACAATTTCAATGTTTCATGTTGGCACTTCATCGCGGAGAGATAACTTCACTTCACAAAACATCATAAGTTCAGAGAAGGTCGACAACTTCAAACAACAAAGAATAACATACCAACAAAAAACCACCCTGGTAAAACATCACACAAAATAGTAAGAGGAATTGAAAATTGAAATTTTTAGTGCTACGACCATTTTGTATTCAGACAAAACTTCGAGAAAAAATCGGTAAAATCGCGAATTCGGTTCCTTCAAAAACCCTTTAAAAGTGTAACAATCAAATATATATAATATACATGTAATCGGTAAATTTTCCAAAATTTCCATTATATACTCAGTAGCGTACCAACAAAGCCGACTACATACGTGTATACAACACTCACAACGTTTTTATTCCACCTGTTCCCATCTCAACTCCACTTATATGTGAGATCGTTGTACATACATACATACCCACGCAAGAGAAATAGAAGAGACAGAAAAACAGGAACGCAAAAGAATTCAAAATCATAAAATATTCAACGCTTTCCGTCGTGTTGTGTGAAGTAAAAAAAATATTAAATAAACGGAAAAAAGACAAGAACTAATTAAATAAATACATTTTGTTGTCAACTAAGGAAGAAGAAAAATTGAAAAAATTAGTAAACATTTAAATAGAATTTTTTTACAAACAATTCGCTTGTTTAAGGCCCTCCTGGCACAATACATCAAAAATCAGAAGAGAAAGAAAATAATTAACGGTAAGTATGACTTTTTCTATCTTATTTTATATTTACATAAATAAAGCAATAAAAATTAGTGCGGGAAAATATTAAATAATATTCGTTAAACAATTAAAAACTTTGAAGAAAAAATCAAACAAAAAAAGAATACACTATAGGGTTACCGCATCACTACTAGACAAAAAAAAGTGCAGGATTGATGAATAACACCCAAAACACTCTCGAAATAAACCCCATTTTTTATTTTTGGAATAAAAACATTATTATTGGGCATTTAAGAAAAAAATTATAGTGGATAAAAAAAAAATAATTAAACCCATTTACGAAGAAAAAACTTTTTTTTCGGTTTTGCTGTATACGTTAGCAAACAATTTTTTTTAATAATTGATGATTTCTAATCAGTTAAATGTCCTGCAATCGTCCTGAATTAAAACAACGATAAACACTAATCTAATTAAAAAACGTCCTGTGACAATTGTGAACTTTGTGAATCAAACAGAATAAATTTGAAATTTTTGAAAAATTGATCGGAGATTTTTCCCCTGGAAAAATATAATTAAATAAAGTTACGAAACAGATATTTCGTTGAACGTTTTCGGTACAAATATTAAACTAACATTTCGGAAACAAACTGAAAAGAATACATTGAACCTGCCTGTTTAAAGACTTATTTTTTTTGGCGGTACCATATTGAGCATTTTATGCGACACTATCGAAAAATAAATAGATTTTTTGTTTTTTTTTGCGAGTGACAAAGTATTCGAAACAAAATAATTTTTTTTATAAAATTCTACCTGAATTGCAAAAATAACAATTATTGGAAGAAAATCTTATTATCACGCGTAGTATAATCCGAATATAAAATGAATTTGTAACAATAGCTACGCTAAGCAGATTTCAATTCGACTATTATCATTTTGCAAAAAGTTTAAGCCTTCAAATAATGATCAGCTGTCACTGTTAGAAATTAAGGAAGCTGAGCTCGAACGAAGATGGGCAAAGTTGGTGATAAGCTGTGATAAAGTAATGGTTGCAGATCATACTGAGGTTTCTCCTGATTATTCTATCCTATTCTATTTTATATTTACATAAATAAAACAATACAAATTAGTGCGGGAAAATATTAAATAATATTCGTTAAACAATACCAAACTTCGAAGAAAAAAAATCAAACAAAAATCTATGAAAAAAATCGTTCAACAAGAACTATTTTTAAGGCCAAGCAGACCAACGAGTGTATGTGTGCTGTACGCTGGCAGCCTACTCGACGCACGCAGCAACAATTCTTGTGTGTGACAGAGCAAAGCCCGCCTGGCTGCAGTCATAATAGAAAAACTCCTGGTGAATTTGTGTCTGACGTAGATCAGCCTGGCTGGTAGCAGCAACAATTGTGTGTGTTATTTTTTATGTGCGAAGCAACAACAACAGCAGCAGACTGTCTGACCATCGGCAGCAACAAAGCTCTGTTGGAGAAAGAACAGTTTCCGTACATAGAAATAATTTTGGGTAAGAATACACTATAGGGTTACCGCATCACTACTAGACAAAAAAGTGCAGGATTGATGAATAACACCCAAAAAACCCATTTTTTATTTTAGGTATAAAAACATTATTGGGCATTTAAGAAAAAAAATATCGTGGATAAAAATATAAGTTAAAGACATTTACGAAGAAAAAACTTTTTTTTCTGCTTTTGCTGTATACGTTAGCAAACATTTTTTTTAATAATTGGTGATTTTTAATCAGATAAATGTCCTGCAATCTTCCTGAATTTAACCAATGATAGACACTAATAAAATTAAAAAACGTTCTGTGACAATTGTGAACTTTGTGAATCAAACAGAATAAATTTGAAATTTTTGAGAAATTGATCGGAGATTTTTCCCCTGGTAAAATATAATTAAATAGTGTTACGAAATAGATATTTCGTTGAACGTTTCCGGCAGAAAATTTATTATCACGCGTAGTATAATCCGAATATAAAATGAATTTGAATGAATTCTGAGGTTTCTCCTGAACAGAAGAAGACGACAACGGAGTTTTTTTAGTGGGGCCAATGACAAGTATTAAACCTGCAAATTTAAGATCGTTGAAGTAATAAAATCGAAATTGGCCTGCAAAGCGGATGAAACCATAAAAACTGACATGACGCTATCACAAGGGTTTTTACGCTAAAGCTGCCGCCAACCGGAAGCCGGATATTCGAAATGGCCAGCATTTCGTGATATTTTCACTGCAGTGGTCGGAAATCATCCTGAGATGTCACCGGCACAGAAGCTTTACCACCTGCGAAGCAAGACAGGGGTGAAGCACACCAAATCGTGAAAAAGTTTGACTTGGTTGATGAAAACTTCCATGTGGTGTGGGAGGCTCTCAAAAATCGGTACGAGAACCCTCGGATTTTAGTTCGTCAGCAAATGAAACAACTTTTTGGTGTTCAAGCAGTTCAAATTGAAACTCCAAAATCAATACGACAGGTTCAGAGCGGAATTAACGACAGTTTATCAATTTTCCAATAGTATAAAATTAAAACGGAAAATTGGGATCCAATTCTGATCCATCTCTGTTCTACGAAACTTCCCGAAGAAACATTACGCGCATGGGAAGACTCACTAAGCAACCATAAGAAATTGCCTACCTGGTCTCAAATGAACTGTTTTTTGTCAACAAGAATTTGAATTATATTGATATTAATCATGCAGGGACATTATTTACCATTCGTGCTTTGTTAGACGCAGGTTCGGAAAAAAGTTTCCTCTCAAAACGAATTCAATAAACTCTTAGAATCCCAGTCGATACTCATCATTCCCAAATTTTAGGAATTAGGAAATGCTATGTGAATATTAAATCGAAACACTCAAATTTCAAAATAAAAATTTAAGCGATTGTATCAAACATCGCGCATTTCCTACTGTCGAAGCGAGTAAAAATTGACTATCTCCCAGACTTTAAAAATTTGAATTTAGCTGATCCATACTTTTCTGAAACAGCTCCGGTCGACATGATAATCGAAAGTGATTTCCTACCTCCGATCAATCTAGGTAGTGTAAATTCGAATGTTGGAAAAGGTTTAGAGGCAAGAGAGTCTCACTTCGGCTTGTATTTGTCCGGCCCCCGCCGTGAAGCGATATAAATAGATTCTGAACGATTGTGTCAAATTCATATGACATTACTCTCCGTGAACAAATACAAAAGTTCTGGGAGTTAGAGGAAGTTGAGAGAGTAGACTCTACATCAGATGCTAATAGCTATTGCAAAAAGTTTTATAAAAGGTAAACCTCGGTAAACCTGATTTACAGGACGTCGAGGTTTACCAATAACTATGTTTTCAGACAATGGTCGAAACTTCGTTGAAGCAAGCTATAAGTTACTACAGGATCACAGTATATTTCTCAAAAGTGCGGAAAAATGATCACCAATCTGACGGCCGCTACGTAGTCGGCTTCCATTTAGATCAGATTATCCAGAAAGCGTATTTCTATGGCTCTAGCTTAGTACCACCGGATGGAGAAAACTAAGAGCAAAACTCCTGATCTCAAATCACATTGTGAAAAAGTTCTTCAAGAGTATGTGGCATGGATCACATGGAGCAGACAGATTACTTCAAAAACGCATCTGATAAACATTTTTCTTCCCACCACGCTGTCATAAGGCCAGACAGCAAAACGACAAAGGTGAGGTTAGTATTTAATGGGTCAATAAAGATCAATAGTGGATTCTTCCTGAATGACGCATAATATCCTGGACCTACTTTGCAGGCAGACCTTATGCAAATTGTGCTAAACTGGAGGTATTATCAGTACGTAGTTACAGGCGACATTCAGAAAATGTACCGATAAGTGCTGGTACATAAAGATGATGTGCGCCCTTCCTGACCATACGAACCCTAAGGCAGCTCAGCGAAAATTGTGAAGGAGATAATCCAAAAGCATCTAAAAACGTGAAAGATGAGATATACGTCGATGACGTGTTGTCAGGAGGACACACACTTTATGATGCAAAATTGAAGCAATAACTAATTCGTGTACTTAACTCTGCTGCTTTTCCTCTAAAGAAAATCACTGGCAACAATATTAAACTTCTTGAACATATTGCCGAGGAGAATCTATTTAACGAAGGTATTTGGAAAATTGACGATTTGAGCTCTGTGAAGACTTTAGGCATTTGATGTCAGACACCTTCTATTATGTAGTCGAATCGATGGATGTTACATCCTCAGCAACAAAACGGCAAATTCTCTCAGTCATCACAAGACAGTTTGACCCACTTTGTTGGTTGGGTCCCATCGTAAAGAAAAGACAAGTTGGGACGACGGTGTCCCACAGCATTTACTAATTTCTTGGAACTCGTTTCTAAAAACCATACCGGAAATTACTGCACTGAAAATCCCACGTTGGGTAGACTTTTCTCCTGATCGTCAATTGCAAATACATGGATTCTGCAACGCGTCATAAAAGGCCTTCTGCGGAGCAGTATACATACGTACAAAACATCTGCAGGTGAACTTTCCAACCACCTGCGGGTAGCCAAAACAAGAGTTGCGCCAATAAAATGAACAATGATCCCGAAATTGGATGTTTGCGGAGCTGTACTTCTCGCGAATTTAATCAAAAATATATAGAAATTCTTCAAAGGCACCTATGAGATCTTTTTGTGGACCAATTCGTCCATCGTCCTTGGGTGGCTACAAAAATCTCCTCAGGCATTAAAAAATTTTGTTTTTAATTGCGTGACATAAATCCACAACATAGTCAGCACAACTTTATGAAAATATGTGAGAACGGAGGGTAATCCCGCCGATTTGGGTACCTGTGGATGTCCTTCACAAGATTTGGCACATAACTCTCTCTGGTGGCATGGCCCTCTAGGGCTTCAACAACCTATTGAAACTTGGGCAGAATCAAGAACTTTTAAACCTACAGATTCGGAAACTGAACGCGTTTCAACATCCCATTTAGAAGTTAACGAAGATTTAATCTCAAGATTTTTCACCTGAACGTGTGACGTTCTCACTACCCTTTACATACAAGGTGTTGATTTAGCGGGTCCTTTTACTTTAAAACCGTCGGTTTTGCGCAAACACAAACTAGTAAAAGGCTATGCCGCATTGTTCGTGTGCTTCTTAATTTTAGCTGTACACCATGAAGTATGTTCTGATCTATCCGCTGAAGCTTTTCTTGCTGCTTTCATCTGATTTACAGGACGTCGAGGTTTACCAATAACTATTTTTTCGGATTATGGTCGAAACTTCGTTGGAGCAAGCTATACGTTACAACTAGATCACAGTATATTTCTCAAAAGTGCTGAAAAATCTCTCCTGGACAAGTATGGTTTACATTGTTTTAGCTGGTCGTTTATACCACCATATGCACCACACATAGGTGCCCTCTGGGAGGCCGCAGTGAAGAGTATAAAATCACATTTCAAAAAGATTACAAACAACTTGTCGTTTACATTCGAATAGTTCACGACATTATTAATCCGAATCGAGGCAGTGCTAAACAAGACCATCGTCTCCGATATCTGAAAACCCTTCCGAACTTCTATCATTGACTTCATATCATATTTTACGCGGTGCACCATTAGCCGCTCCCCCTGAGAATCTGAAAGAAATACCTTCATCAATTTTGCCCCACATAAATCGCTGGAAGCTATTAAAAACAATTCAACATATCTTCAGTCAACGTTGGAAATCAGAGTTCGTCATCGTCGCTACAAGTGGAAGACAACTAGAAACAATGATTAAGAAAATAACTTCATCATAATCATGGACGACGCCCTACCTCCTACAGAAAGGCGTTTAGGCCGTCAAGCCTTTTCATTACAAGAGTCGTGTTACAACACAATAAAAAGCCACATAAATTCAGGCGGAATTCTAGGACTTTTTATTTCGAAACCCAGGAGGAAATAAAAGGACTCCCGGTTCACGACCTGGATCAACACTATACACAAAGCAAATCCAGTAACCACATATCTTGAGGCATATAATTGTTCTATAGGCACTGTTGCCATAGATTAGTTTACACTTTTTGCTGATGCTAAAAAGGGTTGGTTTCGCCAATGCGGTCTAGTTAAAATTGGATATGGGCCCAATATTTTGGTATGTAAAGAACACTCCTTCTCCTGTAAATTAACCAAAATATATCCGTTTTAAAGAGCCCAAAATGTTTGGGACAGCGGTGGATCCAAAACAAGGGTGTCCAAAAACACCAGGAAACATGTGCTCACGAATGTCATCTATACACATGGTAAAAGTATTTAAATGGTTTGTCCCCATTCCCACAAGGCAACTTTACTTGCCAAAACTCTCAAATTTTAGGAGAGAGGTTTAAGGTATATATTTGTTGAGCGTTTTTATAAATCATGTAATCTTTCTGCTATATACAGGTGTTCACAGAATTATTACGGCGTTATTTTGGTCGCGGATCTGAATTCTAAGCACACTTTGTGGGGTGATTCAATGAACAATGTAAATGGGAACGTTTTGTTTTCGTAGATGCAGCAATCGTCTATAGACTTTCATATGATTGCAGATTCGGTTCCCTTCTTTCTCAACGGCTCATCATTTTTGGATCATTTTATTGTTAGTTCAAATTTAGTTGATCTTACTTATCCGAATTTTGAAATTTCTACTCTGCCTACATATTCGGACCATTTTCCTGTTAAACTGCAAATACGGCTTCCTGACTTTGATATGTTGATAAACTCTTCTAAATACTATATCTCCTATCGGAATACTGATTGGGACAATTATAGGAGTTATCTGGATGAGGGCCTGTTAAGTCATTTCCCCGATTCTACAGTCAATCTGTTCAACGCTGAAATTGACTTTTTTGTGAGCGAACTAAAGTACGTAATATAGAGTTAATAGTATGCATTCTGAAAATGTTGATTTTAGGAACCGAAAGTTTGTTGTTTCAGATAATATAAGGTACCCGTATAGGATTAAGTGTGGCTGACAAAAGAATTTAAAGAGAATATATCATAGGCGCTGGCATAGGTCAGATTCAGCGTACTTTCGACTGTCAAAGCAGATACAGCTGCTAAGTATAATTATTAAGAGTCAATACCGCGACTGCCGGTTCTATGTACCGGATTGGCCCGAAACAAACACTCTTCGGCCAGGGGCAGTCACCTCAACAATATGTGTTTTTTCGTCCATTTTTATGTAGTGGGAGCAGCACTTCCCTGAATGCCTGCTCCGAATACTTTAGGTCCGAGCCGGTATCGAACAAAACCCCGGATCGTTGCATGGAGTGGGTGCACTTCAGGAGCTGTTCAGGTCTGAACCACATCGGGGAGTGTAGCGAAGCGGACTTTGTTGCCTCATGCTGTATCAACGAAGTTAGCAGTGGATCTCTGAATTTGGTGTTATCATCGCCGTCTACATTTTCGTCGTCGTCATCCAACTACGAGACTCCCCCGCAGTCGCCCTAGCAACAGCATCAATATATACAGCATCTTACACCACAGATTGCTGTTGCTACTTTTACAATTTAATTGTAATGGCCTACGCAACAAAATCAGTGAGGTAATAGAATTTATGAGTCGGAGAAACATTATGGCCGCTGCACAGTTGTGACGGATACAACGTGCTACGTAAGGATCGCACCAGAAGTGGAGTTGGGGGACCTATTTCGCCTGAGCTTGACTCTAGAGACCCGTACATGGAATGTATGGGGGTAGCAGTCAAGTCTGGGACTGCCGACATAGAGCTGTACAACGTATACATCCCACCGGTTGGTAGCTGTGCCCCGCGTTATCTGCCTAACATTAGAAATCTGCTACAAGGCAATAACCGCTTGGTCCTAGGAGACTTTAATACTTACCACGAACTGTGGCATTCTCTCCTAGACAACGACCAGAGGGGCATAGCTTTGGCAGAGCAAGTTGATAGCTCTACGTTCTGCACAGTGAATGAGGACGCCCCCACGCGGATTATGGGCGATTGTTGTAGCTCGCCAGACATCATTATGGCATCGCCTGGACTGATCAACGACGTCACCTGGCAACCCGTCATCTTACTAGGATCGGACCACCTTCCCATAATTCTCTCTATAAATAGATAATCCGACTTCATAACCCCTGAACCCCGTATATTTCTCAATCAAAAAAAGGCTGATTGGGAGGTCTTAAGAGAAGCCACCAACCGCAGCTTAAATAATCTAGCTACTGCAACTTGAGTTCCGGAATTGGTAAGCTGTGGACAACGGTCAAATCGCTCTCTAACCCTGGAAGAAAGGATGATCGGACAGCTGTCACGTTCGGTGATAGAACAGTGACAGATCCGAAGCGGTGCGCATGTTATTTTAAGCGGATTTTCATTGAGCACCCAGAGAGCGAAAAGGAGAGTATTGCGTCGCATCCGCTCTCCGAGTCGAAGAGGCACCACCACAATTTACCGTTGGCGAAGTTGCCCATGTCATCCGCAGCGCAAAGTCATCAAAGCCACTGGGCCCGGACGGAATCTCAATGCTGATGTTAAAGCACTTGGATACCCCGGGAGTAGAGTACATAACCAGTTCAGTTCAAGTTCACGATGCCTGGAAAATGAGCAGAGTGGTTCCGCTACTGAAGCCAAGTAAAGGAGACTCGTACAGTACGATCTCCTTGCTCGCATATGTCATCCTTGCAAAGACGCTTGAAGCACTGCTCTTCCCCAGCCTGATCGAACACTTTTCTTGTGCTGATCATCAGCATGGATTCCGCAAGCAGCACAACAACTGCTTTACACGCCATCACCACACGTATAAGTCGCGGCCTTAACCAGACCAAGCCTAACGACAGGACGTTCCTCGTGGGGTTTGACCTAACAAAAGCCTTCGACACGGTCAATCATGCCGCTCTGTTCGAGGACATTGCAGAAACCTCCCTTCCGCCCAGTTTGAAACGATGGGTCGTAAACTATATGTGTGGGCGCTAGTCATACGTAGAATTTAGAGACAGAAAGTCGAAGCCCCGTAGAGTTAAACAAGGAGATCCCCAGGGTGGAGTGATACCCCCGGCTCAGTTTAACCTCTACCTCTAAACTTCCTGCACCACCAGACGGCGTTAAAATGTAATCGTACGCTGAAGATTGCACAATTCTGGTGTCAAGACCCTGTTCAATGTGTAAAAGCAACAGACCGAAATAAAACAAACGAGCTAAACATACGTACAAGCACGGCACGGCACACAAGTTGACATAGTCAACTAAACTCTTTTTAGAACACACACACACACACACACACACGTTGTAAAAGAAATCTATTGATGGCTCTCAATGTGGAGTCCTTTTAGAGGTGGCAAGAGTGAGATGTATTTTCGTGGGCAATTGTGAGAAGAAAACTTGAAAAGTAAGGTTTACAACAGTAGTTCTCATTCGTTTGGGGAGAGCCTGGCCTTATAGAGTTCGGTTTTACTTTCAACAATTGCAGCAAGGCTTTCTGAAGAGGGTTGTCACGGACCCGAAATCATGATAAAAGTAATGTGCAGCCACGAAAATCAATGCCACTTTGCTATTTTGTTAAAAACTTGTCTTCTATTTAAATATAGAAGCAAGAGGTCTTGGGCCGGTTTAATCCCTGTTCAATGTGTAAAAGCAACAGACCGAAATAAAACAAACGAGCTAAACATACGTACAAGCACGGCACGGCACACAAGTTGACATAGTCAACTAAACTCTTTTTACAACACACACACACACACGTTGTAAAAGAAATCTATTGATGGCTCTCAATGTGGAGTCTCTTTAGAGGTGGCAAGAGTGAGATGTATTTTCTTGGGCAATTGTGTAAAGAAAACTTGAAAAGTAAGGTTTACAACAGTAGTTCTCATTCGTTTGGGGAGAGCCTGGCCTTATAGAGTTCGGTTTTACTTTCAACAATTGCAGCAAGGCTTTCTGAAGAGGGTTATTACGGACCCGAAATCATGATAAAAGTAGTGTGCAGCCACGAAAATCAATGTCACTTAGCTATTTTGTTAAAAACTTGTCTTCTATTTAAATATAGAAGCAAGAGGTCTTGAGCCGGTTTAATCCCTGTTCAATGTGTAAAAGCAACAGACCGAAATAAAACAAACGAGCTAAACATACGTACATGCACGGCACGGCACACAAGTTGACATAGTCAACTAAACTCATTTCACAACACACACACACATGTTGTAAATGAGATCTATTGATGGCTCTCGATGTGGAGTCTCTTTAGAGGTGGCAAGAGTGTGCTGTATTTTCGTGGGCAATTGTGTGAAAAAAACTTGAAAAGTAAGGTTTACAACAGTAGTTCTCATTCGTTTGGAGAGAGCCTGGCCTTATAGAGTTCGGTTTTACTTTCAACAATTGCAGCAAGGCTTTCTGAAGAGGGTTGTCACGGACCCGAAATCATGATAAAAGTAGTATGCAGCCACGAAAATCAATGTCACTATGCTATTTTGTTAAAAACTTGTCTTCTATTTAAATATAGAAGCAACAGGTCTTGAGCCGGTTTAAACCCTGTTCAATGTGTAAAAGCAACAGACCGAAATAAAACAAACGAGCTAAACATGTATTTATTAATTATTACTTTCATTCTAATGGGCTTAGCCCTTCAGATCATTTCTTACAACTATGTACTTAATTCTAATATAACATATTGGAAAAGTGCTTCTTTGAAAATGGAACGGGTTGCGTAAAAATCTAATTGATTGCTTACTCTGTTGCACAACATCAGACACCGCGTTACAACTTCATTTACACAGTAATTACATCTATGAAAATACTCATAGAAAACGGTATGGTCTCTCAAATTTCTTGTAGGAATATTGAAAGGTATTATTTGCAATAGCTCCGGTGAATCAATTGTATTATCAACAACATCTTTTATGAGCATAATGTTATGTGCAATTCTTTGTTGTGTCAGAGTACGTAAGCTAAGTAACTGACAACGAGTTTTATACGTAGGCATGTTGTAAGACCGATGTAAATTTCTAAATGCAAATTTTGAAAATCTTCTTTGAACTCGTTCAATACGATTTTTATGTATGTTGTAACTCGGGTCCCATATAATATCGCAATATTCTAACTGTCACCGAACAAAAGCAAAATATAATATCCTCAATGTACATGGATCTTGAAAATCTGTTAAATTTCGTTTTAAAAATCCTAATAGAGAATTAGCTTTTCTTATAACATATTCGATATGATGATTGAATGAAAGCTTTGAGTCTATATAAACTCCAAGATCCTTCACTACCATTTCTCTATCGAAGGCGTTATAGTCGAAAGTAAAATTATTCAGCAATGGAAACTTTTTATGGATAATTGTTAAAATTTTACATTTTGAAAAATTTAATTCCATACCATTATATCCACACCACACACAATATAAATATCAAAATCTTTTTGGAACAACAAGCAATCATTTAGATTATTAATAACAGAATATAATTTTAAATCATCAGCATACAATAAGACTCTACAAAAATTAAATATTGATTGATAGTGAATTAAATATTATTGGTATATTAGTAATAAATAGTAAAAATAAAAGTGGACCAAGGTGACTGCCTTGTGGTACGCCAGAATAAGCTTTAACTGGTTCAGAAATAGAGTTACCTATTTTAACAAATAGTATTCTATTAGACAAATAAGAATTTAACCAACTTAACATATTGGAATGAAAACCTAAATTTTAGCTTATAAATTAACAAATCATGTTTAGCTTTATCAAATGCTTTTATAAAGTCAGTGTATAACACATCCGGTTGAAACCCATTTTCGATAGAATTTATACAGTAATTATAGAATAAAGCCAAATTTGTCGAAGTGGATCTGCCACTAAAAAAGCTATGTTGGCATATGTTTATTCCATTTTTTACAATGGAGAATAACCTGTTAATTTACCAGCTTATCCAATAGTTTTGGTATCGCCGATAATTTTACAATTGGTCTATAATTACTTATAAAACCTTTTTGGCCAGATTTAAATATGGGCGATATATATGAATATGAAAATATCCGCCTCCAAATCATCAGCCACCCTGTTTACTACATGGACCGCAGAGGTGCGGTTGTCACTCAATGTGAAAGTCGATGACGTCAACATCCCGACTACCAACTACCCCAAAATCCTTGGGGTCACAGTAGACAGCCTTTTTGATCCTCTGCAAATGCTACAGCTATCTGCGATGAACTCAAAAGTAGGAACAGGGTCCACAAGCCACTTGCCGGCAGTACTTGAGGAGCCGACAAAGAAACCTTGTTGACCTCTTACAAAGCGATAGGTCGGTCTGTAGCAAACTACGCAGCACCTGTATGGTCGCCAGAATGCCGCCATCAGAACATCAACAGGGTGTCTTCTTATGTCTTCTGAGGACCATATACATGAGGAGACGAAGGTTCTTACCGTGCGAAGTCACAACTTCCTGCTGTCTAAGCAATACCTGCTAGGGTGTATTCGCAGCAGTCATCCTTAACACCATCTCCTGAACAGGATTCCTTCGCCGAGGCAGATCAGGAACGATCTTCATGATCTAGAGAGAGAGGTTCAGCGGTATAAGAGAGAACCTTTAGATCATCGAAACTATCAGGTAGGTCTGAACAACATACGCGCCGATGAAGTCGCAGCAGAAGTATCCAGCTACCGTGTGAATGTAGTGGTAGGGGAGCATCCCCCGGAGATTTCACCTGAGGAGAAGGTACTACCTCGGCAGACGCGCGTGTTTCTGGCGCAGCTGAGATCTGGATGTTGCAGCCGCCTCAATTCTTGCTGGGCACGACTTGATGCTAACGTTCCGGACATCTGTCCCGCATGCCATCAGGGACCACATGATGTGCTGCACATCTTCAATTGTCCGGCCAAGCCCACTAAGCTGACGCCCAGGTCTCTGTGGACGCATCCAGTTCAAATGGCGCGTTTCCTCCACCTGGATATCGAAGCAGATCCCCCATAGACGAACAATACTTCAAAATAAATATATTGTTGTTACAACAACAACATTAAGAGAATTGGAACAATCTAGAATTTTCTCTGAAAGAGAGCGAACAATAAGGCCAGGTCCTAAGGCTCATGGAAAATTTATTTAATGTAAGGGTACAAAAATAAATCAAGACTGGATAACTTGTCGGTAGGAGTAAGCATATGTGATGAGACAGATCCATTATGAGGTTAAGGGGATATTTTGCTAATATTTACCGTGGCTCTGTGTCAGATGAGGATATTTCCAACATTTTAGCTGTTGATGGAAGAGCTGTGTCTTCTGCTTCTCGTTTATATACTATAGACACCAAATGTTCTTCCCTGAACTAGACGGTGTTTCTAACTATTTAATTGGGAAATTCCTGACAAAGGCAATTGAATATCATAAGATTATCTTCAACAACTGTATAAATAATTCATGCTTTCTAGATTCGTGGAATGTGTAGAAAATCTTGCTTATTCGGAAAAAGCCCTATAGTTCCGATATTCATGACTTGAGGCCAATATCAATTCTCTTAAATCTAGGGTAGAAATGAGAAAATTGGCATTGGCATGGAGGAGAACTATATTTCGGGTTGCAGTTTGGGTTTAAAAAAGGGCACTCCACAACTGATGCCTTGCTAAAGTTTCATAATGATATCGTATGCAATCTGAGAGAGCGTCAGTGTACCGTGGCAGTGTCACTTTACGCGGTGAAGGCTATCGACCACGCTTCTCACATTGGAAACCTTTTCAAGATGATTCGTCTGAACTTTGAACCTCGTATCTTTAAACTCCTTAACAGTTTATTTTCTTCACAAATAGACGTTTCTGTGTTCAATTTAGTAAAAACTTCTTTACATTTGGGAACGATTCTAGTGGTGTTCCACAGCGATCAATCTTGGTTCCGCACTTGTACAGTATTTTTGCGCATGATTTTCCACACACAGTTTCGGACTCATGTGGTATTTTATATGCTGATGACTCCCTGCTCTATGCGCACGATGAATCTCCTGGAATCACTTAGACCAAGTCAATCGTTTTTACGATAAATGGGGTATTAAAATCACTACATCGAAATGTGAGGCAATCTGTCTCAGGAATGCCTCAGGCAAGTGTAAAAGGTTTGTTTTTCCAGAAAGTAAGACATTGTCACGGCACTTGATGCAGTGGAAATTCCATTTAGGAATACTTTAAAATATTCAGGTATTAATTTCGATAATCTTTTAAAGTTTAATAAGCAGGCCAGAGTAGCATTGGCAAACTCATGCAAAATATTGGGTACATTTTCAAATCTTTTTTGTAATAAAAACCTCTCAGCAGACACAACGATTATGTTGTATAAGACAAGCATAGAACCTTCACTCATGTATGGCTTTCCGATATGGTTTGGCGTGTCTCCTGTAGTTATTGGTAATATGGAAATTCTGGAACGTAAGAAATTGCGTTATTGTATTGGAAAGTACTATGAATCTGGAACTAAACCATACTCTAACAGAGTTATATATAACAGAGTTATATATAACAGAGTTATATATAACAGAGTTATATATAACAGAGTTATATATAACGAGATATACATACTCGTATGTTATTGTAGTCCCGGTAGCAAGGACGGTCTAACTTTAATACAAAATTTTAAGTGTTACTAGTTCATCTAATTATGGAATCTTGGTGCTGTATGGCCCAAATAATCATAGAGTAAATTAAGATATTACAATTTAGTCTTAAGCTTTCTGTACCAATACTTAGTTTATATATAAAGATTACATAATTTATAAAAAGGCTCAATAAATGTAAACCTTAAACCTCTCTCCTACAATCTGAGAATTTCGACAAGTCAAGTTGACTTGTGTGAATGGGGACAACCCATTTAAATTTTTACCGTGTGTAGATGACATCTGTGGGCACATGTTTCCTGCTGTTTTTGGACACCCGAGTTTTGGGCTTAAAACAATAAATATTTTAATTGATTTGCTGGAGAAGGAGTGTTCTTTACATACCAAAATATTGGCCCATATCCAATTTTAACTAGACCGCATTGGTGAATCACCAACCCTTCTCAACATCAGCAAAGAGTGTAAACTAATCTAAGGCAACATTGCCTATAGAACAGTTTTATACATCAAGATATGTGATTAATGGATTTACTTTGTGTATAGCATATATATGTACCTTTAGTGCCATATATTACACAATCGAACAATGTATCAATGCGAAAGTCCCGTTGCCCTCTTTTGCTGTTCATGAGTACCGACATTATGTAACACTATAGACATACAGACGACTGAAAAAAATAAGGGTATCGAAGATTTGTGAAAGGCATAATATATTACAATCGTCATACGTTTAAATATCCCGATTGTTACTAATCGATGTGAAACTCTCCGTTATTACCATTAAAGCACATGTAACTTATAACTGATTCCATGTAACTTTTAATTTAACAGCTTACGTATATGTATCTGTAAATCTATCTTATAGCCTAGACAGACGACAACGTTAATGCACATCAGTTCTAAAGGGCCAAAAATGTTTGGGACGGCGGTGGATCCAAAACACGGGTGTCCAAAAACAGCAGGAAACATGTGCCCGCAGATGTCAACTACACACACGGTAAAAATTTAAATGGTTTGTCCCCATTCACACAAGGCAACTTTACCTGCCAAAGCTCTCAGATTGTAGGAGAGAGGTTTAAGGTTTATATTTATTGAGCCGTCTTATAAATCATGTAATCTTTAAATTTAAGCTAAGTATTGTTACAGGAAGCTTAAGACTAAATTGTAATATCTTAATTTACTCTTTGATTAATTGGGCCATAAAGCACTTTGCTTCCAAAATGAGATGAACTAGTAACATGTATTTCTCATTTGAGCATGAATTGAGAAAAAAGGATAATAATAAAACTAAAAATGTAATAATAAAATGAAAAGCAGAACCAACGAAAAATTAGGTTCGATGATAAATTAAAAGTTTCTGGCATGAACCCCTTTGCGTACCAGGCAATGCTTTGCAATAGAGTGCATGTCGAACGTTAATATTATTGTCAAAATTCGGACTGACTTCGTTTAAAAATCTTATTGGTGACAAATAATTCGTATTAGACCAGCCTATTTTTTGGCTGTTATAGATGTTTGATGTAAATTCGTTATTATACTCGCTTAATCTATCGACGAAACTTGGGAGATCGCATGAATATAAACCAACAGGTGTAACTGGAGATTCTCTGTATATACCTCTATTAGAATATCGTTTAGTTCCAGATTCATAGTACTTTCCAATACAATGACGCAATATCTTCCGTTCCAGAATTTCCATATTACCAATAACTACAGGAGACACGCTAAACCGTAACGGAAAGCCATACATGAGTGAAGGTCCTATGCTGGTCTTATACAACAAAATCTTTGTGTCTTCTGAAAGATTTTTATTACAAAAAATATTTGAAAATGTACCCAATATTTTGCGTGACTTCTCATTTGTACTCTGGCGTGCTAATTAAACTTTAGAAGATTATCGAAATTAATACCTGAATATTTTAGAGTATTCCTAAATGGAATTTCCACCCAATCAAGTGCCAGTGACAATGTCTTACTTTCTGGAAAAACAAACCTTTTACACTTTCCTGAGATATTCCTGAGACAGATTGTCTTACATTTCAATGTAGTGATTTTAATACCCCATTTATCGTAAAAACGTGCGCATAGAGCTTGGAATCATTAGCATATAAAAACTGTGTGTGGAAAATCATGCGCAAAAATACTGTACAAGTGCGGAGCCAAGATTGATCGCTGTGGTACTCCACTAGAATCGTTCCCAAATGTAGAGAAGTTTTTACTCAATTGAACGCAGAAACGTCTATTTGTGAAGAAACTATTTAGGAGTTTTAAGATACGAGGTACAAAGTTCAGACGAATCATCTTGAAAAGAATTCCAATGTGAGAAGCGTGGTCGACAGCTTTCTCCACGTAAAGTGACACTAAACGGTACACCGACGCTCTCTCAGATTGCATACGATATCATTAGGAAACTTTAGCAAGGCATCAGTTGTGGAATGCCCTTTCTTAAACCCAAACTACAAAACCGAAATATAGTTCTCCTCCATGCCATGACAATTTTCTCATTTCTACTCTAGATTTGAGAGAATTGATATTGGGCGCAAATCATGAATGTCGGAACTATATGGCCTTTTCCGAATAGGCACGATTGTTTAAACATTCCATGAATCTGGAAAGCATGAATTATTTCTACAGTTGTTGAATATAATCATAGGATATTCAATTGCCTTTTCCGGGAATTTCCTAATAGTTAGAACCACCGTCTAGTTCAGGGAAGACCATTCAGTGTCTAAAGTATATAAATTAGAAGCAGCTTATATGTTGGAAATATCCTCATTTGGCACAGAGCCACTGTAAATATTAGCAAAATAATACAAAATAATACCGATAATTTACACAGTCTTGCTTTACTTTTGTACCCTAACAGTGAATTATTTTTTTCTGTGTGCCCTAGGACCTGGCCTTATTGTTCGATATCTTTCAGATAAAATTCTAGATTGTTCCAATTGTATTTGTCTCTTTATAATTATTCTTAGCAGCTGTATCTGCTCTGACAGTCGGATGTACGCTGAATCCGACCGATTCCAGCGCCAATGATATATTCTCTCTAAATCCTTCTGTCAGCACATTTATATTATCTGAAACAACAAACTTTCCGTTCCTCAAATCAACATTTTCAGAATGCATACTATTAATTCTATTTAATGTTGACTTTAGTTCGCTCACAAAAAAGTCCATTTCCATTGACTGTAGAATCGGGAAAATGACTTAACAGGCCCTCAACCAGATCACGCCTATAGCTGTCCCAATCAGAATTCCGATTAGAGACATATTATCTAGGAGAGTTTATCAACATATCAAAGTCAGGAAGCCGTATTTTCAGTTTAACAGGAAAATGGTTCGAAAATGTATGCAGGGTAGAAATTTGAAAATTCGGATAAGTAAGATCAACTAAATTTGAACTAACAATAAAATGATCCAAAAATGATGAGCAGTTGAGAAAAAAAGGAACCGAATCTGTAATCATATGATAGTCTATAGACGATTGCTGCATCCACGAAAACGAAACGTGCCCATTTACATTGTTCATTAAATCACCCCACAAGGGTGCTTAGAATTCAGATCCCCGACCAAAATAACGCCATAATAATTCTGTGAACACCTATATATAGCGATAGACCGTCATAAAATTATGTGCGGTCCGAATTACATGGAATGTTAATCGAACCAATCGATTATATAGATCCCAATGCAGAAAAAATGCTAAGAATATTGAAATCAGAAACCTGAACCCTGTGAAGTTTGTAAGACTTTCGCAAAGTAATACCTACTCCTTGTAAACTATTAAAGTGAAATCCTCCAATGAAATTCTATATACATTGCTTAAGTACGTCTCTTGAATAAATGCAAAGTCGATTCTATTTGTCTTTATTATGTTCAATAATTCGATTCTACGACTCACTTCTTTAAGTGACCTTACATTAAAAACAAGAAATTAAGGAAACTACGGACCATATAGTCGCTTAAGTTCCTCTTAAAATTTCAAGCACTGTCCCCTGGCATTTTCCTTCGAAAATAATCTGTAACTTCGAATAAATGTTTCAGCTTTAACCTCTAAAGACGGAGCCTCAGGTAGACAAATAAGATGAACAATTTTTAAAAATTCTTCAACTATAAGGGGTCAAAGAAAAAATTTGGATATGTTCTTTTCGGATCAACGAAAGTAGATGTTTTAAAAAAACTATTTGAAGCCAAAAATTTCCTTTCCCTAGCTACTACTTTTAAATCATTACCCATCTGCACAGCATCTGAAATTAGATCGATAACCAATTTTCCGACAGTTAGCACAATAAAGCCGATTTTCGTCATTCCAAACGAATTTGCAGTCACCCGGATCATTAGTTTAATCGCACTTGAAACAAACTTAATAAATACCACCATTCGTGGACATGTGACCCCACTGCTGTCAGCGCTTACACCGAACAACCTTCGTATTAGATTTTGACAATTTACAAAATAACCTTACGAATTTTAGTTCTTTAGCAGTCTTACCTGGAACAATTGTAGGAGAGAGAGGTAGTTGGAATGGAAAGGAAAAAAGTTTGGCCGTACTGCCAATTCCTTTTGTGTTTTTCATAGTGTAAAGTTGGCTGTAGGTTATTTTAGTATTTTTCACACAAAAAACAACGAGTAATTCAGAATTTTAGAAAAAACATTTATGAAAACAAAAATTGCCGTAACCGAATTGCCTTGTGTAAACACAAGAGGTAAGTTCAAAAAAGAATCATAAAAATTGACATAAGTTAAGTTACTTTGTGTAAATCTTTGTTTTCTTACAATTTGTAGGGAGAAATTTAGAAGGGTTAACAAAAAATATTGATCCAAAACACGGGTGTCCAAAAACAGCAGGAAACATGTGCCCACAGATGTCATCTACACACACGGTAAAAATTTAAATGGTTTGTCCCCATTTACACGAGGCAACTTTACCTGCCGAAACATCTATAATGGATCTGACTCGTCACCTGTGCTTACTCCTACCGACAATTTACCCAGTCTTGATTTACTTTTGTACCCTAACATTGAATTATTTTTTCCGTGAGCCTTAGGACCTGGCCTTATTGTTCGATATCTTCTTTTTTAGACGAACGTTCCCACGCCACTCACACCCTCCCCTGCCGACCGAGGAGGTCACGTCCCCATGACGTAGGGACAACGTACACATTATGGACCGATCCATAATGGAGATGACAAGAAACTAAGGAGAAATCAATTAAATGATATAATGAATTAAAATTAGCACACATTCTACGAAATGGGTCACCACATGCATAATTGTGCCTTTGAAAATCCAAGTGTAAGAACTGATAGTATCTAGTAGGTCTAAATGGGACGTTAATAGAAAATGTTGATATTAAGTATTCAGAAGCCACAACCCCACATATAATTTTATATACTATCATCGTATTCATCATAGTTCGCCTACTCTTCAATAAGGGCAGTTTAATAAGATTTAACCTGCCATTATAGAAGGAAGTTCATAACCAGTATTCCATTGAAGACCTCTTAAGCAGAATATTAAAAATTGTTTCTGCACGGACTCAATTTTGTTAACATAGTAATCATATTGGGGATCCCAAACCACTGATTCATATTCTAAAATTGGCCTAACTAGGGAAATATAAAGCTGTTTCGTAGTATATGGATCAGTAAACTCTTTTGCCCAGCGTTTCACAAAATAAAAGACACCATACGCTTTATTTACCATAGTAATGATATGGTTTTTAAAATTCAACTTTCTATCCAGCATAAAACCGAGATCAATAAATGAATCAACCGATGCCAATTCAGAGCCACATACATTAAATTTAGTAGCCAACAAACTACGTCTAGAAAAGCACATATGCTTACACTTACACTGAATAGTAAAAAGAGAATAGGTTCAAGGTGGCTGCGCTGCGGGACACCAGAGGAAATACGAATTGATCTGGAAAGACTTTTTTCAAATAAAACTACTTGTTCCATCCCAATTAGGTAAGAGGAAAGCCAATTTATGAAATTAATATTAAACCCAATTTTGTTTAACTTGAATAGTAATAGTCTGTGATTTACCTTACTAAAATCAGTATATATAACGTCAGTTTCCTGGCGACGAATAAATGAATCTATAACTTCAGAGAAAAACTGAAGTAGATTTGTAATAGTAGAGTGACCCTTACGAAATCCATGTTGGCATGGATGGAGTATGGACGCCGCATTATGTGAAACAACATTTGTTAGAATTTTTTCAAATAACTTAGGAATTGCGCTTAATTTAGCAATCCCTCTATAGTTCGATACATCCAACAGACTACCAGATTTGTAAAAAGGAAACAAGTAAGACCGTTTCCATAAATCAGGAAAGTGCCCCAATTGTAATGATGAATTAAATAATAAGGATAAGACCAGGGATTCAGAGCAGCCTTTCAATAAAACATTCGGAATGCCATCGGGTCCAGAAGTACTAGTGTGTTTAAGACGATGGAAGTTTAATTCAATAAGTGAAAAATCTAAAAAAGGAGGAACTATTTGACTTACTGATGAAATTTTGTAAGGGCACGGAATTGCAGGATTGAACGAACGTAGTGAATATGTATTTTCGAAAAAGTCAGCAAAACAGTTTGCAATAGACTGATCGCTTGAGAACTTAACACCATTAAATCTTATTCTCGATGGTTTAGAAGATGTTCGACGTTTTAAATTAACAAATCGATAATATAGAAGTCCAAGGCATAGTTTTTTCTACAACAATGGGTTCCATAGTTCAATAAAATTTCTTAAAAGCAAAATTAAATTCCGAAATAGTACTACTACAGCAGATAGCATTCCAATCAACAGATAATAAAAGGGAATTAAGTCTATGGAAATCACAACGTTTGAAGCAAAATCTAGAAAAATCACCAGCAGGACTAGGATATGGTGATTGGTAAGGTAATGCAACTGAAAATGAAATACCTATAGTGGGGTGTTTGTCCTTCTGAGTAGAAATTGGATGCATCTCATAACCTGAAATGAACGTATTTCATTGGTCAAAATCAAATCAAGAATTCTTCCATTCTGGTTAAGAATATTATTAATCTGAGACAAATTCATTTTTGCCAATAGGCCAGCAACATCAGTGGTCCAATCGCTGTTAGTAAGAGGAGTAAGTGCTTCTGAATCAGGCAACATATGCCATGATACAGAAGATAAGTTGAAGTCTCCCAGTTTTAGGATAATATCAGACTCATTCATACTTGTAATTATTTTTCCAACGGCAGTCAAATGTTCATTATAAACATTAAAATCGGTCGATGGAGGAATGTAGGAACAGGTAATAAACAGTTTTTTAGATCCCAATGCACTCAAACTGCAATAAATTCCAAATTGTTAAATTCATCAGAAAAAATACGCTCAGAAGGTAGACAGCAGGAAACCGCAATTAAGACACCACCACCGATTTTTTCTGTTATATCTTTTCTATAAATTGTATAATTATTACACAGAACCTCAGAGTTCAAAATATCAGTTTTTAACCATGTCTCAGAAAAAACAACAATATCAAAATCAAAGTTATAGCTATCAACAAATAAGCGACTTAATTTAGTTTAAAACCCTCTTACGTTTTGGTAAGCTATAGTGTATACCTTTTCTAGTTTTATGAAGAGTTTGTAGACTTACCTGGCAATTTCGCTAAACTAGATCTCCCTCCTCTACTACTTCTTTGAACAAACTCCTTAACAAGCGCCCTGTCCGGCCATTTAGGGTCAATAATCTTATCGAAGATATCTGCTGACACATTTATCTTTAATGAGGATAAATGATTAGAAGATGAGTTAAATTTAAAAATATTCAAATCAAAGTCACCTTCCAACTTCGGCTTCATATAATAACTAATGTCCTCATTTTCGGTGTCAGTCCTTCTCGCTGGAATGACAGTCAATTTTCTAGGTCTGCTATTACTTGACGAACAGGCCAAATCAACCGTTTGAATAAACGGCCTCTCTCCGGCCTCAACGTCAATGAACACCTCACTGGCAGTAGTAGGACATTTGAAAACCGGTGTCTGCAGGTTCACACTCAAAGCTGAAATTGAGTTCGGTGTCCCTTCCTGTTTTTTAACAGCAGTATCCACAAGTTCAACTGCACAAGCAATTTCTTCTCCGCCAGAAGACGGTCCCACATCTATCGGCATAACGTTAACCTGTTCCGTTACAGGTACCGCGGATGTTCTTTCCGTCAGCTTAGGAGAATTTTTCCTCGACGATTTCTTTCGTTTTGGTGTCAGTGTCGTCGTCTGTGGTACGACAAACATATCCAAGTCCGGATATATATCTAACATTTCGGAGAATTTAGAAAATTTCTCCTGAATGCTTAATAACACCAATCCCATCTTGGATACTTCGGCAAGTGTATCCTTGAAGAAATTTATAAAACTGTATATCAATTATTCTACCCCGCGGGCAACAGCGGAACGAGCAGAAACGCCGGCACATTTGGTATGACAAAACATACCACATACCCAGCAACCAATCATTCTCTCGTTGGATACAATCGTCATACGTTTAAATATCCCGATTGTTACTAATCGATGTGAAACTCTCCGTTATTACCATTAAAGCACATGTAACTTATAACTGATTCCATGTAACTTTTAATTTAACAGCTTACGTATATGTATCTGTTAATCTATTTTATAGCCTAGACAGACGACAACGTTAATGCACATCAGTTTTAAAGGGCCAAAAATGTTTGCGACGGCGGTGGATCCAAAACACGGGTGTCCAAAAACAGCAGGAAACATGTGCCCACAGATGTCATCTACACACACGGTAAAAATTTAAATGGTTTGTCCCCATTTACACAAGGCAACTTTACCTGCCGAAACATCTATAATGGATCTGACTCGTCACCTGTGCTTACTCCTACCGATAATTTACCCAGTCTTGATTTACTTTTGTACCCTAACATTGAATTATTTTTTTCCGTGAGCCTTAGGACCTGGCCTTATTGTTCGATATCTTCTTTTTTGGACGAACGTTCCCACGCCACTCACACCCTCCCCTGCCGACCGAGGAGGTCACGTCCCCATGACGTAGGGACAACGTACACATTATGGACCGATCCATAATGGAGATGACAAGAAACTAAGGAGAAATCAATTAAATGATATAATGAATTAAAATTAGCACACATTCTACGAAATGGGTCACCACATGCATAATTGTGCCTTTGAAAATCCAAGTGTAAGAACTGATAGTATCTAGTAGGTCTAAATGGGACGTTAATAGAAAATGTTGATATTAAGTATTCAGAAGCCACAACCCCACATATAATTTTATATACTATCATCGTATTCATCATAGTTCGCCTACTCTTCAATAAGGGCAATTTAATAAGATTTAACCTGCCATTATAGAAGGAAGTTCATAACCAGTATTCCATTGAAGACCTCTTAAGCAGAATATTAAAAATTGTTTCTGCACGGACTCAATTTTGTTAACATAGTAATCATATTGGGGATCCCAAACCACTGATTCATATTCTAAAATTGGCCTAACTAGGGAAATATAAAGCTGTTTCGTAGTATATGGATCAGTAAACTCTTTTGCCCAGCGTTTCACAAAATAAAAGACACCATACGCTTTATTTACCATAGTAATGATATGGTTTTTAAAATTCAACTTTCTATCCAGCATAAAACCGAGATCAATAAATGAATCAACCGATGCCAATTCAGAGCCACATACATTAAATTTAGTAGCCAACAAACTACGTCTAGAAAAGCACATATGCTTACACTTACACTGAATAGTAAAAAGAGAATAGGTTCAAGGTGGCTGCGCTGCGGGACACCAGAGGAAATACGAATTGATCTGGAAAGACTTTTTTCAAATAAAACTACTTGTTCCATCCCAATTAGGTAAGAGGAAAGCCAATTTATGAAATTAATATTAAACCCAATTTTGTTTAACTTGAATAGTAATAGTCTGTGATTTACCTTACTAAAATCAGTATATATAACGTCAGTTTCCTGGCGACGAATAAATGAATCTATAACTTCAGAGAAAAACTGAAGTAGATTTGTAATAGTAGAGTGACCCTTACGAAATCCATGTTGGCATGGATGGAGTATGGACGCCGCATTATGTGAAACAAAATTTGTTAGAATTTTTTCAAATAACTTAGGAATTGCGCTTAATTTAGCAATCCCTCTATAGTTCGATACATCCAACAGACTACCAGATTTGTAAAAAGGAAACAAGTAAGACCGTTTCCATAAATCAGGAAAGTGCCCCAATTGTAATGATGAATTAAATAATAAGGATAAGACCAGGGATTCAGAGCAGCCTTTCAATAAAACATTCGGAATGCCATCGGGTCCAGAAGTACTAGTGTGTTTAAGACGATGGAAGTTTAATTCAATAAGTGAAAAATCTAAAAAAGGAGGAACTATTTGACTTACTGATGAAATTTTGTAAGGGCACGGAATTGCAGGATTGAACGAACGTAGTGAATATGTATTTTCGAAAAAGTCAGCAAAACAGTTTGCAATAGACTGATCGCTTGAGAACTTAACACCATTAAATCTTATTCTCGATGGTTTAAAAGATGTTCGACGTTTTAAATTAACAAATCGATAATATAGAAGTCCAAGGCATAGTTTTTTCTACAACAATGGGTTCCATAGTTCAATAAAATTTCTTAAAAGCAAAATTAAATTCCGCAATAGTACTACAACAGCAGATAGCATTCCAATCAACAGATAATAAAAGGGAATTAAGTCTATGGAAATCACAACGTTTGAAGCAAAATCTAGAAAAATCACCAGCAGGACTAGGAGATGGTGATTGGTAAGGTAATGCAACTGAAAATGAAATACCTATAGTGGGGTGGTTGTCCTTCGGAGTAGAAATTGGATGCATCTCATAACCTGAAATGAACGTATTTCATTGGTCAAAATCAAATCAAGAATTCTTCCATTCTGGTTAAGAATATTATTAATCTGAGACAAATTCAAATCCAATAGGCCAGCAACATCAGTGGTCCAATCGCTGTTAGTAAGAGGAGTAAGTGCTTCTGAATCAGGCAACATATGCCATGATACAGAAGATAAGTTGAAGTCTCCCAGTGTTAGGATAATATCAGACTCATTCATACTTGTAATTATTTTTCCAACGGCAGTCAAATGTTCATTATAAACATTAAAATCGGTCGATGGAGGAATGTAGGAACAGGCAATAAACAGTTTTTTAGATCCCAATGCACACAAACTGCAATAAATTCCAAATTGTTAAATTCATCAGAAAAAATACGCTCAGAAGTTAGACAGCAGGAAACCGCAATTAAGACACCACCACCGATTTTTTCTGTTATATCTTTTCTATAAATTGTATAATTATTACACAGAACTTCAGAGTTCAAAATATCAGTTTTTAACCATGTCTCAGAAAAAACAACAATATCAAAATCAAAGTTATAGCTATCAACAAATAAGCGACTTAATTTAGTTTAAAAACCTCTTACGTTTTGGTAAGCTATAGTGTATACCTTTTCTAGTTTTTTGAAGAGTTTGTAGACTTACCTGGCAATTTCGATAAACTAGATCTCCCTCCTCTACTACTTCTTTGAACAAACTCCTTAACAAGCGCCCTGTCCGGCCATTTAGGGTCAATAATCTTATCGAAGATATCTGCTGACACATTTATCTTTAATGAGGATAAATGATTAAAAGATGAGTTAAATTTAAAAATATTCAAATCAAAGTCACCTTCCAAGTTCGGCTTCATATAATAACTAATGTCCTCAATTTCGGTGTCAGTCCTTCTCGCTGGAATGACAGTCAATTTTCTAGGTCTGCTATTACTTGACGAACAGGCCAAATCAACCGTTTGAATAAACGGCCTCTCTCCGGCCTCAACGTCAATGAACACCTCACTGGCAGTAGTAGGACATTTGAAAACCGGTGTCTGCAGGTTCACACTCAAAGCTGAAATTGAGTTCGGTGTCCCTTCCTGTTTTTTAACAGCAGTATCCACAAGTCCAACTGCACAAGAAATTTCTTCTCCGCCAGAAGACGGTCCCACATCCATCGGCATAACGTTAACATGTTCCGTTACTGGTACCGCGAATGTTCTTTCCGTCAGCTTAGGAGAATTTTTCCTCGACGATTTCTTTCGTTTTGGTGTCAGTGTCGTCGTCTGTGGTACGACAAATATATCCAAGTCCGGATATATATCTTACATTTCGGAGAATTTAGAAAATTTATCCTGAATGCTTAATAACTCCAATTCCATCTTGGATACTTCGGCAAGTGTATCCTTGAAGAATTTATAAAACTGTATATCAATTCTTCTACACCGCGGGCAACAGCGGAACGAGCAGAAACGCCGGCACATTTGGTATGACAAAACATACCACATACCCAGCAACCAATCATTCTCTCGTTGGATACAATCGTCATACGTTTAAATATCCCGAATGTCACTAATCGACGTGAAACTCTCCGTTATTACCATTAAAGCACATGTAACTTGTTACTGATTCCATGTAACTTTTAATTTAACAGCTTACGTATATGTATCTGTAAATCTATCTTATAGCCTAGACAGACGACAACATTAATGCACATCAGTTTTAAAGGGCCAAAAATGTTTGGGACGGCGGTGGATCCAAAACACGGGTGTCCAAAAACACAGATGTCATCTACACACACGGTAAAAATTTAAATGGTTTGTCCCCATTTACACAAGGCAACTTTACCTGCCGAAACATCTATAATGGATCTGACTCGTCACCTGTGCTTACTCCTACCGATAATTTACCCAGTCTTGATTTACTTTTGTACCCTAACATTGAATTATTTTTTTCCGTGAGCCTTAGGACCTGGCCTTATTGTTCGATATCTTCTTTTTTGGACGAACGTTCCCACGCCACTCACACCCTCCCCTGCCGACCGAGGAGGTCACGTCCCCATGACGTAGGGACAACGTACACATTATGGACCGATCCATAATGGAGATGACAAGAAACTAAGGAGAAATCAATTAAATGATATAATGAATTAAAATTAGCACACATTCTACGAAGTGGGTCACCACATGCATAATTGTGCCTTTGAAAATCCAAGTGTAAGAACTGATAGTATCTAGTAGGTCTAAATGGGACGTTAATAGAAAATGTTGATATTAAGTATTCAGAAGCCACAACCCCACATATAATTTTATATACTATCATCGTATTCATCATAGTTCGCCTACTCTTCAATGAGGGCAATTTAATAAGATTTAACCTGCCATTATAGAAGGAAGTTCATAACCAGTATTCCATTGAAGACCTCTTAAGCAGAATATTAAAAATTGTTTCTGCACGGACTCAATTTTGTTAACATAGTAATCATATTGGGGATCCCAAACCACTGATTCATATTCTAAAATTGGCCTAACTAGGGAAATATAAAGCTGTTTCGTAGTATATGGATCAGTAAACTCTTTTGCCCAGCGTTTCACAAAATAAAAGACAATATACGCTTTATTTACCATAGTAATGATATGGTTATTAAAATTCAACTTTGTATCCAGTATAAAACCGAGATCAATAAATGAATCAACCGATGCCAATTCAGAGCCACATACATTAAATTTAGTAGCCAACAAACTACGTCTAGAAAAGCACATATGCTTACACTTACACTGAATAGTAAAAAGAGAATAGGTTCAAGGTGGCTGCGCTGCGGGACACCAGAGGAAATACGAATTGATCTGGAAAGACTTTTTTCAAATAAAACTACTTGTTCCATCCCAATTAGGTAAGAGGAAAGCCAATTTATGAAATTAATATAAAACCCAATTTTGTTTAACTTGAATAGTAATAGTCTGTGATTTACCTTACTAAAATCAGTATATATAACGTCAGTTTTCTGGCGACGAATAAATGAATCTATAACTTCAGAGAAAAACTGAAGTAGATTTGTAATAGTAGAGTGACCCTTACGAAATCCATGTTGGCATGGATGGAGTATGGGCGCCGCATTATGTGAAACAAAATTTGTTACAATTTTAACTTAGGAATTGCGCTTAATTTAGCAATCCGTCTATAGTTCGATACATCCAACAGACTACCAGATTTGTAAAGAGGAAACAAGTAAGACCATTTCCATAAATCAGGAAAGTGCCCCAATTGTAATGATGAATTAAATAATAAGGATAAGACCAGGGATTCAGAGCAGCCTTTCAATAAAACATTCGGAATGCCATCGGGTCCAGAAGTACTAGTGTGTTTAAGACGATGCAAGTTTAATTCAATAAGTGAAAAATCTAAAAAAGGATGAACTATTTGACTTACTGATGAAATTTTGTAAGGGCACGGAATTGCAGGATTGAACGAACGTAGTGAATATGTATTTTCGAAAAAGTCAGCAAAACAGTTTGCAATAGACTGATCGCTTGAGAACTTAACACCATTAAATCTTATTCTCGATGGTTTAAAAGATGTTCGACGTTTTAAATTAACAAATCGATAATATAGAAGTCCAAGGCATAGTTTTTTCTACAACAATGGGTTCCATAGTTCAATAAAATTTCTTAAAAGCAAAATTAAATTCCGCAATAGTACTACAACAGCAGATAGCATTCCAATCAACAGATAATAAAAGGGAATTAAGTCTATGGAAATCACAACGTTTGAAGCAAAATCTAGAAAAATCACCAGCAGGACTAGGAGATGGTGATTGGTAAGGTAATGCAACTGAAAATGAAATACCTATAGTGGGGTGGTTGTCCTTCGGAGTAGAAATTGGATGCATCTCATAACCTGAAATGAACGTATTTCATTGGTCAAAATCAAATCAAGAATTCTTCCATTCTGGTTAAGAATATTATTAATCTGAGACAAATTCATTTTTGCCAATAGGCCAGCAACATCAGTAGTCCAATCGCTGTTAGTAAGAGGAGTTCATTATAAACATTAAAAAAGTTCTTTATAAACATTAAAATCTGTCGAAGGAGGAATGTAGGATCAGGTAATAAAAAGTTTTTTAGATCCCAATGCAACACAAACTGCAATAAATTCCAAATTGTTAAATTCATCAGAAAAAATACGCTCAGAAGGTAGACAGCAGGAATCCGCAACGAAGACACCACAACCTATTTTCTCTGTTCTATCTTTTCTATAAATTGTATAATTATTACACAGAACCTCAGAGTTCAAAATATCAGTTTTTAACCATGTCTCTGAATAAAAAACAATATCAAAATCAAAGTTATAGCTATCAACAAATAAACGACTTAATTTAGTTTTTAAACCTCTTAGGTTTTGGTAAGCTATAGTGTATACCTTTTCTAGTTTTTTGAAGAGTTTGTAGACTTAGTTGGCAATTTCGCTAAACTAGATCACCCTCCTCTACTACTTATTTGAGCAAACTCCTTAACAAGCGCCCTGTCCGGCCATTTAGGGTCAACAATCTTATCGAAGATATCTTCTGACACATTTATCTTGAATGAGGATAAATGATTAGAAGATGAGTTAAATTTAAAAATATTCAAATCAAAGTCACCTTCCAACTTCGACTTCATATAATAACTAATGTCATCTATTTCGGTGTCAGTCCTTCTCGCTGGAATGACTGTCAATTTTTTAGGTCTGCTATTTCTTGACGAACAGGCCAAATCAACCGTTTGAATAAACGGCCTCTCTCCGGCCTTAACGTCAATGAACACCCCACTGACAGTAGTAGGACATTTTAAAACCGGTGTCTGCAGGTTCACACTCAAAGCTGAAATTGAGTTCGGTGTCCCTTTCTGGTTTTTAACAGCAGTATCCACAAGTCCAACTGCACAAGAAATTTCTTCTCCGCCAGAAGACGGTCCCACATCCATCGGCATAACGTTAACATGTTCCGTTACAGGTACCGCGAATGTTCTTTCCGTCAGCTTAGGAGAATTTTTCCTCGACGATTTCTTTCGTTTTGGTGTCAGTGTCGTCGTCTGTGGTACGACAAACATATCCAAGTCCGGATATATATCTAACATTTCGGAGAATTTAGAAAATTTCTCCTGAATGCTTAATAACTCCAATCCCGCAAGTGTATCCTTGAAGAATTTATAAAACTGTATATCAATTCTTCTACACCGCGGGCAACACCATCTGATGCCATTATTTTGACCTATGGCATCAGCGGAACGAGCAGAAACGCCGGCACATTTGGTATGACAAAATATACCACATACCCAGCAACCAATCATTCTCTCGTTGGATGTTAAGTTGCAACCTATGAGAGTGCAAGTCATGTTTTTTTTTTTGTTAAATTATAAAATAATAAACAAAAAAAATATATATGTATTTAGTAATAAAAATTGGATTTGTGAACTACACAAAAAGGGAAAAACAAAAAGAAAACAGTGGCAACACTCTAAAACTCAAGAAACACTAAACGAATATTGAAGATAAAGCAAAATGCACAAAACAAGCTACTAACAATTGCAGCTTAAATTATCACAATGTTGTTGTTGTAAAAATAAAACAGCACTCAATCAAAAATAAAAAGCACAAATATTATGGTATTTGATAAAACACTGGACAGCACTATATAACCAAACTAAGTAAAAAACACTTCTAGTGATTGTTATTAATTTGAACACGGATAAATAATACTTTAACTTTTTAAATTAATTATCTAAAATTTAGTAGCGCGGAGCACTGAAATATTGCAAGTAACACCACGGTTGCCAAAGGTTCCAATAAAATTCTAGATAAAATTATAGATTGTTCCAATTGTATTTGTCTCTTTATAATTATTCTTAGCAGCTGCATCTGCTTTGACAGTCGGATGTACGCTGAATCCGACCGATTCCAGCGTCAATGATATATTCTCTTTAAATCCTTCTGTCAGCACATTTAATCCGATACAGGTACCTTATATTATCTGAAACAACAAACTTTCGGTTCCTTAAATCAACATTTTCAGAATGCATACTATTAACTCTATTTAATGTTGACTTTAGTTCGCTCACAAAAAAGTCAATTTCAATTGACTGTAGAATCGGGAAAATGACTTAACAGACCCTCAACCAGATCACTCCTATAGTTGTCCCAATCAGTATTCCGATTAGACCCATATTATCTAGGAGAGTTTATCAACATATCAAAGTCAGGAAGCCGTATCTTCAGTTTAACAGGAAAATGGTTCGAAAATGTAGGCAGGGTAGAAATTTGAAAATTCTGATAAGTAAGATCAACTAAATTTGAACTAACAATAAAATGATCCAAAAATGATGAGCCGTTGAGAAAGAAGGGAACCGAATCTGTTATCATATGAAAATCTATAAACGATTGCTGCACCCACGAAAACGAAACGTTCCCATTTACATTATTCATTGAATCACCCCACAAAGTGTGCTTATAATTCAGATCCTCGACCAAAATAACGCCGTAATAATTCTGTGAACACCTATATATAGCGATAGACCGTCATAAAATTGTGTGCGGTCCGAATTACATGGAATGTTAATCGAACCAATCAGGAATTTCCATTCAACACCATTTATATAGATCCCAATGCAGAAAAAATGCTAAGAAAATTGAAATCAGAAACTTGAACCATATGAAGTTTGTAAGACTTTCGCAAAGTAATACCTACTCCTTGTAAACTATTAAAGAGAAATCCTCCAATGAAATTCTGTATACATTGCTTAAGTACGTCTCTTGAATAAATGCAAAGTCGATTCTATTGTCTTTATTATGTTCAATAATTCGAATCTACGACTCACTTCTTTAAGTGATCTTACATTAAAAACAAGAAAATAAGGAAACTACGGAACATATAGTCGCTTAAGTTCCTCTTAAAATTTCAAGCACTGTCCCCTGGCATTTTCCTTCGAAAATAATCTGTAACTTCGAATAAATGTTTCAACTTTAAATTCTATAGACGGAACCTCAGGTAGACAAATAAGATGAACAATTTTTAAAAATTCTTCAACTATAAAGGGTCAAAGAAAAAACTTGGATATGTTCTTTTCGGATCAACGAAAGTAGATGTTTTAAAAGATGTTTTTAATAAGATGTTTTATTAACCTTCTGCACAGCATCTGAAATTAGATCGATAACCAATTTCACCGCAGTTAGCACAATAACGCCGATTTTAGTCATTCCGAACGAATTTGCAGTCACCCGGATCATGAGTTCGATCGCACTTGAAACAAACTTAATAAATACTACCATTCGTGGACATGTGACCCCACTGCTGTCAGCGCTTACACCGAACAACCTTCGTATTAGATTTCACAATTTCAAAGATAACCTTACGAATTTTAGTTCTTTAGCAGACTTACCTGGAAGAATTGTAGGAGAGAGAGGTAGTTGGAATGGAAGGGAAAAAGTTTAGCCGTACTGCCAATTCCTTCTGTGTTTTTCATAGTGTAAAGTTGGCTGTAGGTTATTTTAGTATTTTTCACACAAAACACATCGATTAATTCACAGAATGTCAGAAAAAATATTAATGAAAACAAAAATTGCCGTAACCGAATTGCCTTGTGTAAACACAAGAGGTAAGTTCAAAAAAGAATCATAAAAATTGACACAAGTTAAGTTGCTTTGTGTAAATCTTTGTTTTCTTACAATTTGTAGGGAGAAATTTAGAAGCGTTAACAAAAAATAGTGTTCTATTGGATAGCAAATCAAAACTTGATAAATCTTTTTTATTAGTTTTATATCCAAATCTGAAGTCGGAGAAAATAATCATACCCTATTTCCCCCTTTAAAAACAAAGATGAACAAAGATGAACAAAGATGAACAAAGACAATATTTGTAAAAATTTATAAAAATAGTTAAGAATTTGATCTAGCTAGCGATTTTGAATGTGTTTAAAGGTTTTTTGAATTTGAAAATTGTATGTTTTTAGAAAGAGAATCTGAATGTCTTTTCCCCGGAATTGTTTCTCTATTCCCTGTTCCCCTATTCTAAATAGAATCTCCCCGGATTTTTTTTTACTTTTCCCTTATTCAAACCGAATTACGAAAATGGGAAAAAATTTCCCGGGAAAAAATAAGGTACATCTTATGAATATCAAAAAATTGCTAGGTAATTGTGCCAAAATATGTAAGTATTTAATATTTTTAAATTTTCTTAATTCACGAACAAAAACGTACTATGTTTGTTGTAAATAAAACAAAGTTTATAGAATTATCTTAATAATAATTGTTATTATGATAGAAGGATCTGTGAGAACTATGTGTGTAACAAAATATCAGCCAAATGCTCGGCACTGCTTCGGTAGCACAACTCTATCCGATGGCCCATATTTTCAATAACTCTGAGACAACTTTATCTTTTAAATATCCACAATGAAAGAAGTCCAACGGTGTCAAATCACATGATCGTGGCGGCCAATTAACATCGCCATTGTTTCGTTAGCTGTGTGGTATCCTGTTGGAACCACATATCGTCCAGGTCTATATCCTCAATTTCTGGCCGCAAGAAGTCTGTTATTATCTCGTAGTGGCGAACACCATTGATAGTAACTGCTTGGCCAACTCCATGACTCCGCCAGCCCATAAACCGTACCAAACAGTCACTGTTTTTGTGGATGCATCGAATTATCAACAATAACTGTTGGATTCTCATTTACCCAAATTGCGGCAATTCAGCTTGTTAACGAATCCACAGTGGACACATTTGATCGATTATGCTGACCAAAAAATAACGAAGTTCATTTTAAGTTAAACGCCCATTTTTGTAAAAGGCTTCAACATTCTTTAAGCGCTGCTCAATTGTGTACCTCTTCATTGTTGAATCTTTCAAACGCTAAAACAAAGAAATGTTAAATTAAGTTGGGCCAAAAACTTGATATTAAGTGTGACTCACAATTTACATCATGCATTATGGTTGGACCACACTTTAAAATGCATAAGTGAAGAGAATGCGAAACATGTTTTTAGGCATGAGCCGACCAAATGAAGTATGTACGACGGCACAAAACCTCAAACTCTCCAGATAAACTTGTGGAGGCACAAATATGTTTGTTTTTTTTTATTCACTTTACTTACTTTGTGTGTGAAATTTCATAAAAATAATTTGCAAACTGTGCGCAAAACAAAACTGCTGACTTTGAATAATCGATTTCTATCTCCCTTATTTCTTTTCTCACAGTTTGCTTAAAATGGGAGGATTTTATTCCCGGGAAAAATAAATTACCCGAAAAATATATCCCGGGGAGTATTTAGAATCGGGCTGTAAATTTCTCAAATATAGAGATATTTGAAAAATAGATTTGTAGCTTGGATCTCATTTGATTTGACGAGTATGTTGTCGCTAGTGATATTTGTATGTCTCTTTCTATTTGATTCGTATAACCAATAAATAAAATTGTACGAACAAATTTAAACTATAATAAGTAGATATATTCACTTTATTCAATATTGCGTCCTTACATACATTTTGATTACAAGGGCTGATATATATATCTCTAGCCCAATTATGAAAATGCGAATATTTATCATCAAAAATGGTTTTATGGTTTTTCAAAGTATTCAAAGCATGATTTATACACTTTTGCATGCGCTTAAACCAATTGTCGAAGCACTTTTTCCACTCCGATTGAGACACCTCCAAAACATGGTTTTTGAGCGCTTCAACAGCATCTTCTGGCGACGAAAATCGTTGACCACGTATTATTTTCTTGATGTGCGGGAATAAAAAGAAGTCATCAATCTGAGAATTTCGTCAAGTAAAGTTGACTTGTGTGAATTGGGACAAACCATTTAAATATTTTTACCGTGTGTATATAAGTAGATGACATCCGTGAGCACATGTTTCCTGGTGTTTTTGGACACCCGAGTTTTGGGTTTAAAACGGTAAATATTTTGGTTGATTTGCTGGAGAAGGAGTGTTCTTTACATACCAAAATATTGGGCCCATATCCAATTTTAACTAGACCGCATTGGTGAATCACCAACCCTTCTCAACATCAGCAAAAAGTGTAAACTAATCTAAGGCAACAGTGCCTATAGAACAGTTTTATACATCAAGATATGTGATTAATGGATTTACTTTGTGTATAGTATATAAATATATATATATATATATATATATATATATATATATATATATATATATATATATATATATATATATATATATATATATATATATATATATATATATATATATATATATATATATATATATATATATATATATATATATATATATATATATATATATATATATATATATATATATATATATATATATATATATATATATATATATATATATGTACCTTTAGTGCAACATATTACAAAATCGAACAATGCATCAAGTCCCGTTGCCCTCTTTTGCTGTTCATGTAACATATGTAACACTATAGACATACAGACGACTGAAAAAATAAAGGGTATCGCAGATTTATTAAAGCCATAATATATTACAATCGTCATACGTTTAAATATCCCGATTGTTACTAATCGATGTGAAACTCTCCGTTATTACCATTAAAGCACATGTAACTTATAACTGATTCCATGTAACTTTTAATTTAACAGCTTACGTATATGTATCTGTAAATCTATCTTATAGCCTAGACAGACGACAACGTTAATGCACATCAGTTTTAAAGGCCCAAAAATGTTTGGGACGACGGTGGATCCAAAACACGGGTGTCCAAAAACAGCAGGAAACATGTGCCCACAGATGTCATCTACACACACGGTAAAAATTTAAATGGTTTGTCCCCATTTACACAAGGCAACTTTACCTGCCGAAACATCTATAATGGATCTGACTCGTCACCTGTGCTTACTCCTACCGACAATTTACCCAGTCTTGATTTACTTTTGTACCCTAACATTGAATTATTTTTTTCCGTGAGCCTTAGGACCTGGCCTTATTGTTCGATATCTTCTTTTTTGGACGAACGTTCCCACGCCACTCACACCCTCCCCTGCCGACCGAGGAGGTCACGTCCCCATGACGTAGGGACAACGTACACATTATGGACCGATCCATAATGGAGATGACAAGAAACTAAGGAGAAATCAATTAAGTGATATAATGAATTAAAATTAGCACACATTCTTCGAAATGGGTCACCACATGCATAATTGTGCCTTTGAAAATCCAAGTGTAAGAACTGATAGTATCTAGTAGGTCTAAATGGGACGTTAATAGAAAATGTTGATATTAAGTATTCAGAAGCCACAACCCCACATATAATTTTATCATCGTATTCATCATAGTTCGCCTACTCTTCAATGAGGGCAATTTAATAAGATTTAACCTGCCATTATAGAAGGAACTTCATAACCAGTATTCCATTGAAGACCTCTTAAGCAGAATATTAAAAATTGTTTCTGCACGGACTCAATTTTGTTAACATAGTAATCATATTGGGGATTCCAAACCACTGATTCATATTCTAAAATTGGCCTAACTAGGGAAATATAAAGCTGTTTCGTAGTATATGGATCAGTAAACTCTTTTGCCCAGCGTTTCACAAAATAAAAGACACCATACGCTTTATTTACCATAGTAATGATATGGTTTTTAAAATTCAACTTTCTATCCAGCATAAAACCGAGATCAATAAATGAATCAACCGATGCCAATTCAGAGCCACATACATTAAATTTAGTAGCCAACAAACTACGTCTAGAAAAGCACATATGCTTACACTGAATAGTAAAAAGAGAATAGGTTCATGGTGGCTGCCCTGCGGGACACCAGAGGAAATACGAATTGATCTGGAAAGACTTTTTTCAAATAAAACTACTTGTTCCATCCCAATTAGGTAGGAGGAAAGCCAATTTATGAAATTAATATTAAACCCAATTTTGTTTAACTTGAATAGTAATAGTCTGTGATTTACCTTACTAAAATCAGTATATATAACGTCAGTTTTCTGGCGACGAATAAATGAATCTATAACTTCAGAGAAAAACTGAAGTAGATTTGTAATAGTAGAGTGACTCTTACGAAATTCATGTTGGCATGGATGAAGTATGGGCGCCGCATTATGTGAAACAAAATTTGTTACAATTTTTTCAAATAACTTAGGAATTGCGCTTAATTTAGCAATCCCCCTATAGTTCGATACATCCAACAGACTACCAGATTTGTAAAGAGGAAACAAGTAAGACCGTTTTCATAAATCAGGAAAGTGCCCCAATTGTAATGATGAATTAAATAATAAGGATAAGACCAGGGATTCAGAGCAGCCTTTCAATAAAACATTCGGAATGCCATCGGGTCCAGAAGTACTAGTGGGTTTAAGACGATGCAAGTTTAATTCAATAAGTGAAAAATCTAAAAAAGGAGGAACTTACTGATGAAATTTTGTAAGGGCACGGAATTGCAGGATTGAACGAACGTAGTGAATATGTATTTTCGAAAAAGTCAGCAAAACAGTTTGCAATAGACTAATCGCTTGAGAACTTAACACCATTAAATCTTATTCTCGATGGTTTAGAATACGTTCGACGTTTTAAATTAACAAATCGATAATATAGAAGTCCAAGGCATAGTTTTTTCTACAACAATGGGTTCCATAGTTCAATAAAATTTCTTAATAGCAAAATTAAATTCCGCAATAGTACTACAACAGCAGATAGCATTTCAATCAACAGATAATAAAAGGGAATTAAGTCTATGGAAATCACAACGTTTGAAGCAAAATCTAGAAAAATCACCAGCAGGACTAGGGGATGGTGATTGGTAAGGTAATGTAACTGAAAATGAAATACCTATAGTGGGTTGGTGGTTGACCTCCGGAGTAGAAATTGGATGCATTCTCAAAACTTGAAATGAACGTATTTCATTGGTCAAAATCAAATCAAGAATCCTTCCATTCTGGTTAAGAATATTATTAATCTGAGACAAATTCATTTTTGCCAATAGGCCAGCAACATCAGTGGTCCAATCGCTGTTAGTAAGAGGAGTTCATTATAAAAATTAAAAAAGTTCATTATAAACATTAAAATCTGTCGAAGGAGGAATGTAGGATCAGGTAATAAAAAGTTTTTTAGATCCCAATGCAACACAAACTGCAATAAATTCCAAATTGTTAAATTCATCAGAAAAAATACGCTCAGAAGGTAGACAGCAGGAATCCGCAATGAAGACACCACAACCGATTTTCTCTGTTCTATCTTTTCTATAAACTGTATAATTATTACACAGAACCTCAGAGTTCAAAATATCAGTTTTTAACCATGTCTCTGAATAAAAAACAATATCAAAATCAAAGTTATAGCTATCAACAAATAAACGACTTAATTTAGTTTTTAAACCTCTTAGGTTTTGGTAAGCTATAGTGTATACCTTTTCTAGTTTTTTGAAGAGTTTGTAGACTTAGTTGGCAATTTCGCTAAACCAGATTACCCTCCTCTACTACTTATTTGAGCAAACTCCTTAACAAGCACCCTGTCCGGCCATTTAGGGTCAACAATCTTATCGAAGATATCTTCTGACACATTTATCTTGAATGAGGATAAATGATTAGAAGATGAGTTAAATTTAAAAATATTCAAATCAAAGTCACCTTCCAACTTCGACTTCATATAATAACTAATGTCATCTATTTCGGTGTCAGTCCTTCTCGCTGGAATGACTGTCAATTTTTTAGGTCTGCTATTTCTTGACGAACAGGCCAAATCAACCGTTTGAATAAACGGCCTCTCTCCGGCCTTAACGTCAATGAACACCTCACTGACAGTAGTAGGACATTTTAAAACCGGTGTCTGCAGGTTCACACTCAAAGCTGAAATTGAGTTCGGTGTCCCTTCCAGTTTTTTAACAGCAGTATCCACAAGTACAACTGCACAAGAAATGTGTAAGTGTGTAAACACAAGAGGTAAGCTCAAAAAAGAATCATAAAAATTGACACAAGTTATGTTACTTTGTGTAAATCTTTGTTTTCTTACAATTTGTAGGGAGAAATTTAGAAGCGTTAACAAAAAATAGTGTTCTATTGGATAGCTATTCAGAATTTGATAAATCTTTTTTATTGGTTTTATATCCAAATCTGGAGTCGGAGAAAATAATCATACCCTATTTCCCCCAAAGATGAACAAAGATGAACAAAGACAATATTTGTAAAAATTTATAAAAATAGTTAAGAATTTGATCTAGCTAGCGAATTTGAATGTGTTTAAAGGTTTTTTGAATTTGAAAATTGTATGTTCTTAGAAAGAGAATCTGAATGTCTTTTCCCCGGAATTGTTTCTCTATTCCCTGTTCCCCTATTCTAAATAGAATCTCCCCGGAGTTTTTTTCACTTTTCCCTTATTCAAACCGAATTACGAAAATGGGAAAAAATTTCCCGGGAAAAATGAAGGTATTATGAATATCAAAAAATTGCAAGGTAATTGTGCCAAAATATGTAAGTATGTAATATTTTTAAATTTTCTTAAGTCACGAACAAAATCGCACTATGTTTGTTGTAAATAAAACAAAGTTTTTATAGAATTATCTAAATATTTTTTATTATGATAGAAGGATCTGTAAGCACTGCTTGGCCGACTCCATGACTCCGCCAGCCCATAAACCGTACCAAACAGTCACTGTTTGTGGATGCATCGACTTATCAACAATAACTGTTGGATTCTCATTTGCCCAAATGCGGCAATTCAGCATACATTTTGATTACAACGAATCCACAGTGGACACATTTGATCGATTATGCTGACCAAAAAATAACGAAGTTCATTTTAAGTTAAACGCCCATTTTCGTAAAAGGCTTCAACATTCTTTAAGCGCTTCTCAATTGTGTACCTCTTCATTGTTGAATCTTTCAAACGCTAAAACAAAGAAATGTTAAATTAAGTTGGGCCAAAAACTTGATATTAAGTGTGACTCACAATTTACATCATGTATTATGGTTGAACCACACTTTAAAATGCATAAGTGAAGAAAATGCGAAACATGTTTTTAGGCATGAGCCGACCAAATGAAGTATGTACGACGGCACAAAACCTCAAACTCTCCAGATAAACTTGTGGAGGCACAAATATGTTTTTTTTTTTATTCACTTTACTCACTTTGTGTGTGAAATTTTATAAAAATAATTTGCAAACTGTGAGCAAAACAAAACAGCTGACTTTGAATAATCGATTTCTATCTCCCTTATTTCTTTTCTCACCGTTTGCTTAAAATGGGAGGATTTTATTCCCGGGAAAAATAAATTACCCGAAAAATAGGAGTATTTAGAATCGGGCTGTAAATTTCTCCAATATGGAACGTGCTGAAGATATTTGAAAAATAGATTTGTAGCCTGGATCTCATTTGATTTGACGAGTATGTTGTCGCTAGTGATATTTGTATGTCTCTTTCTATTTGATTCGTATAACCAATAAATAAAATTGTACGAACAAATTTAAACTATAATAAGTAGATATATTCACTTTATTCAATATTGCGTCCTTACATACATTTTGATTACAAGGGCTGCTATAATCCCAATTATGAAAATGCGAATATTTATAATCAAAAATGGTTTTATTGTTTTTCAAAGTATTCTCCAGCATGATTTATACGCTTTTGCATGCGATTAAACCAATTGTCGAAGCACTTTTTCCACTCCGATTGAGACACCTCCAAAACATGGTTTTTGAGCGCTTCAACAGCATCTTCTGGCGATGAAAATCGTTGACCACGTATTATTTTCTTGATGTGCGGGAATAAAAAGAAGTCATCAATCTGAGAATTTCGTCAAGTAAAGTTGACTTGTGTGAATTGGGACAAACCATTTAAATATTTTTACCGTGTGTATATAAGTAGATGACATCCGTGAGCACATGTTTCCTGGTGTTTTTGGACACCCGAGTTTTGGGTTTAAAACGGTAAATATTTTGATTGATTTGCTGGAGAAGGAGTGTTCTTTACATACCAAAGTATTGGGCCCATATCCAATTTTAACTAGACCGCATTGGTGAATCACCAACCCTTCTCAACATCAGCAAAAAGTGTAAACTAATCTAAGGCAACAGTGCCTATAGAACAGTTTTATACATCAAGATATGTGATTAATGGATTTACTTTGTGTATAGTATATATATATATATATATATATATATATATATATATATATATATATATATATATATATATATATATATATATATATATATATATATATATATATATATATATATATATATATATATATATATATATATATATATATATATATATATATATATATATATATATATATATATATATATATATATATATATATATATATATATATATATGTACATTTAGTGCAACATATTACAAAATCGAACAATGTATCAATGCGAAAGTCCCGTTGCCCTCTTTTGCTGTTCATGAGTACCGACATATATAACACTATAGACATACAGACGACTGAGAAAAATAAAGGGTATCGCAGATTTATTAAAGCCATAATATATTACAATCGTCATACGTTTAAATATCCCGATTTTTACTAATCGATGTGAAACTCTCCGTTATTACCATTAAAGCACATGTAACTTATAACTGATTCCATGTAACTTTTAATTTAACAGCTTACGTATATGTATCTGTAAATCTATTTTATAGCCTAGACAGACGACAACGTTAATGCACATCAGTTTTAAAGGGCCAAAAATGTTTGGGACGGCGGTGGATCCAAAACACGGGTGCCCAAAAACAGCAGGAAACATGTGCCCACAGATGTCATCTACACACACGGTAAAAATTTAAATGGTTTGTCCCCATTTACACAAGGCAACTTTACCTGCCGAAACATCTATAATGGATCTGACTCGTCACCTGTGCTTACTTAGGCCTTAGGACCTGGTCTTATTGTTCGATATCTTCTTTTTTAGACGAACGTTACCACGCCACTCACACCCTCCCCTGCCGACCGAGGAGGTTACGTCCCCATGACGTAGGGACAACGTACACATTATGGACCGATCCATAATGGAGATGACAAGAAACTAAGGAGAAATCAATTAAATGATATAATGAATTAAAATTAGCACACATTCTACGAAATGGGTCACCACATGCATAATTGTGCCTTTGAAAATCCAAGTGTAAGAACTGATAGTATCTAGTAGGTCTAAATGGGACGTTAATGGAAAATGTTGATATTAAGTATTAAGTATTCAGAAGCCACAACCCCACATATAATTTTATATACTATCATCGTATTCATCATAGTTCGCCTACTCTTTAATAAGGGCAATTTAATAAGATTTAACCTGCCATTAACTATAGAAGGAAGTTCATAACCAGTATTCCATTGAAGACCTCTTAAGCAGAATATTAAAAATTGTTTCTGCACGGACTCAATTTTGTTAACATAGTAATCATATTGGGGATCCCAAACCACTGATTCATATTCTAAAATTGGCCTAACTAGGGAAATATAAAGCTGTTTCGTAGTATATGGATCAGTAAACTCTTTTGCCCAGCGTTTCACAAAATAAAAGACACCATACGCTTTATTTACCATAGTAATGATATGGTTTTTAAAATTCAACTTTCTATCCAGCATAAAACCGAGATCAATAAATGAATCAACCGATGCCAATTCAGAGCCACATACATTAAATTTAGTAGCCAACAAACTACGTCTAGAAAAGCACATATGCTTACACTAACACTGAATGGTAAAAAGAGAATAGGTTCAAGGTGGCTGCCCTGCGGGACACCAGAGGAAATACGAATTGATCTGGAAAGACTTTTTTCAAATAAAACTACTTGTTCCATCCCAATTAGGTAAGAGGAAAGCCAATTTATGAAATTAATATTAAACCCAATTTTGTTTAACTTGAATAGTAATAGTCTGTGATTTACCTTACTAAAATCAGTATATATAACGTCAGTTTTCTGGCGACGAATAAATGAATCTATAACTTCAGAGAAAAACTGAAGTAGAATTGTAATAGTAGAGTGACCCTTACGAAATCCATGTTGGCATGGATGGAGTATGGGCGCCGCATTATGTGAAACAAAATTTGTTACAATTTTTTCAAATAACTTAGGAATTGCGCTTAATTTAGCAATCCCTCTATAGTTCGATACATCCAACAGACTACCAGATTTGTAAAGAGGAAACAAGTAAGACCGTTTCCATAAATCAGGAAAGTGTCCGAATTGTAATGATGAATTAAATAAGGATAAGACCAGGGATTCAGAGCAGCCTTTCAATAAAACATTCGGAATGCCATCGGGTCCAGAAGTACTAGTGTGTTTAAGACGATGGAAGTTTATTTCAATAAGTGAAAAATCTAAAAAAGGAGGAACTATTTGACTTATTGATGAAATTTTGTAAGGGCACGGAATTGCAGGATTGAACGAACGTAGTGAATATGTATTTTCGAAAAAGTCAGCAAAACAGTTTGCAATAGACTGATCGCTTGAGAACTTAACACCATTAAATCTTATTCTCGATGGTTTAGAAGATGTTCGACGTTTTAAATTAACAAATCGATAATATAGAAGTCCAAGGCATAGTTTTTTCTACAACAATGGGTTCCATAGTTCAATAAAATTGCTTAAAAGCAAAATTAAATTCCGCAATAGTACTACAACAGCAGATAGCATTCCAATCAACAGATAATAAAAGGGAATTAAGTCTATGGAAATCACAACGTTTGAAGCAAAATCTAGAAAAATCACCAGCAGGACTAGGAGATGGTGATTGGTAAGGTAATGCAACTGAAAATGAAATACCTATAGTGGGGTGGTTGTCCTTCGGAGTAGAAATTGGATGCATCTCATAACCTGAAATGAACGTATTTCATTGGTCAAAATCAAATCAAGAATTCTTCCATTCTGGTTAAGAATATTATTAATCTGAGACAAATTCATTTTTGCCAATAGGCCAGCAACATCAGTGGTCCAATCGCTGTTAGTAAGAGAATTTAGTGCTTCTGAATCAGGCAACGTATGCCATGATACAGAAGATAAGTTGAAGTCTCCCAGTGTTAGGATAATATCAGACTCATTCATACTTGTAATTATTTTTCCAACGGCAGTCAAATGTTCATTATAAACATTAAAATCGGTCGATGGAGGAATGTAGGAACAGGTAATAAACAGTTTTTTAGATCCCAATGCACACAAACTGCAATAAATTCCAAATTGTTAAATTCATCAGAAAAAATACGCTCAGAAGGTAGACAGCAGGAAACCGCAATTAAGACACCACCACCGATTTTTTCTGTTATATCTTTTCTATAAATTGTATAATTATTACACAGAACCTCAGAGTTCAAAATATCAGTTTTTAACCATGTCTCAGAAAAAACAACAATATCAAAATCAAAGTTATAGCTATCAACAAATAAGCGACTTAATTTAGTTTAAAAACCTCTTACGTTTTGGTAAGCTATAGTGTATACCATTTCTAGTTTTATGAAGAGTTTGTAGACTTACCTGGCAATTTCGCTAAACTAGATCTCCCTCCTCTACTACTTCTTTGAACAAACTCCTTAACAAGCGCCCTGTCCGGCCATTTAGGGTCAATAATCTTATCGAAGATATCTGCTGACACATTTATCTTTAATGAGGATAAATGATTAGAAGATGAGTTAAATTTAAAAATATTCAAATCAAAGTCACCTTCCAACTTCGGCTTCATATAATAACTAATGTCCTCATTTTCGGTGTCAGTCCTTCTCGCTGGAATGACAGTCAATTTTCTAGGTCTGCTATTACTTGACGAACAGGCCAAATCAACCGTTTGAATAAACGGCCTCTCTCCGGCCTCAGCGTCAATGAACACCTCACTGGCAGTAGTAGGACATTTTAAAACCGGTGTCTGCAGGTTCACACTCAAAGCTGAAATTGAGTTCGGTGTCCCTTCCTGTTTTTTAACAGCAGTATCCACAAGTCCAACTGCACAAGCAATTTCTTCTCCGCCAGAAGACGGTCCCACATCTATCGGCATAACGTTAACCTGTTCCGTTACAGGTACCGCGGATGTTCTTTCCGTCAGCTTAGGAGAATTTTTCCTCGACGATTTCTTTCGTTTTGGTGTCAGTGTCGTCGTCTGTGGTACGACAAACATATCCAAGTCCGGATATATATCTAACATTTCGGAGAATTTAGAAAATTTCTCCTGAATGCTTAATAACTCCAATCCCATCTTGGATACTTCGGCAAGTGTATCCTTGAAGAATTTATAAAACTGTATATCAATTCTTCTACACCGCGGGCAACAGCGGAACGAGCAGAAACGCCGGCACATTTGGTATGACAAAACATACCACATACCCAGCAACCAATCATTCTCTCGTTGGATACAATCGTCATACGTTTAAATATCCCTATTGTTACTAATCGATGTGAAACTCTCCGTTATTACCATTAAAGCACATGTAACTTATAACTGATTCCATGTAACTTTTAATTTAACAGCTTACGTATATGTATCTGTAAATCTATTTTATAGCCTAGACAGACGACAACGTTAATGCACATCAGTTTTAAAGGGCCAAAAATGTTTGCGACGGCGGTGGATCCAAAACACGGGTGTCCAAAAACAGCAGGAAACATGTGCCCACAGATGTCATCTACACACACGGTAAAAATTTAAATGGTTTGTCCCCATTTACACAAGGCAACTTTACCTGCCGAAACATCTATAATGGATCTGACTCGTCACCTGTGCTTACTCCTACCGACAATTTACCCAGTCTTGATTTACTTTTGTACCCTAACATTGAATTATTTTTTTCCGTGAGCCTTAGGACCTGGCCTTATTGTTCGATATCTTCTTTTTTGGACGAACGTTACCACGCCACTCACACCCTCCCCTGCCGACCGAGGAGGTCACGTCCCCATGACGTAGGGACAACGTACACATTATGGACCGATCCATAATGGAGATGACAAGAAACTAAGGAGAAATCAATTAAATGATATAATGAATTAAAATTAGCACACATTCTACGAAATGGGTCACCACATGCATAATTGTGCCTTTGAAAATCCAAGTGTAAGAACTGATAGTATCTAGTAGGTCTAAATGGGACGTTAATAGAAAATGTTGATATTAAGTATTCAGAAGCCACAACCCCACATATAATTTTATATACTATCATCGTATTCATCATAGTTCGCCTACTCTTCAATAAGGGCAATTTAATAAGATTTAACCTGCCATTATAGAAGGAAGTTCATAACCAGTATTCCATTGAAGACCTCTTAAGCAGAATATTAAAAATTGTTTCTGCACGGACTCAATTTTGTTAACATAGTAATCATATTGGGGATCCCAAACCACTGATTCATATTCTAAAATTGGCCTAACTAGGGAAATATAAAGCTGTTTCGTAGTATATGGATCAGTAAACTCTTTTGCCCAGCGTTTCACAAAATAAAAGACACCATACGCATTATTTACCATAGTAATGATATGGTTTTAAAAATTCAACTTTCTATCCAGCATAAAACCGAGATCAATAAATGAATCAACCGAAGCCAATTCAGAGCCACATACATTAAATTTAGTAGCCAACAAACTACGTCTAGAAAAGCACATATGCTTACACTTACACTGAATAGTAAAAAGAGAATAGGTTCAAGGTGGCTGCGCTGCGGGACACCAGAGGAAATACGAATTGATCTGGAAAGACTTTTTTCAAATAAAACTACTTGTTCCATCCCAATTAGGTAAGAGGAAAGCCAATTTATGAAATTAATATTAAACCCAATTTTGTTTAACTTGAATAGTAATAGTCTGTGATTTACCTTACTAAAATCAGTATATATAACGTCAGTTTCCTGGCGACGAATAAATGAATCTATAACTTCAGAGAAAAACTGAAGTAGATTTGTAATAGTAGAGTGACCCTTACGAAATCAATGTTGGCATGGATGGAGTATGGACGCCGCATTATGTGAAACAAAATTTGTTAGAATTTTTTCAAATAACTTAGGAATTGCGCTTAATTTAGCAATCCTCTATAGTTCGATACATCCAACAGACTACCAGATTTGTAAAAAGGAAACAAGTAAGACCGTTTCCATAAATCAGGAAAGTGCCCCAATTGTAATGATGAATTAAATAATAAGGATAAGACCAGGGATTCAGAGCAGCCTTTCAATAAAACATTCGGAATGCCATCGGGTCCAGAAGTACTAGTGTGTTTAAGACGATGGAAGTTTAATTCAATAAGTGAAAAATCTAAAAAAGGAGGAACTATTTGACTTACTGATGAAATTTTGTAAGGGCACGGAATTGCAGGATTGAACGAACGTAGTGAATATGTATTTTCGAAAAAGTCAGCAAAACAGTTTGCAATAGACTGATCGCTTGAGAACTTAACACCATTAAATCTTATTCTCGATGGTTTAGAAGATGTTCGACGTTTTAAATTAACAAATCGATAATATAGAAGTCCAAGGCATAGTTTTTTCTACAACAATGGGTTCCATAGTTCAATAAAATTTCTTAATAGCAAAATTAAATTCCGCAATAGTACTACAACAGCAGATAGCATTCCAATCAACAGATAATAAAAGGGAATTAAGTCTATAGAAATCACAACGTTTGAAGCAAAATCTAGAAAAATCACCAGCAGGAAAAGGAGATGGTGATTGGTAAGGTAATGTAACTGAAAATGAAATACCTATAGTGGGTTGGTGGTTGACCTCCGGAGTAGAAATTGGATGCATTCTCAAAACTTGAAATGAACGTATTTCATTGGTCAAAATCAAATCAAGAATCCTTCCATTCTGGTTAAGAATATTATTAATCTGAGACAAACTCATTTTTGCCAATAGGCCAGCAACATCAGTGGTCCAATCGCTGTTAGTAAGAGGAGTTCATTATAAACATTAAAAAAGTTCATTATAAACATTAAAATCTGTCGAAGGAGGAATGTAGGATCAGGTAATAAAATGTTTTTTAGATCCCAATGCAACACAAACTGCAATAAATTCCAAATTGTTAAATTCATCAGAAAAAATACGCTCAGAAGGTAGACAGCAGGAATCCGCAATGAAGACACCACAACCGATTTTCTCTGTTCTATCTTTTCTATAAATTGTATAATTATTACACAGAACCTCAGAGTTCAAAATATCAGTTTTTAACCATGTCTCTGAATAAAAAACAATATCAAAATCAAAGTTATAGCTATCAACAAATAAACGACTTAATTTAGTTTTTAAACCTCTTAGGTTTTGGTAAGCTATAGTGTATACCTTTTCTAGTTTTTTGAAGAGTTTGTAGACTTAGTTGGCAATTTCGCTAAACTAGATTACCCTCCTCTACTACTTACTTGAGCAAACTCCTTAACAAGCACCCTGTCCGGCCATTTAGGGTCAACAATCTTATCGAAGATATCTTCTGACACATTTATCTTGAATGAGGATAAATGATTAGAAGATGAGTTAAATTTAAAAATATTCAAATCAAAGTCAACTTCCAACTTCGACTTCATATAATAACTAATGTCATCTATTTCGGTATCAGTCCTTCTCGCTGGAATGACTGTCAATTTTTTAGGTCTGCTATTTCTTGACGAACAGGCCAAATCAACCGTTTGAATAAACGGCCTCTCTCCGGCCTCAACGTCAATGAACACTTCACTGGCAGTAGTAGGACATTTTAAAACCGGTGTCTGCAGGTTCACACTCAAAGCTGAAATTGAGTTCGGTGTCCCTTCCTGTTTTTTAACAGCAGTATCCACAAGTCCAACTGCACAAGAAATTTCTTCTCCGCCAGAAGACGGTCCCACATCCATCGGCATAACGTTAACATGTTCCGTTACAGGTACCGCGAATGTTCTTTCCGTCAGCTTAGGAGAATTTTTCCTCGACGATTTCTTTCGTTTTGGTGTCAGTGTCGTCGTCTGTGGTACGACAAACATATCCAAGTCCGGATATATATCTAACATTTCGGAGAATTTAGAAAATTTCTCCTGAATGCTTAATAACTCCAATCCCGCAAGTGTATCCTTGAAGAATTTATAACACTGTATATTAATTCTTCTACACCGCGGGCAACACCATCTGATGCCATTATTTTGCCCTATGGCATCAGCGGAACCAGCAGAAACGCCGGCACATTTGGTATGACAAAATATACCACATACCCAGCAACCAATCATTCTCTCGTTGGATGTTAAGTTGCAACCTATGAGAGTGCAAGTCATGTTTTTTTTATTAAATTATAAAATAATAAACAAAAAAATATATATGTATTTAGTGATAAAAATTGGATTTGTGAACTACACAAAAAGGGAAAAACAAAAAGAAAACAGTGGCAACACTCTAAAACTCAAGAAACACTAAACGAATATTGAAGATAAAGCAAAATGCACAAAACAAGCTACTAACAATTGCAGCTTAAATTATCACAATGTTGTTGTTGTAAAAATAAAACAGCACTCAATCAAAAATAAAAAGCACAAATATTATGGTATTTGATAAAACACTGGACAGCACTATATAACCAAACTAAGTAAAAAACACTTCTAGTGATTGTTATTAATTTGAACACGGATAAATAATACTTTAACTTTTTAAATTAATTATCTTAAATTTAGTAGCGCGGAGCACTGAAATATTGCAAGTAACACGACAGGGTTGCCAAAGGTTCCAATAAAATTGTAGATAAAATTATAGATTGTTCCAATTGTATTTGTCTCTTTATAATTATTCTTAGCAGCTGTATCTGCTTTGACAGTCGGATGTACGCTGAATCCGACCGATTCCAGCGTCAATGATATATTCTCTTTAAATCCTTCTGTCAGCACATTTAATCCGATACAGGTACCTTATATTATCTGAAACAACAAACTTTCGGTTCCTTAAATCAACATTTTCAGAATGCATACTATTAACTCTATTTAATGTTGACTTTAGTTCGCTCACAAAAAAGTCAATTTCAATTGACTGTAGAATCGGGAAAATGACTTAACAGACCCTCAACCAGATCACTCCTATAGTTGTCCCAATCAGTATTCCGATTAGACCCATATTATCTAGGAGAGTTTATCAACATATCAAAGTCAGGAAGCCGTATCTTCAGTTTAACAGGAAAATGGTTCGAAAATGTAGGCAGGGTAGAAATTTGAAAATTCTGATAAGTAAGATCAACTAAATTTGAACTAACAATAAAATGATCCAAAAATGATGAGCCGTTGAGAAAGAAGGGAACCGAATCTGTAATCATATGAAAATCTATAAACGATTGCTGCACCCACGAAAACGAAACGTTCCCATTTACATTATTCATTGAATCACCCCACAAAGTGTGCTTAGAATTCGGATCCTCGACCGAAATAACGCCGTAATAATTCTGTGAACACCTATATATAGCGATAGAGCGTCATAAAATTGTGTGCGGTCCGAATTACATGGAATGTTAATCGAACCAATCAGGAATTTCCATTCAACCCCATTTATATAGATCCCAATGCAGAAAAAATGCTAAGAAAATTGAAATCAGAAACTTGAACCATATGAAGTTTGTAAGACTTTCGCAAAGTAATACCTACTCCTTGTAAACTATTAACGAGAAATCCTCCAATGAAATTCTGTATACATTGCTTAAGTACGTCTCTTGAATAAATGCAAAGTCGATTCTATTGTCTTTATTATGTTCAATAATTCGAATCTACGACTCACTTCTTTAAGTGATCTTACATTAAAAACAAGAAAATAAGGAAACTACGGAACATATAGTCGCTTAAGTTCCTCTTAAAATTTCAAGCACTGTCCCCTGGCATTTTCCTTCGAAAATAATCTGTAACTTCGAATAAATGTTTCAACTTTAAATTCTATAGACGGAACCTCAGGTAGACAAATAAGATGAACAATTTTTAAAAATTCTTCAACTATAAAGGGTCAAAGAAAAAACTTGGATATGTTCTTTTCGGATCAACGAAAGTAGATGTTTTAAAAGATGTTTTTAATAAGATGTATTATTAACCTTCTGCACAGCATCTGAAATTAGATCGATAACCAATTTCACCGCAGTTAGCACAATAACGCCGATTTTAGTCATTCCGAACGAATTTGCAGTCACCCGGATCATGAGTTCGATCGCACTTGAAACAAACTTAATAAATACTACCATTCGTGGACATGTGACCCCACTGCTGTCAGCGCTTACACCGAACAACCTTCGTATTAGATTTTACAATTTCAAAGATAACCTTACGAATTTTAGTTCTTTAGCAGACTTACCTGGAAGAATTGTAGGAGAGAGAGGTAGTTGGAATGGAAAGGAAAAAAGTTTAGCCGTACTGCCAATTCCTTCTGTGTTTTTCATAGTGTAAAGTTGGCTGTAGGTTATTTTAGTATTTTTCACACAAAACACATCGATTAATTCACAGAATGTCAGAAAAAATATTAATGAAAACAAAAATTGCCGTAACCGAATTGCCTTGTGTAAACACAAGAGGTAAGTTCAAAAAAGAATCATAAAAATTGACACAAGTTAAGTTGCTTTGTGTAAATCTTTGTTTTCTTACAATTTGTAGGGAGAAATTTAGAAGCGTTAACAAAAAATAGTGTTCTATTGGATAGCAAATCAAAACTTGATAAATCTTTTTTATTAGTTTTATATCCAAATCTGAAGTCGGAGAAAATAATCATACCCTATTTCCCCCTTTAAAAACAAAGATGAACAAAGATGAACAAAGACAATATTTGTAAAAATTTATAAAAATAGTTAAGAATTTGATCTAGCTAGCGATTTTGAATGTGTTTAAAGGTTTTTTGAATTTGAAAATTGTATGTTTTTAGAAAGAGAATCTGAATGTCTTTTCCCCGGAATTGTTTCTCTATTCCCTGTTCCCCTATTCTAAATAGAATCTCCCCGGAATTTTTTTTACTTTTCCCTTATTCAAACCGAATTACGAAAATGGGAAAAAATTTCCCGGGAAAAAATAAGGTACATCTTATGAATATCAAAAAATTGCTAGGTAATTGTGCCAAAATATGTAAGTATTTAATATTTTTAAATTTTCTTACGTACGTACAAAAACGTACTATGTTTGTTGTAAATAAAACAAAGTTTATAGATTTATCTTAATAATAATTGTTATTATGATAGAAGGATCTGTGAGAACTATGTGTGTAACAAAATATCAGCCAAATGCTCGGCACAGCTTCGGTAGCACAACTCTATCCGATGGCCCATATTTTCAATAACTCTGAGACAACTTTATCTTTTAAATATCCACAATGAAAGAAGTCCAACGGTGTCAAATCACATGATCGTGGCGGCCAATTAACATCGCCATTGTTTCGTTAGCTGTGTGGTATCCTGTTGGAACCACATATCGTCCAGGTCTATATCCTCAATTTCTGGCCGCAAGAAGTCTGTTATTATCTCGTAGTGGCGAACACCATTGATAGTAACTGCTTGGCCAACTCCATGACTCCGCCAGCCCATAAACCGTACCAAACAGTCACTGTTTTTGTGGATGCATCGAATTATCAACAATAACTGTTGGATTCTCATTTACCCAAATGCGGCAATTCAGCTTGTTAACGAATCCACAGTGGACACATTTGATCGATTATGCTGACCAAAAAATAACGAAGTTCATTTTAAGTTAAACGCCCATTTTCGTAAAAGGCTTCAACATTCTTTAAGCGCTGCTCAATTGTGTACCTCTTCATTGTTGAATCTTTCAAACGCTAAAACAAAGAAATGTTAAATTAAGTTGGGCCAAAAACTTGATATTAAGTGTGACTCACAATTTACATCATGCATTATGGTTGGACCATACTTTAAAATGCATAGGTGAAGAAAATGCGAAACATGTTTTTAGGCATGAGCCGACCAAATGAAGTATGTACGACGGCACAAAACCTCAAACTCTCCAGATAAACTTGTGAAGGCACAAATATGTTTTTTTTTTTTATTCACTTTACATACTTTGTGTGTGAAATTTCATAAAAATAATTTGCAAACTGTGCGCAAAACAAAACTGCTGACTTTGAATAATCGATTTCTATCTCCCTTATTTCTTTTCTCCCCGTTTGCTTAAAATGGGAGGATTTTATTCCCGGGAAAAATAAATTACCCAAAAAATATATCCCGGGGAGTATTTAGAATCGGGCTGTAAATTTCTCAAATATGGAGATATTTGAAAAATAGATTTGTAGCCTGGATCTCATTTGATTTGACGAGTATGTTGTCGCTAGTGATATTTGTATGTCTCTTTCTATTTGATTCGTATAACCAATAAATAAAATTGTACGAACAAATTTAAACTATAATAAGTAGATATATTCACTTTATTCAATATTGCGTCCTTACATACATTTTGATTACAAGGGCTGATATATATATCTCTGGCCCAATTATGAAAATGCGAATATTTATCATCAAAAATGGTTTTATTGTTTTTCAAAGTATTCTCCAGCATGATTTATACACTTTTGCATGCGCTTAAACCAATTGTCGAAGCACTTTTTCCAGGAGGAAGTTCATAACCAGTATTCCGTTGAAGACCTCTTAAGCAGAATATTAAAAATTGTTTCTGCACGGACTCAATTTTGTTAACATAGTAATCATATTGGGGATCCCAAACCACTGATTCATATTCTAAAAGTGGCCTAACTAGGGAAATATAAAGCTGTTTCGTAGTATATGGATCAGTAAACTCTTTTGCCCAGCGTTTCACAAAATAAAAGACACCATACGCTTTATTTACCATAGTAATGATATGGTTATTAAAATTCAACTTTGTATCCAGCATAAAACCGAGATCAATAAATGAATCAACGATGCCAATTCAGAGCCACATACATTAAATTTAGTAGCCAACAAACTACGTCTAGAAAAGCACATATGCTTACACTTACACTGAATAGTAAAAAGAGAATAGGTTCAAGGTGGCTGCCCTGCGGGACACCAGAGGAAATACGAATTGATCTGGAAAGACTTTTTTCAAATAAAACTACTTGTTCCATCCCAATTAGGTAGGAGGAAAGCCAATTTATGAAATTAATAATCAACCCAATTTTGTTTAACTTGAATAGTAATAGTCTGTGATTTACCTTACTAAAATCAGTATATATAACGTCAGTTTTCTGGCGACGAATAAATGAATCTATAACTTCAGAGAAAAACTGAAGTAGATTTGTAATAGAAGAGTGACCCTTACGAAATTCATGTTGGCATGGATGAAGTATGGGCGCCGCATTATGTGAAACAAAATTTGTTACAATTTTTTCAAATAACTTAGGAATTGCGCTTAATTTAGCAATCCCCCTATAGTTCGATACATCCAACAGACTACCAGATTTGTAAAGAGGAAACAAGTAAGACCGTTTTCATAAATCAGGAAAGTGCCCCAATTGTAATGATGAATTAAATAATAAGGATAAGACCAGGGATTCAGAGCAGCCTTTCAATAAAACATTCGGAATGCCATCGGGTCCAGAAGTACTAGTGGGTTTAAGACGATGCAAGTTTAATTCAATAAGTGAAAAATCCAAAAAAGGAGGAACTATTTGACTTACTGATGAAATTTTGTAAGGGCACGGAATTGCAGGATTGAACGAACGTAGTGAATATGTATTTTCGAAAAGTCAGCAAAACAGTTTGCAATAGACTAATCGCTTGAGAACTTAACACCATTAAATCTTATTCTCGATGGTTTAGAAGATGTTCGACGTTTTAAATTAACAAATCGATAATATAGAAGTCCAAGGCATAGTTTTTTCTACAACAATGGGTTCCATAGTTCAATAAAATTTCTTAATAGCAAAATTAAATTCCGCAATAGTACTACAACAGCAGATAGCATTCCAATCAACAGATAATAAAAGGGAATTAAGTCTATAGAAATCACAACGTTTGAAGCAAAATCTAGAAAAATCACCAGCAGGAAAAGGAGATGGTGATTGGTAAGGTAATGTAACTGAAAATGAAATACCTATAGTGGGTTGGTGGTTGACCTCCGGAGTAGAAATTGGATGCATTCTCAAAACTTGAAATGAACGTATTTCATTGGTCAAAATCAAATCAAGAATCCTTCCATTCTGGTTAAGAATATTATTAATCTGAGACAAACTCATTTTTGCCAATAGGCCAGCAACATCAGTGGTCCAATCGCTGTTAGTAAGAGGAGTTCATTATAAACATTAAAAAAGTTCATTATAAACATTAAAATCTGTCGAAGGAGGAATGTAGGATCAGGTAATAAAATGTTTTTTAGATCCCAATGCAACACAAACTGCAATAAATTCCAAATTGTTAAATTCATCAGAAAAAATACGCTCAGAAGGTAGACAGCAGGAATCCGCAATGAAGACACCACAACCGATTTTCTCTGTTCTATCTTTTCTATAAATTGTATAAATATTACACAGAACCTCAGAGTTCAAAATATCAGTTTTTAACCATGTCTCTGAATAAAAAACAATATCAAAGTTATAGCTATCAACAAATAAACGACTTAATTTAGTTTTTAAACCTCTTAGGTTTTGGTAAGCTATAGTGTATACCTTTTCTAGTTTTTTGAAGAGTTTGTAGACTTAGTTGGCAATTTCGCTAAACTAGATTACCCTCCTCTACTACTTATTTGAGCAAACTCCTTAACAAGCACCCTGTCCGGCCATTTAGGGTCAACAATCTTATCGAAGATATCTTCTGACACATTTATCTTGAATGAGGATAAATGATTAGAAGATGAGTTAAATTTAAAAATATTCAAATCAAAGTCACCTTCCAACTTCGACTTCATATAATAACTAATGTTATCTATTTCGGTGTCAGTCCTTCTCGCTGGAATGACTGTCAATTTTTTAGGTCTGCTATTTCTTGACGAACAGGCCAAATCAACCGTTTGAATAAACGGCCTCTCTCCGGCCTTAACGTCAATGAACACCTCACTGACAGTAGTAGGACATTTTAAAACCGGTGTCTGCAGGTTCACACTCAAAGCTGAAATTGAGTTCGGTGTCCCTTCCTGTTTTTTAACAGCAGTATCCACAAGTCCAACTGCACAAGAAATGTGTAAGTGTGTAAACACAAGAGGTAAGTTAAAAAAAGAATCATAAAAATTGACACAAGTTAAGTTACTTTGTGTAAATCTTTGTTTTCTTACAATTTGTAGGGAGAAATTTAGAAGCGTTAACAAAAAATAGTGTTCTATTGGATAGCTATTCAGAATTTGATAAATCTTTTTTATTGGTTTTATATCCAAATCTGAAGTCGGAGAAAATAATCATACCCTATTTCCCCCTTTAAAAACAAAGATGAAAAAAGATGAACAAAGACAATATATGTAAAAATTTATAAAAATAGTTAAGAATTTGATCTAGCTAGCGAATTTGAATGTGTTTACAGGTTTTTTGAATTTGAAAATCGTATGTTCTGAGAAAGAGAATCTGAATGTCTTTTCCCCGGAATTGTTTCTCTATTCCCTGTTCCCCTATTCTAAATAGAATCTCCCCGGAATTTTTTTTACTTTTCCCTTATTCAAACCGAATTACGAAAATGGGAAAAATTTCCCGGGAAAAAAGAAGGTATTATGAATATCAAAAAATTGCAAGGTAATTGTGCCAAAATATGTAAATATTTAATATTTTTAAATTTTCTTAATTCACGAACAAAAACGTACTATGTTTGTTGTAAATAAAACAAAGTTTATAGAATTATCTTAATAATTGTTATTATGATAGAAGGATCTGTGAGAACTATGTTTGTAACAAAATATCAGCCAAATGCTCGACACAGCTTCGGTAGCACAACTCTATCCGATGGCCCATATTTTCAATAACTCTGAGACAACTTTATCTTTTAAATATCCACAATGAAAGAAGTCCAACGGTGTCAAATCACATGATCGTGGCGGGCAATTAACATCGCCTGTTATTATCTCGTAGTGGCGAACACCATTGATAGTAACTGCTTGGCCAACTCCATGACTCCGCCAGCCCATAAACCGTACCAAACAGTCACTGTTTGTGGATGCATCGAATTATCAACAATAACTGTTGGATTCTCATTTACCCAAATGCGGCAATTCAGCTTGTTAACGAATCCACAGTGGACACATTTGATTGATTATTCTGACCAAAAAATAACGAAGTTCATTTTAAGTTAAACGCCCATTTTCGTAAAAGGCTTCAACATTCTTTAAGCGCTGCTCAATTGTGTACCTCTTCATTGTTGAATCTTTCAAAGGCTAAAACAAAGAAATGTTAAATTAAGTTGGGCCAAAAACTTGATATTAAGTGTGACTCACAATTTACATCATGCATTATGGTTGAACCACACTTTAAAATGCATAAGTGAAGAAAATGCGAAACATGTTTTTAAGCATGAGCCGACCAAATGAAGTATGTACGACGGCACAAAACCTCAAACTCTCCAGATAAACTTGTGGAGGCACAAATATGTTTTTTTTTTTTTTATTCACTTTACTCACTTTGTGTGTGAAATTTTATAAAAATAATTTGCAAACTGTGCGCAAAACAAAACTGCTGACTTTGAATAATCGATTTCTATCTCCCTTATTTCTTTTCTCCCCGTTTGCTTAAAATGGGAGGATTTTATAAATTTTTTTTATAAAAATAAATTTCCCGAAAAATATATCCCGGGGAGTATTTAGAATCGGGCTGTAAATTTCTCATTATGGAGATATTTGAAAAATAGATTTGTAGTCTGGATCTCATTTGATTTGACGAGTATGTTGTCGCTAGTGATATTTGTACGTCTCTTTCTATTTGATTCGTATAACCAATAAATAAAATTGTACGAACAAATTTAAACTATAATAAGTAGATATATTCACTTTATTCAATATTGCGTCCTTACATACATTTTGATTACAAGGGCTGCTATATATATCTCTGGCCCAATTATGAAAATGCGAATATTTATCATCAAAAATGGTTTTATTGTTTTTCAAAGTATTCTCCAGCATGATTTATACACTTTTGCATGCGCTTAAACCAATTGTCGAAGCACTTTTTCCACTCCGATTGAGACACCTCCAAAACATGGTTTTTGAGCGCTTCAACAGCATCTTCTGGCGACGAAAATCGTTGACCACGTATTATTTTCTTGATGTGCGGGAATAAAAAGAAGTCATCAATCTGAGAATTTCGTCAAGTAAAGTTGACTTGTGTGAATTGGGACAAACCATTTAAATATTTTTACCGTGTGTATATAAGTAGATGACATCCGTGAGCACATGTTTGCTGGTGTTTTTGTACACCCGAGTTTTGGGTTTAAAACGGTAAATATTTTGGTTGATTTGCTGGAGAAGGAGTGTTCTTTACATACCAAAATATTGGGCCCATATCCAATTATAACTAGACCGCATTGGTGAATCACCAACCCTTCTCAACATCAGCAAAATGTGTAAACTAATCTAAGGCAACAGTGCCTATAGAACAGTTTTATACATCACGATATGTGATTAATGGATTTACTTTGTGTATAGTATATATATATATATATATATATGTACCTTTAGTGCAACATATTACAAAATCGAACAATGTATCAATGCGAAAGTCCCGTTGCCCTCTTTTGCTGTTCATGAGTACCGACATATATAACACTATAGACATACAGACGACTGAGAAAAATAAAGGGTATCGCAGATTTATTAAAGCCATAATATATTACAATCGTCATACGTTTAAATATCCCGATTGTTACTAATCGATGTGAAACTCTCCGTTATTACCATTAAAGCACATGTAACTTATAACTGATTCCATGTAACTTTTAATTTAACAGCTTACGTATATGTATCTGTAAATCTATCTTATAGCCTAGACAGAAGACAACGTTAATGCACATCAGTTTTAAAGGGCCAAAAATGTTTGGGACTGCGGTGGATCCAAAACACGGGTGTCCAAAAACAGCAGGAAACATATGCCCACAGATGTCATCTACACACACGGTAAAAATTTAAATGGTTTGTCCCCATTTACACAAGGCAACTTTACCTGCCGAAACATCTATAATGGATCTGACTCGTCACCTGTGCTTACTCCTACCGACAATTTACCCAGTCTTGATTTACTTTTGTACCCTAACATTGAATTATTTTTTTCCGTGAGCCTTAGGACCTGGCCTTATTGTTCGATATCTTCTTTTTTGGACGAACGTTACCACGCCACTCACACCCTCCCCTGCCGACCGAGGAGGTCACGTCCCCATGACGTAGGGACAACGTACACATTATGGACCGATCCATAATGGAGATGACAAGAAACTAAGGAGAAATCAATTAAATGATATAATGAATTAAAATTAGCACACATTCTACGAAATGGGTCACCACATGCATAATTGTGCCTATGAAAATCCAAGTGTAAGAACTGATAGTATCTAGTAGGTCTAAATGGGACGTTAATAGAAAATGTTGATATTAAGTATTCAGAAGCCACAACCCCACATATAATTTTATATACTATCATCGTATTCATCATAGTTCGCCTACTCTTCAATAAGGGCAATTTAATAAGATTTAACCTGCCATTATAGAAGGAAGTTCATAACCAGTATTCCATTGAAGACCTCTTAAGCAGAATATTAAAAATTGTTTCTGCACGGACTCAATTTTGTTAACATAGTAATCATATTGGGGATCCCAAACCACTGATTCATATTCTAAAATTGGCCTAACTAGGGAAATATAAAGCTGTTTCGTAGTATATGGATCAGTAAACTCTTTTGCCCAGCGTTTCACAAAATAAAAGACACCATACGCATTATTTACCATAGTAATGATATGGTTTTTAAAATTCAACTTTCTATCCAGCATAAAACCGAGATCAATAAATGAATCAACCGAAGCCAATTCAGAGCCACATACATTAAATTTAGTAGCCAACAAACTACGTCTAGAAAAGCACATATGCTTACACTTACACTGAATAGTAAAAAGAGAATAGGTTCAAGGTGGCTGCGCTGCGGGACACCAGTGGAAATACGAATTGATCTGGAAAGACTTTTTTCAAATAAAACTACTTGTTCCATCCCAATTAGGTAAGAGGAAAGCCAATTTATGAAATTAATATTAAACCCAATTTTGTTTAACTTGAATAGTAATAGTCTGTGATTTACCTTACTAAAATCAGTATATATAACGTCAGTTTCCTGGCGACGAATAAATGAATCTATAACTTCAGAGAAAAACTGAAGTAGATTTGTAATAGTAGAGTGACCCTTACGAAATCCATGTTGGCATGGATGGAGTATGGACGCCGCATTATGTGAAACAAAATTTGTTAGAATTTTTTCAAATAACTTAGGAATTGCGCTTAATTTAGCAATCCCTCTATAGTTCGATACATCCAACAGACTACCAGATTTGTAAAAAGGAAACAAGTAAGACCGTTTCCATAAATCAGGAAAGTGCCCCAATTGTAATGATGAATTAAATAATAAGGATAAGACCAGGGATTCAGAGCAGCCTTTCAATAAAACATTCGGAATGCCATCGGGTCCAGAAGTACTAGTGTGTTTAAGACGATGGAAGTTTAATTCAATAAGTGAAAAATCTAAAAAAGGAGGAACTATTTGACTTACTGATGAAATTTTGTAAGGGCACGGAATTGCAGGATTGAACGAACGTAGTGAATATGTATTTTCGAAAAAGTCAGCAAAACAGTTTGCAATAGACTGATCGCTTGAGAACTTAACACCATTAAATCTTATTCTCGATGGTTTAGAAGATGTTCGACGTTTTAAATTAACAAATCGATAATATAGAAGTCCAAGGCATAGTTTTTTCTACAACAATGGGTTCCATAGTTCAATAAAATTTCTTAATAGCAAAATTAAATTCCGCAATAGTACTACAACAGCAGATAGCATTCTAATCAACAGATAATAAAAGGGAATTAAGTCTATGGAAATCACAACGTTTGAAGCAAAATCTAGAAAAATCACCAGCAGGACTAGGAGATGGTGATTGGTAAGGTAATGTAACTGAAAATGAAATACCTATAGTGGGGTGGTGGGGTGGTTGTCCTCCGGAGTAGAAATTGGATGCATTCTCAAAACTTGAAATGAACGTATTTCATTGGTCAAAATCAAATCAAGAATCCTTCCATTCTGGTTAAGAATATTATTAATCTGAGACAAATTCATTTTTGCCAATAGGCCAGCAACATCAGTGGTCCAATCGCTGTTAGTAAAAGGAGTTCATTATAAACATTAAAAAAGTTCATTATAAACATTAAAATCTGTCGAAGGAGGAATGTAGGATCAGGTAATAAAAAGTTTTTTAGATCCCAATGCAATACAAACTGCAATAAATTCCAAATTGTTAAATTCATCAGAAAAAATACGCTCAGAAGGTAGACAGCAGGAATCCGCAACGAAGACACCACAACCGATTTTCTCTGTTCTATCTTTTCTATAAATTGTATAATTATTACACAGAACCTCAGAGTTCAAAATATCAGTTTTTAACCATGTCTCTGAATAAAAAACAATATCAAAATCAAAGTTATAGCTATCAACAAATAAACGACTTAATTTAGTTTTTAAACCTCTTAGGTTTTGGTAAGCTATAGTGTATACCTTTTCTAGTTTTTTGAAGAGTTTGTAGACTTAGTTGGCAATTTCGCTAAACTAGATCACCCTCCTCTACTACTTATTTGAGCAAACTCCTTAACAAGCGCCCTGTCCGGCCATTTAGGGTCAACAATCTTATCGAAGATATCTTCTGACACATTTATCTTGAATGAGGATAAATGATTAGAAGATGAGTTAAATTTAAAAATATTCAAATCAAAGTCACCTTCCAACTTCGACTTCATATAATAACTAATGTCATCTATTTCGGTATCAGTCCTTCTCGCTGGAATGACTGTCAATTTTTTAGGTCTGCTATTTCTTGACAAACAGGCCAAATCAACCGTTTGAATAAACGGCCTCTCTCCGGCCTCAACGTCAATGAACACTTCACTGGCAGTAGTAGGACATTTTAAAACCGGTGTCTGCAGGTTCACACTCAAAGCTGAAATTGAGTTCGGTGTCCCTTCCTGTTTTTTAACAGCAGTATCCACAAGTCCAACTGCACAAGCAATTTCTTCTCCGCCAGAAGACGGTCCCACATCTATCGGCATAACGTTAACCTGTTCCGTTACAGGTACCGCGGATGTTCTTTCCGTCAGCTTAGGAGAATTTTTCCTCGACGATTTCTTTCGTTTTGGTGTCAGTGTCGTCGTCTGTGGTACGACAAACATATCCAAGTCCGGATATATATCTAACATTTCGGAGAATTTAGAAAATTTCTCCTGAATGCTTAATAACTCCAATCCCGCAAGTGTATCCTTGAAGAATTTATAAAACTGTATATCAATTCTTCTACACCGCGGGCAACACCATCTGATGCCTTTATTTTGACCTATGGCATTAGCGGAACGAGCAGAAACGCCGGCACATTTGGTATGACAAAATATACCACATACCCAGCAACCAATCATTCTCTCGTTGGATATTAAGTTGCAACCTATGAGAGTGCAAGTCATGTTTTCTTATTAAATTATAAAATAATAAACACAAAAAAATATATATGTATTTAGTGATAAAAATTGGATTTGTGAACTACACAAAAAGAAAACAGTGGCAACACTCTAAAACTCAAGAAACACTAAACGAATATTGAAGATAAAGAAAAATGCACAAAACAAGCTACTAACAATTGCAGCTTAAATTATCACAATGTTGTTGTTGTAAAAATAAAATAGCACTCAATCAAAAATAAAAAGCACAAATATTATGATATTTGATAAAACACTGGACAGCACTATATCACCAAACTTAGTAAAAAACACTTCTAGTGATTATTATTAATTTGAACACGGATAAATAATACTTTAACTTTTTAAATTAATTATCTAAAATTTAGTAGCGCGGAGCACTGAAATATTGCAAGTAACACGACAGGGTTGCCAAAGGTTTCAATAAAATTTTACCTAAAATTCTAGATTGTTCCAATTGTATTTGTCTCTTTATAACACAGTACAACAGCCAATCTGGGGGGTGAGAAATTCCAAGTCAGGGTGATGGTACTAGGTCAGTATATTAAAACCCTCAAAGGGTTTTGCGTTCGTATGTGCCAGTTTTTTTTTATGACTTTTTACATTTTTTCATTATCTTGATGTTTTTTCGCTTAGTTGTAAAATGTTGGCAAAAACGTAGTTTGACATAACTCGAGAACGACTAGTTCGATTTTCTGAAATAAATTGAGAAAAATTAATAACATTTTCTTTAATCCATTAATATACTGTTTCTCTACCAAATCAATATTTTTGCAATTAGAAATAAATTTATGAAGAAAATTTTGCCAACAAAAATTTTTTTTTTTTTAAAACATATAAATCCCAAGCGGAAAAACGTGTAGAGTCTTATAACTTTCACGTAAAGTCACATAAACAAAATGCGACATAGATCATAGAAATCGATTAACGCGTTCTGCTTTTATTCAAAATTATGTAATGGTATGAATTTCAAAAATTTGCTTGAGATATGCTTAAAATTCCTTGGAAAAAAGGTTGATGACTTTTTTTATGATTCTCAGAATTAAAAAAAAAGAGAAATAAACAAAAGGTTATTACATTTTTATGGTTGCTGTAACAAACTAAAAACGGTCATAAATGTGCGTGAACAATTAAAAGGAAAAAAGCAAGGGCACTTTTGTAATTATTTGGGTTTTTTCTGTTGGCTACCTGCATGATTTTTTTACACGAATTCCACCCACATTCATGAGTGGTCATGTTTTAGAACGTTGCAAGATTCGCCAATTCATAAGTACCTGTCGGTAAAATATTGAAAAATATGAAAATGAAATAGTATAAATAGGTGTTCATTGTTCGTTTTTTGTCATTAAACAAGTGCCGACGAACGCGAAGAGAACAAGCATTTTCCCTCCAGTTTTTTAAAAGTGAACAAAAGTGAATAGAATATGGAACTGTGCAAGCCAGATTTAATAGCTTCTGCTACTGCTGTGGTCAATATGTCTCAACACATAAAAAAAGGGGAAATTTCGTACTGCTTTTGTTCAAATATACGAGATGTACTTCAACCAAAATGTTATACTGAACAAAAATTGGGTACCAAACGTGGTGTGTAAAAGCTGCTACAACCGTCTAATGGATTGGAATAATAGAAGTCGTGAAACTATGCCATTCGGTATCCCAATGACTTGGACTAATCCTGGCGAAGGTCACAATCCATTGAATTTCTATGCATGTGCGTATAATTACGTTGTTGTTGCAAGTGCCGCAACACCATTGCCTCATTCGGACCACATTTCTGTGCCAAAAGCTTCTAGCCCAGATATTGTATCTTCTATGACCGCTCCGAGTTTTGCAGCAGCATACGGTTTAAGTGATGATACCTCATATAATCCCAAACCGTCTGTGTCCAATGAGCCTATTTTAGCAAATCAAAATAGCCTTGATTCAATTGTTGCCAAATTGGAACTAACACAGCATAAATCAGAAGAACTGGCTTCTTTTATGAAATCAAACAATTTTTTGGTCTCCCGGTGTGAAAGTCACAGCTTATCGAAGTCGTCAGGCAACACTCCAAACTTTATTCCTTGTGAATGATGAAAAAACTTCTGCATATTGCCCGGATGTAGGAAAATTGATGGACGCAATGGAAATAAAATATGAAGCAGATGACTGGGGGCTATTTATTGACAGTTCAAAACTCAGCTTGAAGGCGGTTTTACTGCATAAGACCAATAAAAAACCTTCAGTTCCAATCGCCTATAGTACAGAAACGAAAGAAACATATGATGCACTGAAAAATATTTCAAAAATGGTTAACTACGCCAAGCATATGTGGCGCATATGCTGCGATTTAAAAGTTGTAGCAATGCTTTGCGGCCTTTAAAGCGGCTATATAAAATATATGTGCTTTTTGTGCGATTGGGACACACGATTTTCCGGTGACCAATATGCATGCCACGGATGGAAACTCAGAGAGCACAGCAGGTTACAAACGGCCAATATTATTCGTGAGCCTCTAGTGCCGAAGGAGAAGATATTGCTGCCTCCACTGCATATTAAATTTGGAATTGTTAAGAATTTCATAAAAAATGTCGCCAAAAGAGATGAAGTTTTCTTGTGTTTGAAGCTAATTTTCCCGAGACTCAGCGAAAGTAAAATTAAAGAAGGTAAATTATAATATCACATTCATTTCCCATGATTTTCCATCTTAACAACTTAATTTTTTCCAATCAGGCGTACTAAATGGTCCAGATATACGAAAGCTGATTAAAAGTGGCGCATTCAACAATATTTTGATTGACGCTGAATTGGACGCATGGCAGGCAATCAGAGAAGTAATAGAAGGATTGTTGGGAAAGCATCGTTCTACCAACTACGATGTTTCTGTCGCAAGGATCTTAAGATAGTTCTCGGAAATTAGTGTCCACATGTCCTTGAAAATCCATTATTTACATCATCATCTGGACTACTTCAGCAAACAATTGGCTACCGAATCTGATGAACAAGGCGAACGCTATCATCAAGTTGCTATGCCATTTGAAATGAGATATAGAGGGAAAAAGTCGCAGAGTGCAATACTTGCGGAAATTTGCTGGTGGAGTAAGCTTGTGTGCCAAGACAAGGATGATCCTGATGATAAAGAATTTTCAGGAGGTGCAGAAGGGCCAGCAGTGGAGTCACACATTGACATTATGTGTGGTTCAGAAACTGATGACAGCGATGAATGCGATGCCACTAGTCCCGAACAACCACCATCGAAAAAGTCTAGGCAATATTTATTAAAATAAATAAATAAAATAAAAATAAAAAATTATACAAATTTTTACTTAATTTTTTTAGCAGTTTATGGCCAGAAGTCTGGAGTTATTGGGGAAAATTTATAAAAAAAAGGCGATAAATGACACTTTTTTGAATAAAAACATATATCAATATTCTTGTCAAAATGGGATACCTTCACTTAATTGTAAATAAAAGCAGAACGCGTTAATCGATTTCTATGATCTAAGACGCATTTTGTTTATAGGTTATGTGACTTTACGTGAAAGTTATAAGACTCTACACGTTTTTCCGTTTGGGATTTATATGTTTAAAAATTTTTTTTTGGCAAAATTTTCTTCATAAATTTATTTCTAATTGCAAAAATGTTGATTTGGTAGAGAAACAGTATATTAATGGATTAAAGAAAATGTAATTATTAATTTTTCTCAATTTATTTCAGCAAAATCGAACTAGTCGTTCTCGAGTTATGTCAAACTACGTTTTTGCCAACATTTTACAACTAAGCGAAAAAACATCAAGATAAGGAAAAAATGTAAAAGGTCATAAAAAAAACTTGCACATTCGAACGCAAAACGCTTTGAGGGTTTTAATATACTGTACCATCACCCTGACTTAGAATTTCTCACCCCCCAGACAATAACCCCAAAAATGTTCCACTGTGTAATTATTCTTAGCAGCTGTATCTGCTTTGACAGTCGGATGTGCGCTGAATCCGACCGATTCCAGCGCCAATGATATATTCTCTTTAAATCCTTCTGTCAGCACATTTAATCCGATATAGGTACCTTATATTATCTGAAACAACAAACTTTCGGTTCCTTAAATCAACATTTTCAGAATGCATACTATTAACTCTATTTAATGTTGACTTTAGTTCGCTCACAAAAAAGTCCATTTCCATAGACTGTAGAATCGGGAAAATGACTTAACAGGCCCTCAACCAGATCACTCCTATAGCTGTCCCAATCAGTATTCCGATTAGAGACATATTATCTCGGAGAGTTTATCAACATATCAAAGTCAGGAAGCCGTATTTTCAGTTTAACAGGAAAATGGTTGAAAATGTAGGCAGGGTAGAAATTAGAAAATTCTGATAAGTAAGATCAACTAAATTTGAACTAACAATAAAATGATCCAAATGTGATGAGCCGTTGAGAAAGAAAGGAACCGAATCTGTAATCATATGAAAGTCTATAGACGATTGCTGCATCCACTAAAACGAAACGTTCCCATTTACATTGTTCATTGAATCACCCCAAAAGTGTGCTTAGAATTCAGATCCCTGACCAAAATAACGCCGTAATAATTCTGTGAACACCTATATATAGCGATAGACCGTCATAAAATTGTGTGCGGTCCGAATTACATAGAATGTTAATCGAACCAATCAGGAATTTCCATTCAACACCATTTATATAGATCCCAATGCAGAAAAAATCCAGATAATATATAAAATATGCTCAATAATTCGATTCTACGACTCACTTCTTTAAGTAACCTTACATTAAAAACAAGAAATTAAGGAAACTGCGGAACATATAGTCGCTTAAGTTCCTCTTAAAATTTCAAGCACTGTCCCCCGACAATTTCCTTAGAAAATAATCTGTAACTTCGAATAAATGTTTCAGCTTTAACCTCTAAAGACGGAGCCTCAGGTAGACAAGTAAGATGAACAATTTTTAAAAATTCTTCAACTATAAAGGGTCAAAGAAAAAACTTGGATATGTTCTTCTCGGATCAACGAAAGTAGATGTTTTAAAAAAAAACTCTTTGAAGCCAAAAATTTCCTTTCCCTAGCTACTACTTTCAAATCATTAACCTTCTGGACAGCATCTGAAATTAGATCGATAACCAATTTCCCCGCAGTTAGCACAATAACGCCGATTTTCGTCATTCCGAACGAATTTTCAGTCACCCGGAAACAAACTTAATAAATACCACCATTCGTGGACATGTGACCCCACTGCTGTCAGCGCTTACACCGAACAACCTTCGTATTAGATTTATAATTTCCAAGATAACCTTACGAATTTTAGTTCTTGAGCAGATTTACCTGGAACAATTGTAGGAGAGAGAGGTAGTTGGAATGGAAAGAAAAAAAAGTTTGGCCGTACTGCCAATTCCTTTTGTGTTTTTCATAGTGTAAAGTTGGCTGTAGGTTATTTTAGTATTTTTCACACAAAACACAAAGATTAATTCACAGAATGTCAGAAAAACATTAATAAAAACAAAAATTGCCGTAACCGATTGCCTTGTGTAAACACAAGAGGTAAGTTCAAAAAAGAATCTTTGTGAGAAATTTAGAAGCGTTTACAAAAAAATATTGTTCTATTGGGAAGCAATACAGAATTTGATAAATCTTTTTTATTGAGTTTATATTCCAAATCTGGAGACGGAGAAAATAATCATACCCTATTTCCCCCTTTAAAAACAAAGATGAACAAAGACAATATTTGTAAAAATTTATGATAATAGTTAAGAATTTTATCTAGCTAGCGAATTTGAATGTGTTTAAAGCTACAAAAGGTTTTTTGAATTTGAAAGTTGTATGTTCTTAGAAAGAGAATCTGAATGTCTTTTCCTCGGAATTTTTTCTCTATTCCCTGTTCCCCTATTCTAAATAGAATCTCCCCGGAATTTTTTTCACTTTTCCCTTATTCAAACCGAATTACGAAAATGGGAAAAAATTTCCCGGGAAAAAAGAAGGTATTATGAATATCAAAAAATTGCAAGGGAATTGTGCCAAAATATGTAAGTATTTAATATTTTCAAATTTTCTTAATTCACGAACAAAAACGCACTATATTTATGTTAAATAAAACAAAGTTTTTATAGAATTATCTTAATAATTTTTATTATGATAGAAGGATCTGTGACAATTATGTGTGTAACAAAATATCAGCCAAATGCTCGCCCATATTTTCAATAATTCTGAGACAACTTTATTCTTTAAATATCCACAATGAAAGAAGTCCAACGGTGTCAAATCACATGATCGTGGCGGCCAATTAACATCGCCATTGTTTCGTTAGCTGCGTGGTATCCTGTTGGAACCACATATCGTCCAGGTCTATATCCTCAATTTCTGGCCGCAAGAAGTCTGTTATCATCTCGCTGTGGCGAACACCATTGACAGTAACTGCTTGGCCGACTCCATGACTCCGCCAGCACATAAACCGCACCAAACAGTCACTGTTTGTGGATGCATCGACTTATCAACAATAACTGTTGGATTCTCATTTGCCCAAATGCAGCAATTCAGCTTGTTAACGAATCCACAGTGGACACATTTGATCGATTATTCTGACCAAAAAATAACAAATTCATTTTAAGGTAAACGCCCATTTTCATAAAAGGCTTCAACATTCTTTAAGCGCTGCTCAATTGTGTACCCCTTCATTGTTGAATCTTTCAAACGCTAAAACAGAGAAATGTTAAATTAAGTTGGGCCAAAAACTTGATATTAAGTGTGACTCACAATTTACATCATGCATTATGGTTGATCCACACTTTAAAATGCATAAGTGAAGAAAATGCGGAACATGTTTTTAGGCATGAGCCGACCAAAAGAAGTATGTACGACGGCACAAAACCTCAAACTCTCCAGATAAACTTGTGGAGGCACAAATATGTTTGTTTTTTTTTATTCACTTTACTCACTTTGTGTGTGAAATTTCATAAAAATAATTTGCAAATTGTGAGCAAAACAAAACAGCTGACTTTGAATAATCGATTTCTATCTCCCTTATTTATTTTCTCCCCGTTTGCTTCAAATGGGAGGATTTTATTCCCGGGAAAAATAAATTACCCGAAAAATATATCCCGAGGAGTATTTAGAATCGGGCTGTAAATTTCTCATATGGGACGTGCTGAAGATGTTTGAAAAACAGATTTGTAGCCTGGATCTCATTTGATTTGACGAGTATGTCGTCGCTAGTGATATTCGTATGTCTCTTTTTAGTAGATTCGTATAACCAATAAATAAAACAACAAAATTTAAACTATAATAAGTAGATATATTCACTTTGTTCAATATTGTGTCCGCGCATACATTTCGATTACAAGGGCTGCTAAATATATGTCTGGCCCAATAATGAAAATGCAAATATTTGTCATCAAAATGGTTTTATTGTTTTTCAAAGTATTCTCCAGCATGATTTATACACTTTTGCATGCGCTTAACCAATTGTCGAAGAGACACCTCCAAAACGTGGTTTTTGAGCGCTTCAACAGCATCTTCTGGCGACGAAAATCGTTGACCACGTATTATTTTCTTGATGTGCGGGAATAAAAAGAAGTCATCAATCTGAGAATTTTGGCAAGTAAAGTTGACTTGTGTGAATGGGAACAAACCATTTAAATATTTTTACCGTGTGTATATAAGTAGATGCCATCCGTGAGCACATGTTTTCTGGTGTTTTTGGACACCCGAGTTTTGGGTTTAAAACGGTAAATATTTTGGTTGATTTGCTGGAGAAGGAGTGTTCTTTACGTACCAAAATATTGGGCCCATATCCAATTTTAACTAGACCGCATTGGTGAATCACCAACCCTTCTCACATCAGCAAAGAGTGTAAACTAATCTAAGGCAACAGTGCCTATAGAACAGTTTTATACATCAAGATATGTGATTAATGGATTTACTTTGTGTATAGTATATATATGTACCTTTAGTGCAACATATTACACAATCGAACAATGTATCAATGCGAAAGTCCCGTTGCCCTCTTTTGCTGTTCATGAGTACCGACATTATGTAACACTATAGACATACAGACGACTGAAAAAAATAAGGGTATCGAAGATTTATGAAAGGCATAATATATTACAATCGTCATACGTTTAAATATCCCGATTGTTACTAATCGATGTGAAACTCTCTGTTATTACCATTAAAGCACATGTAACTTATAACTGATTCCATGTAACTTTTAATTTAACAGCTTATATGTATCTGTAAATCTATTTTTTAACCTAGACAGACGACAACGTTAATGCACATCAGTTTTAAAGGGCCAAAAATGTTTGGGATCCAAACACGGGTGTCCAAAAACAGCAGAAAATATGTGCCCACAGATGTCATCTACACACACGGTAAAAATTTAAATGGTTTGTCCCCATTCACACAAGGCAACTTTACCTGCCGAAGCTCTCAGATTGTAGGAGAGAGGTTTATATTTATTGAGCCTTCTTATAAATCATGTAATCTTTAAATTTAAGCTAAGTATTGTTACAGAAAGCTTAAGACTAAATTGTAATATCTTAATTTACTCTTTGATTAATTGGGCCATAAAGCACTATGCTTCCAAAATGAGATGAACTAGTAACATGTATATCTCATTTGAGCATGATTTGAGAAAAAAGGGATAATAATAAAACTAAAATAAAATGAAAAGCAAAACCAACGAAAAATTAGGTCCGATGATAAATTAAAAGTTTCTGACATGAACCCCTTTGCGTATCAGGCAATGCTTTGCAATAGAGTGCATGTCGAACGTTAATAGTATTGTCAAAATTCGGACTGACTTCGTTTAAAAATCTTATTGGTGACAAATAATTCGTATTAGACCAGCCTATTTTTTGGCTGTTATAGATGTTTGATGTAAATTCGTTATTATACTCGCTTAATCTATCGACGAAACTTGGGAGATCGCATGAATATAAACCAACAGGTGTAACTGGAGATTCTCTGTATATACCTCTATTAGAATATCGTTTAGTTCCAGATTCATAGTACTTTCCAATACAATGACGCAATATCTTCCGTTCCAGAATTTCCATATTACCCATAACTACAGGAGACACGCTAAACCATAACGAAAAGCCATACATGAGTGAAGGTCCTATGCTGGTCTTATATAACAAAATCTTTGTGTCTGCTGTGACAATGTCTTACTTTCTGGAAAAACAAACCTTTTACACTTTCCTGAGGTATTTCTAAGACAGATTGCCTCACATTTCGATGTAGTGATTTTAATACCCCATTCATCGTAAAAACGTGCGCATAAAGCTTGGAATCATTAGCATATAAAATACCACATGAGTCCGAAACTGTGTGTGGAAAATCATGCGCAAAAATACTGTACAAGTGCGGAGCCAAGATTGATCGCTGTGGAACACCACTAGAATCGTTCCCAAATGTAGAGAAGTTTTTACTCAATTGAACGCAGAAACGTCTATTTGTGAAGAAACTATTTAGGAGTTTTAAGAAACGAGGTTCAAAGTTGCCCTCTTTTGCTGTTCATGAGTACCGACATTATGCAACTAATGACTACGACGACTAAAAAAAATATGGGTATCGAAGATTTATGAAAGGCATAATATATTACAATCGTCATACGTTTAAATATCCCGATTGTTACTAATCGATGTGAAACTCTCTGTTATTACCATTAAAGCACATGTAACTTATAACTGATTCCATGTAACTTTTAATTTAACAGCTTATATGTATCTGTAAATCTATTTTTTAGCCTAGACAGACGACAACGTTAATGCACATCAGTTTTAAAGGGCCAAAAATGTTTGGGATCCAAACACGGGTGTCCAAAAACAGCAGGAAACATGTGCCCACAGATGTCATCTACACACACGGTAAAAATTTAAATGGTTTGTCCCCATTTACACAAGGCAACTTTACCTGCCGAAGCTCCCAGATTGTAGGAGAGAGGTTTAGGTTTATATTTATTGAGCCTTCTTATAAATCATGTAATCTTTAAATTTAAGCTAAGTATTGTTACAGAAAGCTTAAGACTAAACTGTAATATCTTAATTTACTCTTTGATTAATTGGGCCATAAAGCACTATGCTTCCAAAATGAGATGAACTAGTAACATGTATATCTCATTTGAGCATGATTTGAGAAAAAAGGAATAATAATAAAACTAAATATGTAATAATAAAATGAAAAGCAAAACCAACGAAAAATTAGGTTCGATGATAAATTAAAAGTTTCTGACCTGAACCCCTTTGCGTACCAGGCAATGCTTTGCAATAGAGTGCATGTCGAACGTTAATATTATTGTCAAAATTCGGACTGACTTCGTTTAAAAATCTTATTGGTGACAAATAATTCGTATTAGACCAGCCTATTTTTTGGCTGTTATAGATGTTTGATGTAAATTCGTTATTATACTCGCTTAATCTATCGACGAAACTTGGGAGATCGCATGAATATAAACCAACAGGTGTAACTGGAGATTCTCTGTATATACCTCTATTAGAATATCGTTTAGTTCCAGATTCATAGTACTTTCCAATACAATGACGCAATATCTTGCGTTCCAGAATTTCCATATTACCCATAACTACAGGAGACACGCTAAACCATAACGAAAAGCCATACATGAGTGAAGGTCCTATGCTGGTCTTATACAACAAAATCTTTGTGTCTGCTGTGACAATGTCTTACTTTCTGGAAAAACAAACCTTTTACACTTTCCTGAGGTATTTCTAAGACAGATTGCCTCACATTTCGATGTAGTGATTTTAATACCCCATTTATCGTAAAAACGTGCGCATAGAGCTTGGAATCATTAGCATATAAAATACCACATGAGTCCGAAACTGTGTGTGGAAAATCATGCGCAAAAATACTGTACAAGTGCGGAGCCAAGATTGATCGCTGTGGAACACCACTAGAATCGTTCCCAAATGTAGAGAAGTTTTTACTCAATTGAACGCAGAAACGTCTATTTGTGAAGAAACTATTTAGGAGTTTTAAGAAACGAGGTTCAAAGTTGCCCTCTTTTGCTGTTCATGAGTACCGACATTATGCAACTAATGACTACGACGACTAAAAAAAATATGGGTATCGAAGATTTATGAAAGGCATAATATATTACAATCGTCATACGTTTAAATATCCCGATTGTAACTAATCGATGTGAAACTCTCTGTTATTACCATTAAAGCACATGTAACTTATAACTGATTCCATGTAACTTTTAATTTAACAGCTTATATGTATCTGTAAATCTATTTTTTAGCCTAGACAGACGACAACGTTAATGCACATCAGTTTTAAAGGGCCAAAAATGTTTGGGATCCAAACACAAGTGTCCAAAAACAGCAGGAAACATGTGCCCACAGATGTCATCTACACACACGGTAAAAATTTAAATGGTTTGTCCCCATTCACACAAGGCAACTTTACCTGCCGAAGCTCTCAGATTGTAGGAGAGAGGTTTAGGTTTATATTTATTGAGCCTTCTTATAAATCATGTAATCTTTAAATTTAAGCTAAGTATTGTTACAAAAAGCTTAAGACTAAATTGTAATATCTTAATTTACTCTTTGATTAATTGGGCCATAAAGCACTATGCTTCCAAAATGAGATGAACTAGTAACATGTATATCTCATTTGAGCATGATTTGAGAAAAAAGGGATTATAATAAAACTAAATATGTAATAATAAAATGAAAAGCAAAACCAACGAAAAATTAGGTTCGATGATAAATTAAAAGTTTCTGACATGAACCCCTTTGCGTACCAGGCAATGCTTTGCAATAGAGTGCATGTCGAACGTTAATAGTATTGTCAAAATTCGGACTGACTTCGTTTAAAAATCTTATTGGTGACAAATAATTCGTATTAGACCAGCCTATTTTTTGGCTGTTATAGATGTTTGATGTAAATTCGTTATTATACTCGCTTAATCTATCGACGAAACTTGGGAGATCGCATGAATATAAACCAGCAGGTGTAAGTGGAGATTCTCTGTATATACCTCTATTAGAATATCGTTTAGTTCCAGATTCATAGTACTTTCCAATACAATGACGCAATATCTTCCGTTCCAGAATTTCCATATTACCCATAACTACAGGAGACACGCTAAACCATAACGAAAAGCCATACATGTGTGAAGGTCCTATGCTGGTCTTATACAACAAAATCTTTGTGTCTGCTGTGACAATGTCTTACTTTCTGGAAAAACAAACCTTTTACACTTTCCTGAGGTATTTCTAAGACAGATTGCCTCACATTTCGATGTAGTGATTTTAATACCCCATTTATCGTAAAATGCACATCAGTTTTAAAGGGCCAAAAATGTTTGGGATCCAAACACGGGTGTCCAAAAACAGCAGGAAACATGTGCCCACAGATGTCATCTACACACACGGTAAAAATTTAAATGGTTTGTCCCCATTCACACAAGGCAACTTTATCTGCCGAAGCTCTCAGATTGTAGGAGAGAGGTTTATATTTATTGAGCCTTCTTATAAATCATGTAATCTTTAAATTTAAGCTAAGTATTGTTACAGAAAGCTTAAGACTAAATTGTAATATCTTAATTTACTCTTTGATTAATTGGGCCATAAAGCACTATGCTTCCAAAATGAGATGAAATAGTAACATGTATATCTCATTTGAGCATGATTTGAGAAAAAAGGGATAATAATAAAACTAAATATGTAATAATAAAATGAAAAGCAAAACCAACGAAAAATTAGGTTCGATGATAAATTAAAAGTTTCTGACATGAACCCCTTTGCGTTCCAGGCAATGCTGTGCAATAGAGTGCATGTCGAACGTTAATAGTATTGTCAAAATTCGGACTGACTTCGTTTAAAAATCTTATTGGTGACAAATAATTCGTATTAGACCAGCCTATTTTTTGGCTGTTATAGATGTTTGATGTAAATTCGTTATTATACTCGCTTAATCTATCGACGAAACTTGGGAGATCGCATGAATATAAACCAACAGGTGTAACTGGAGATTCTCTGTATATACCTCTATTAGAATATCGTTTAGTTCCAGATTCATAGTACTTTCCAATACAATGACGCAATATCTTCCGTTCCAGAATTTCCATATTACCCATAACTACATGAGACACGCTAAACCATAACGAAAAGCCATACATGAGTGAAGGTCCTATGCTGGTCTTATACAACAAAATATTTGTGTCTGCTGTGACAATGTCTTACTTTCTGGAAAAACAAACCTTTTACACTATTCTGAGACAGATTGCCTCACATTTCGATGTAGTGATTTTAATACCCCATTTATCGTAAAAACGTGCGCATAGAGCTTGGAATCATTAGCATATAAAATACCACATGAGTCCGCAACTGTGTGTGGAAAATCATGCGCAAAAATACTGTACAAGTGCGGAGCCAAGATTGATCGCTGTGGAACACCACTTGAATCGTTCCCAAATGTAGAGAAGTTTTTACTCAATTGAACGCAGAAACGTCTATTTGTGAAGAAACTATTTAGGAGTTTTAAGAAACGAGGTTCAAAGTTCAGACGAATTATCCCCTTTAATATGCCCTTTCTTAAACCCAAACTGCAAACCCGAAATATAGTTCTCCTCCATGCCAATGACAATTTTCTCATTTCTACTCTAGATTTGAGAGAATTGATATTGGGCTCAAATCATGAATTTCAAAACTATATGGCCTTTTCCTTATAGGCACGATTTTTTAAACATTCCACGAAGCTGGAAAGCATGAATTATTTCTACAGTTGTTGAAGATAATCATAGGATATTCAATTGCCTTTTTCGGGAGTTTCCTAATAGTTAGAAACACCGTATAGTTCAGGGAAGAACATTCAGTGTCTAAAGTATATAAACTAGCTAATATGTTGGAAATATCCTCATTTGGCACGGAACCACGGTAAATATTAGCAAAATATCCCCTAAAAATCTATAATGGATCTGACTCGTCACCTCCTACCGACAATTTACCCAGTCTTGATTTACTTTTGTACCCTAACATTGAATTATTATTTTCTGTGAGCCTTAGGACCTGGCCTTATTGTTCGATATCTTTCAGATAAAATTCTAGATTGTTCCAATTGTGTTTGTCTTTTTATAATTATTCTTAGCAGCTGTGTCTGCTTTGACAGTCGGATGTACGCTGAATCCGACCGATTCCAGCGCCAATGATATATTCTCTTTAAATCCTTCTGTCAGCACATTTAATCCGATACAGGTACCTTTTATTATCTGAAACAACAAACTTTTTGTTCCTTAAATCAACATTTTCAGAATGCATACTATTAACTCTATTTAATGTTGACTTTAGTTCGCTCACAAAAAAGTCCATTTCCATTGACTGTAGAATCGGAAAAATGACTTAACAGGCCCTCAACCAGATCACTTCTACAGCTGTCCCAATCAGTATTCCGATTAGAGACATATTATCTAGGAGAGTTTATCAACATATCAAAGTCAGGAAGCCGTATTTTCAGTTTAACAGGAAAATGGTTGAAAATGTAGGCAGGGTAGAAATTTGAAAATTCGGATAAGTAAGATCAACTAAATTTGAACTAACAATAAAATGATCCACAAATGATGAGCCGTTGAGAAAGAAGGGAACCGAATCTGTAATCATATGAAAGTCTATAAACGATTGCTGCATCCACTAAAACGAAACGTTCCCATTTACATTGTTCATTGAATCACCCCAAAAGTGTGCTTAGAATTCAGATCCCCGACCAAAATAACGCCGTAATAATTCTGTGAACACCTATATATAGCGATAGACCGTCATAAAATTGTGTGCGGTCCGAATTACATGGAATGTTAATCGAACCAATCAGGAATTTCCATTCAACACCATTTATATAGATCCCAATGCAGAAAAAATCCAGATAATATATAAAATATGCTCAATAATTCGATTCTACGACTCACTTCTTTAAGTAACCTTACATTAAAAACAAGAAATTAAGGAAACTGCGGAACATATAGTCGCTTAAGTTCCTCTTAAAATTTCAAGCACTGTCCCCCGACAACTTCCTTAGAAAATAATCTGTAACTTCGAATAAATGTTTCAGCTTTAACCTCTAAAGACGGAGCCTCAGGTAGACAAATAAGATGAACAATTTTTAAAAATTCTTCAACTATAAAGGGTCAAAGAAAAAACTTGGATATGTTCTTCTCGGATCAACGAAAGTAGATGTTTTAAAAAAACTCTTTGAAGCCAAAAATTTCCTTTCCCTAGCTACTACTTTCAAATCATTAACCTTCTGGACAGCATCTGAAATTAGATCGATAACCAATTTCCCCGCAGTTAGCACAATAACGCCGATTTTCGTCATTCCGAACGAATTTTCAGTCACCCGGAAACAAACTTAATAAATACCACCATTCGTGGACATGTGACCCCACTGCTGTCAGCGCTTACACCGAACAACCTTCGTATTAGATTTATAATTTCCAAGATAACCTTACGAATTTTAGTTCTTGAGCAGATTTACCTGGAACAATTGTAGGAGAGAGAGGTAGTTGGAATGGAAAGGAAAAAAAGTTTGGCCGTACTGCCAATTCCTTTTGTGTTTTTCATAGTGTAAAGTTGGCTGTAGGTTATTTTAGTATTTTTCACACAAAACACAAAGATTAATTCACAGAATGTCAGAAAAACATTAATAAAAACAAAAATTGCCGTAACCGATTGCCTTGTGTAAACACAAGAGGTAAGTTCAAAAAAGAATCTTTGTGAGAAATTTAGAAGCGTTTACAAAAAAATATTGTTCTATTGGGAAGCAATACAGAATTTGATAAATCTTTTTTATTGAGTTTATATTCCAAATCTGGAGACGGAGAAAATAATCATACCCTATTTCCCCCTTTAAAAACAAAGATGAACAAAGACAATATTTGTAAAAATTTATGATAATAGTTAAGAATTTTATCTAGCTAGCGAATTTGAATGTGTTTAAAGCTACAAAAGGTTTTTTGAATTTGAAAGTTGTATGTTCTTAGAAAGAGAATCTGAATGTCTTTTCCTCGGAATTTTTTCTCTATTCCCTGTTCCCCTATTCTAAATAGAATCTCCCCGGAATTTTTTTCACTTTTCCCTTATTCAAACCGAATTACGAAAATGGGAAAAAATTTCCCGGGAAAAAAGAAGGTATTATGAATATCAAAAAATTGCAAGGGAATTGTGCCAAAATATGTAAGTATTTAATATTTTCAAATTTTCTTAATTCACGAACAAAAACGCACTATATTTATGTCAAATAAAACAAAGTTTTTATAGAATTATCTTAATAATTTTTATTATGATAGAAGGATCTGTGACAACTATGTGTGTAACAAAATATCAGCCAAATGCTCGCCCATATTTTCAATAATTCTGAGACAACTTTATTCTTTAAATATCCACAATGAAAGAAGTCCAACGGTGTCAAATCACATGATCGTGGCGGCCAATTAACATCGCCATCGTTTCGTTAGCTGCGTGGTATCCTGTTGGAACCACATATCGTCCAGGTCTATATCCTCAATTTCTGGCCGCAAGAAGTCTGTTATCATCTCGCTGTGGCGAACACCATTGACAGTAACTGCTTGGCCGACTCCATGACTCCGCCAGCCCATAAACCGCACCAAACAGTCACTGTTTGTGGATGCATCGACTTATCAACAATAACTGTTGGATTCTCATTTGCCCAAATGCGGCAATTCAGCTTGTTAACAATTCCACAGTGGACACATTTGATCGATTATTCTGACCAAAAAATAACGAAGTTCATTTTAAGGTAAACGCCCATTTTCATAAAAGGCTTCAACATTCTTTAAGCGCTGCTCAATTGTGTACCCCTTCATTGTTGAATCTTTCAAACGCTAAAACAAAGAAATGTTAAATTAAGTTGGGCCAAAAACTTGATATTAAGTGTGACTCACAATTTACATCATGCATTATGGTTGATCCACACTTTAAAATGCATAAGTGAAGAAAATGCGAAACATGTTTTTAGGCATGAGCCGACCAAAAGAAGTATGTACGACGGCACAAAACCTCAAACTCTCCAGATAAACTTGTGGAGGCACAAATATGTTTGTTTTTTTTTATTCACTTTACTCACATTGAGTGTGAAATTTCATAAAAATAATTTGCAAATTGTGAGCAAAACAAAACAGCTGACTTTGAATAATCGATTTCTATCTCTCTTATTTATTTTCTCCCCGTTTGCTTCAAATGGGAGGATTTTATTTTATTACCCGAAAAATATATCCCGAGGAGTATTTAGAATCGGGCTGTAAATTTCTCATATGGAACGTGCTGAAGGTATTTGAAAAACAGATTTGTAGCCTGGATCTCATTTGATTTGACGAGTATGTTGTCGCTAGTGATATTCGTATGTCTCTTTTCAGTAGATTCGTATAACCAATAAATAAAACAACAAAATTTAAACTATAATAAGTAGATATATTCACTTTGTTCAATATTGTGTCCGCGCATACATTTCGATTACAAGGGCTGCTAAATATATGTCTGGCCCAATAATGAAAATGCGAATATTTGTCATCAAAATGGTTTTATTGTTTTTCAAAGTATCCTCCAGCATGATTTATACACTTTTGCATGCGCTTAACCAATTGTCAAAGAGACACCACCAAAACATGGTTTTTGAGCGCTTCAACAGCATCTTCTGGCAACGAAAATCGTAGACCACGTATTATTTTCTTGATGTGCGGGAATAAAATGAAGTCACCAATCTGAGAATTTTGGCAAGTAAAGTTGACTTGTGTGAATGGGAACAAACCATTTAAATATTTTTACTGTGTGTATATAAGTAGATGACATCCGTGAGCACATGTATTCTGGTGTTTTTGGACACCCGAGTTTTGGGTTTAAAACGGTAAATATTTTGGTTGATTTGCTGGAGAAGGAGTGTTCTTTAGGTACCAAAATATTGGGCCCATATCCAATTTTAACTAGACCGCATTGGTGAATCACCAACCCTTCTCACATCAGCAAAGAGTGTAAACTAATCTAAGGCAACAGTGCCTATAGAACAGTTTTATACATCAAGATATGTGATTAATGGATTTACTTTGTGTATAGTATATATATTTACCTTTAGTGCAACATATTACACAATGGAACAATGTATCAATGCGAAAGTCCCGTTGCCCTCTTTTGCTGTTCATGAGTACCGACATTATGTAACACTATAGACATACAGACGACTGAAAAAATAAGGGTATCGAAGATTTATGAAAGGCATAATATATTACAATCGTCATACGTTTAAATATCCCGATTATTACTAATCGATGTGAAACTCTTTGTTATTACCATTAAAGCACATGTAACTTATAACTGATTCCATGTAACTTTTAATTTAACAGCTTATATGTATCTGTAAATCTATTTTTAAGCCTAGACAGACGACAACGTTAATGCACATCAGTTTTAAAGGGCCAAAAATGTTTGGGATCCAAACACGGGTGTCCAAAAACAGCAGGAAACATGTGCCCACAGATGTCGTCTACACACACGGTAAAAATTTAAATGGTTTGTCCCCATTCACACAAGGCAACTTTACCTGCCGAAGCTCTCAGATTGTAGGAGAGAGGTTTATATTTATTGAGCCTTCTTATAAATCATGTAATCTTTAAATTTAAGCTAAGTATTGTTACAGAAAGCTTAAGACTAAATTGTAATATCTTAATTTACTCTTTGATTAATTGGGCCATAAAGCACTATGCTTCCAAAATGAGATGAACTAGTAACATGTATATCTCATTTGAGCATGATTTGAGAAAAAAGGGATAATAATAAAACTAAATATGTAATAATAAAATATTTTTACCGTGTGTATATAAGTAGATGACATCCGTGAGCACATGTTTTCTGGTGTTTTTGGACACCCGAGTTTTGGGTTTAAAACGGTAAATATTTTGGTTGATTTGCTGGAGAAGGAGTGTTCTTTACGTACCAAAATATTGGGCCCATATCCAATTTTAACTAGACCGCATTGGTGAATCACCAACCCTTCTCACATCAGCAAAGAGTGTAAACTAATCTAAGGCAACAGTGCCTATAGAACAGTTTTATACATCAAGAAATGTGATTAATGGATTTACTTTGTGTATAGTATATATATATATGTACCTTTAGTGCAACATATTACACAATAGAACAATGAATCAATGCGAAAGTCCCGTTGCCCTCTTTTGCTGTTCATGAGTACCGACATTATGTAACACTATAGACATACAGACGACTGAAAAAAATAAGGGTATCGAAGATTTATGAAAGGCATAATATATTACAATCGTCATACGTTTAAATATCCCGATTGTTACTAATCGATGTGAAACTCTCTGTTATTACCATTAAAGCACATGTAACTTATAACTGATTCCATGTAACTTTTAATTTAACAGCTTATATGTATCTGTAAATCTATTTTTTAGCCTAGACAGACGACAACGTTAATGCACATCAGTTTTAAAGGGCCAAAAATGTTTGGGATCCAAACACGGGTGTCCAAAAACAGCAGGAAACATGTGCCCACAGATGTCATCTACACACACGGTAAAAATTTAAATGGTTTGTCCCCATTTACACAAGGCAACTTTACCTGCCGAAGCTCCCAGATTGTAGGAGAGAGGTTTAGGTTTATATTTATTGAGCCTTCTTATAAATCATGTAATCTTTAAATTTAAGCTAAGTATTGTTACAGAAAGCTTAAGACTAAACTGTAATATCTTAATTTACTCTTTGATTAATTGGGCCATAAAGCACTATGCTTCCAAAATGAGATGAACTAGTAACATGTATATCTCATTTGAGCATGATTTGAGAAAAAAGGAATAATAATAAAACTAAATATGTAATAATAAAATGAAAAGCAAAACCAACGAAAAATTAGGTTCGATGATAAATTAAAAGTTTCTGACATGAACCCCTTTGCGTACCAGGCAATGCTTTGCAATAGAGTGCATGTCGAACGTTAATAGTATTGTCAAAATTCGGACTGACTTCGTTTAAAAATCTTATTGGTGACAAATAATTCGTATTAGACCAGCCTATTTTTTTGGCTGTTATAGATGTTTGATGTAAATTCGTTATTATACTCGCTTAATCTATCGACGAAACTTGGGAGATCGTATGAATATAAACCAACAGGTGTAACTGGAGATTCTCTGTATATACCTCTACTAGAATATCGTTTAGTTCCAGATTCAAAGTACTTTCCAATACAATGACGCAATATCTTGCGTTCCAGAATTTCCATATTACCCATAACTACAGGAGACACGCTAAACCATAACGAAAAGCCATACATGAGTGAAGGTCCTATGCTGGTCTTATACAACAAAATCTTTGTGTCTGCTGTGACAATGTCTTACTTTCTGGAAAAACAAACCTTTTACACTTTCCTGAGGTATTTCTAAGACAGATTGCCTCACATTTCGATGTAGTGATTTTAATACCCCATTTATCGTAAAAACGTGCGCATAGAGCTTGGAATCATTAGCATATAAAATACCACATGAGTCCGAAACTGTGTGTGGAAAATCATGCGCAAAAATACTGTACAAGTGCGGAGCCAAGATTGATCGCTGTGGAACACCACTAGAATCGTTCAATCCCGCGACTGCCGGTTCTATGTACCGGATTGACCCGAAACTCTTCGGCCAGGGGCAGTCACCTCAACAATATATGTTTTTTGTTCGTCCATTTTTTCGTCGTGGGAGCAGCACTTCCCGGAATGCCTGCTCCGAATACTACTGGTCCGAGCCGGGATCGAACAAAACCCCGGACCTTGGATCTGCTCGGTTTGTCAGAACCGAATACACCATCGTGCTACGTCTGTAAGGTGTAATCGTTGCATGGAGTGGGTGCACTTCAGGAGCTGTTCAGGTCTGAACCACATCAGGGAGTATAGCGAAGCAGACTTTGTTGCCTCATGCTGTATCAACGAAGTTAGCAGTGGGTCTCTGGATTTGGTGTTATCATCGTCGTCTGCATTTTCGTCGTCGTCGTCTTCATCATCATCTAACTACGAGACTCCCCCGCAGTCGCCCTCGCAACAGCATCAACACATACAGCATCTTACACCACAGATTGCTGTTGCCACTCCTGACAGTGCATCAATCTTGCAATTTAATTGTAATGGCCTACGCAACAAAATCAGTGAGGTCATAGAATTTATGAATCGGAGAAACATCATGGTCGCCGCGATCCAAGAAACTAAGCTGAATGCCACCTGCAGCCTGCACAGTTGTGACGGATACAACGTGCTACGTAAGGATCGCACCAGAAGTGGAGGTGGGGGACTTGCTTTCCTGTTACACCATTCTGTGCAGTACAGACCTATTTCGCCTGAGCTTGACTCTAGAGACCCATACATGGAATGTATGGGGGTAGCAGTCAAGTCTGGAACTGCCGAAATAGAGCTGTACAACGTATACATCCCGCCAGTTGGTAGCTGTGCCCCGCGTTATCTGCCAGACATTAGCAATTTGCTACAAGGCAATAACCGCTTGGTCCTAGGAGACTTTAATGCTCACCACGAACTGTGGCATTCTCTCCTAGGCAACGACCAGAGGGGCATAGCTTTGGCAGAGCAAATTGATAGCTCTACGTTCTGCACAGTGAATGAGGACGCCCCCACGCGGATTATGGGCGATTGCCATAGCTCGCCAGACATCACTTTGGCATCGCCTGGCCTGATCAACGACGTCACCTGGCAACCCGTCATCTCACTAGGATCGGACCACCTTCCCATAATTCTCTCCATTAATAGACCACCCGATTTCATAACCTCTGAACGCCGTACGTTTCTCAATCAAAAAAAGGCTGATTGGGAGGCCTTCAGAGAAGCCACCAACCGCAGCTTTAATAATCTAGCTATTCCGTCGGACGTTCGGGTAGCCGAGAAAAAGTTCCGGGCCATCATCAACGCAGCAGCCGCTCGCCATATCCCTGCTGGTCGAATACCCGAAGTACGACCAAACTTCCCAGCAGAGGCAGCGGGACTCGCAGACGAGCGTGATGACATTCGTCGCTCCAACCCTACTGACCCTAGAATTAGGGATCTCAACACCGAGATCAGTAGGTTGGTCAACGAATATAAGCGGAACAAATGGCTAGACCACTTAAAGCAGTGCAACTTGAGTTCCGGAATTGGTAAGTTGTGGACAACGGTCAAATCACTCTCTAACCCTGTAAGGAAGGATGATCGGACAGCTGTCACGTTCGGTGATAGAACAGTGACAGATCCGAAGCGGTGCGCGTGTTATTTTAACCGGCTTTTTATTGAGCACCCAGAGAGTGATAAGGCGAAAAGGAGAGTATTGCGTCGTATCCGCGCTCTCCGAGTCGAAGAGGCACCACCACAATTTACCGTTGGCGAAGTTGCCCATGTCATCCGCAGCGCAAAGTCATCAAAGGCGCTGGGTCCGGACGGAATCTCAATGCTGATGTTAAAGCACTTGGATACTCCGGGAGTAGAGTACATGACCAAAGTGCTCAATCTGTCGCTAGCCACTCACGAAGTTCCCGATGCCTGGAAAATGGGCAGAGTGGTCCCGCTACTGAAGCCAGGCAAAGACGCAAGTAAAGGAGATTCGTACAGGCCGATCTCCTTGCTTTCTCCAGTAGCAAAGACGCTTGAAGCACTGCTCCTCCCCAGCCTGATCGAACACTTTCTTAGTGCTGATCATCAGCATGGATTCCGCAAGCAGCACAGCACAACAACTGCTTTACACGCTATCACCACACGTATAAGTCGCGGCCTTAACCAGAACAAGCCTAACGACAGGACGGTCCTCGTGGCTCTTGACCTCACAAAAGCCTTCGACACGGTCAATCATGCCACTCTGTTCGAGGACATTGAGGAAACGTCCCTTCCGCCCAGTTTGAAACGTTGGGTCGTAAACTATATGTGTGGGCGCCAGTCATATGTAGAATTTAGAGACAGAAAGTCGAAGCCCCGTAGAGTTAAACAAGGAGTTCCCCAGGGTGGAGTTTTATCCCCGGCTCTGTTTAACCTCTACCTCTCTAAAGTTCCTGCACCACCAGACGGCGTTGAAATTGTGTCGTACGCTGACGATTGCACAATTCTGGCGTCAGGACCTAAAGTGGATGACATTTGCGAGAAAATCAACTATTACCTCACTGACTTAGCACGTTTCTTCACTGCGAGGAATATGAAAATATCCGCCTCCAAATCATCAGCCACACTGTTTACTGCTTGGACCGCAGAGGTGCGGTTGTCACTCAATGTGAAAGTCGATGACGTCAACATCCCGACCACCAACTACCCCAAAATCCTTGGGGTCACATTGGACAGCCTTTTTAGATCCTCTGCACATGCTACAGCTATCTGCGATAAACTCAAAAGTAGGAACAAGGTCCTCAAGTCACTTGGGGAGCCGACAAAGAAACCTTGTTGACCTCTTACAAAGCGATAGGTCGGTCTGTAGCAAACTACGCAGCACCTGTATGGTCGGCGAACGTGAGTACGACGCAGTGGAAGAAAATTCAGACATGCCAGAATGCCGCCCTTAGAACATCAACATGAGGAGACGAAGGTCCTTACCGTGCGCAGACACAATTTCCTGTTGTCTAAGCAATACCTGCTAGGGTGTTTTCGCAGCAGTCATCCTAACCACCATCTCTTGAACAGGATGCCTCCACCCAGGCAGATCAGGAACGATCTTCATGATCTAGAGAGAGAGGTCCAGCGGTATAAGAGAGAACCTTTAGATCATCGAAACTATCAGGCAGGTTTGAACAACATTCACTACCGTGTGAATGCAGTGCTAGGGGAACATCCCCCGGAGATTTCACCTGAGGAGAAGGTACTACCTCGACAGACGCGCGTGGTTCTGGCGCAGCTGAGATCCGGATGGTGCAGCCGCCTCAATTCTTACTGGGCACGAATTGATGCTAACGTTCCGGACATCTGTCCCGCATGCCATCAGGGACCACATGATGTACTGCACCTCTTCAATTGTCCGGCCAAGCCCACTCAGCTGACCCCCAGGTCTCTGTGGACGCATCCAGTTCAAATGGCGCGTTTCCTTCACCTGGATATCGCAGCAGATTCCCCATAGACGAACAAGACTTCAAAATAAATATATTGTTGTTACAACAACAACAACTAGAATCGTTCCCAAATGTAGAGAAGTTTTTACTCAATTGAACGCAGAAACGTCTATTTGTGAAGAAACTATTTAGGAGTTTTAAGAAACGAGGTTCAAAGTTGCCCTCTTTTGCTGTTCATGAGTACCGACATTATGCAACACTATAGACATACAGACGACTGAAAAAAATAAGGGTATCGAAGATTTATGAAAGGCATAATATATTACAATCGTCATACGTTTAAATATCCCGATTGTTACTAATCGATGTGAAACTCTCTGTTATTACCATTAAAGCACATGTAACTTATAACTGATTCCATGTAACTTTTAATTTAACAGCTTGTATGTATCTGTAAATCTATTTTTTAGCCTAGACAGACGACAACGTTAATGCACATCAGTTTTAAAGGGCCAAAAATGTTTGGGATCCAAACACGGGTGTCCAAAAACAGCAGGAAACATGTGCCCACAGATGTCATCTACACACACGGTAAAAATTTAAATGGTTTGTCCCCATTCACACAAGGCAACTTTACCTGCCGAAGCTCTTAGATTGTAGGAGAGAGGTTTAAGGTTTATATTTATTGAGCCTTCTTATAAATCATGTAATCTTTAAATTTAAGCTAAGTATTGTTACAGAAAGCTTAAGACTAAATTGTAATATCTTAATTTACTCTTTGATTAATTGGGCCATAAAGCACTATGCTTCCAAAATGAGATGAACTAGTAACATGTATATCTCATTTGAGCATGATTTGAGAAAAAAGGGATAATAATAAAACTAAAATAAAATGAAAAGCAAAACCAACGAAAAATTAGGTTCGATGATAAATTAAAAGTTTCTGACATGAACCCCTTTGCGTACCAGGCAATGCTTTGCAATAGAGTGCATGTCGAACGTTAATAGTATTGTCAAAATTCGGACTGACTTCGTTTAAAAATCTTATTGGTGACAAATAATTCGTATTAGACCAGCCTATTTTTTGGCTGTTATAGATGCTTGATGTAAATTCGTTATTATACTCGCTAAATCTATCGACGAAACTTGGGAGATCACATGAATATAAACCAACAGGTGTAACTGGAGATTCTCTGTATATACCTCTATTAGAATATCGTTTAGTTCCAGATTCATAGTACTTTCCAATACAATGACGCAATATCTTCCGTTCCAGAATTTCCATATTACCCATAACTACAGGAGACACGCTAAACCATAACGAAAAGCCATACATGAGTGAAGGTCCTATGCTGGTCTTATACAACAAAATCTTTGTGTCTGCTGTGACAATGTCTTTCTTTCTGGAAAAACAAACCTTTTACACTTTCCTGAAGTATTTCTAAGACAGATTGCCTCACATTTCGATGTAGTGATTTTAATACCCCATTTATCGTAAAAACGTGCGCATAGAGCTTGGAATCATTAGTATATAAAATACCACATGAGTCCGAAACTGTGTGTGGAAAATCATGCGCAAAAATACTGTACAAGTGCGGAGCCAAGATTGATCGCTGTGGAACACCACTAGAATCGTTCCCAAATGTAGAGAAGTTTTTACTCAATTGAACGCAGAAACGTCTATTTGTGAAGAAACTATTTAGGAGTTTTAAGAAACGAGGTTAAAAGTTCAGACGAATTATCTTGAAAAGAATTCCAATGTGAGAAGCGTGGTCGATAGCCTTCTCCACGTAAAGTGACACTGCACGGTACACCGACGCTCTCTCAGATTGCATACGATATCATTATGAAACTTTAGCAAGGCATCAGTTGTGGAGTGCCCTTTCTTAAACCCAAACTGCAAACCCGAAATATAGTTCTCCTCCAAGTCAATGACAATTTTCTCATTTCTACTCTAGATTTGAGAGAATTGATATTGGGCTCAAATCATGAATTTCAAAACTATATGGCCTTTTCCTTATAGGCACGATTTTTTAAACATTCCACGAAGCTGGAAAACATGAATTATTTCTACAGTTGTTGAAGATAATCATAGGATATTTAATTGCCTTTTTCGGGAGTTTCCTAATAGTTAGAAACACCGTATAGTTCAGGGAAGAACATTCAGTGTCTAAAGTATATAAACTATCTAATATGTTTTAAATATCCTCATTTGGCACAGAACCACGGTAAATATTAGCAAAATATCCCCTAAACATCTATAATGGATCTGACTCGTCACCTCCTACCGACAATTTACCCAGTCTTGATTTACTTTTGTACCCTAACATTGAATTATTATTTTCTGTGAGCCTTAGGACCTGGCCTTATTGTGCGATATCTTTCAGATAAAATTCTAGATTGTTCCAATTGTGTTTGTCTTTTTATAATTATTCTTAGCAGCTGTGTCTGCTTTGACAGTCGGATGTACGCTGAATCCGACCGATTCCAGCGCCAATGATATATTCTCTTTAAATCCTTCTGTCAGCACATTTAATCCGATATAGGTACCTTTTATTATCTGAAACAACAAACTTTTGGTTCCTTAAATCAACATTTTCAGAATGCATACTATTAACTCTATTTAATGTTGACTTTAGTTCGCTCACAAAAAAGTCCATTTCCATTGACTGTAGAATCGGGAAAATGACTTAACAGGCCCTCAACCAGATCACTCCTATAGCTGTCCCAATCAGTATTCCGATTAGAGACATATTATCTAGGAGAGTTTATCAACATATCAAAGTCAGGAAGCCGTATTTTCAGTTTAACAGGAAAATGGTTGAAAATGTAGGCAGGGTAGAAATTTGAAAATTCGGATAAGTAAGATCAACTAAATTTGAACTAACAATAAAATGATCCAAAAATGATGAGCCGTTGAGAAAGAAGGGAACCGAATCTGTAATCATATGAAAGTCTATAGACGATTGCTGCATCCACTAAAACGAAACGTTCCCATTTACATTGTTCATTGAATCACCCCAAAAGTGTGCTTAGAATTCAGATTCCCGACCAAAATAACGCCGTAATAATTCTGTGAACACCTATATATAGCGATAGACCGTCATAAAATTGTGTCCGAATTACATGAATGTTAATCGAACCAATCAGGAATTTCCATTCAACACCATTTATATAGATCCCAATGCAGAAAAAATGCTAGGAAAATTAAAATCAGAAACCTGAACCCTGTAAAGTTTGTAAGACTTTCGCAAAGTAATACCTACGCCTTGTAATCTATTAAAGTGAAATCCTCCAATGAAATGCTGTGTACAGTGCTTAAGTACGTCTCTTGAATAAATGCAAAGTCGATTCTATTTGTCTTTATTATGTTCAATAATTCGATTCTACGACTCACTTCTTTAAGTGACCCTACATTAAAAACAAGAAATTAAGGAAACTACGGACCATATAGTCGCTTAAGTTCCTCTTAAAATTTCAAGCACTGTCGCCTGACATTTTCCTTCGAAAATAATCTGTAACTTCGAATAAATGTTTCAACTTTAACCTCTAAAGACGGAACCTCAGGTAGACAAATAAGATGAACAATTTTTAAAAATTCTTCAACTATAAAGGGCCAAAGAAAAAACTTGGATATGTTCTTCTCGGATCAACGAAAGTAGATGTTTGTTCTTTGAAGCCAAAAATTTCCTTTCCCTAGCTACTACTTTCAAATCATTAACCTTCTGGACGGCATCTGAAATTAGATCGACCTGACATTTTCCTTCGAAAATAATCTGTAACTTCGAATAAATGTTTCATCTTTGACCTCTAAAGATGGAGCCTCAGGTAGTCAAATAAGATGAACAATTTTTAAAAATTCTTCTACTATAAAGGGTCAAAGAAAGTAGATGTTTTAAAAAACAAATTACGCAAAAAAATGTATTCATGAAAGACTACTAGATAAGTTTCGTAGTGTAACAGCAGCATGAAAGTGAAACGCACTAAGACTACTAGCCAATACTATGGTTTCAAATCAAAGACAGAGCAATACCCGTACAATACCCGTATCTTTGTTTTCTTACAAAAAAATATTGTTCTATTGGGTAGCAATTCAGAATTTGATAAATCCGTCTCCAAATCTGGAGACGGAGAAAATAATCATACCCTATTTTCCCCTTTAAAAACAAAGATGAACAAAGACAATATTTGTAAAAATTTATGAAAATAGTTAAGAATTTGATCTAGCTAGCGATTTGAATGTGTTTAAAGCTACAAGAGATTTTTTGAATTTGAAAATTGTATGTTCTTAGAAAGAGAATCTGAATGTCTTTTCCCCGGAATTGTTTCTCTTTTCCTTGTTCCCCTATTTTAAATAGAATCTCCCCGGAATTTTTTCACTTTTCCCTTATTTAAACCGAATTACGAAAATAGGAAAAAATTTCCTGGGAAAAAAGAATGTATAATGAATATCAAAAAATTGCAAGGGAATTGTGCCAAAATATGTAAGTATTTAATATTTTTAAATTTTCTTAATTCACGAACAAAAACGCACTATGTTTGTTGTAAAAAAAACAAAGTTTTTATAGAATTATCTTAATAATTTTTACTATGATAGAAGGAACTATGTGTGTAACAAAATATCAGCCAAATGCTTCGGTAGCACACCTCTATCCGATGACGCACATTTTCAATAACTCTGAAACAACTTTATCTTTTAAATATCCACAATGAAAGAAGTCCAACGGTGTTAAATCACATGATCGTTGCGGCCAATTAACATCGCCATTGTTTCGTTAGCTGTGTGATATCCTGTTGTAACCACATATCGTCCAGGTCTATATCCTCAATTTCTGGCCGCAAGAAGTCTGTTATCATCTCGTTGTGGCGAACACCATTGACAGTAACTGCTTGGCCGACTCCATGACTCCGCCAGCACATAAACCGAACCAAACAGTCACTGTTTGTGGATGCATCGACTTATCAACAATAACTGTTGGATTCTCAATTCAGCTTGTTAAAAAGGCTTCAACATTCTTTAAGCGCTGCTCAATTGTGTACCTCTTCATTGTCGAATCTTTCAAACGCTAAAACAAAGAAATGTTAAATTAAGTTGGGCCAAAAACTTGATATTAAGTGTGACTCACAATTTACATCATGCATTATGGTTGAATCACACTTGAAAATGCATAAGTGACGAAAATGCGAAACATATTTTTAGGCATGAGCCGACCAAAAGATTTATGTACGACGGCACAAAACCTCAAACTCTCCAGATAAACTCGTGGAGGCACAAATATTTGTTTTTATTCACTTTACTCACTTTGTGTGGTTAATTTCATAAAAATAATTTGCAAATTGTGAGCAAAACAAAACAGCTGACTTTGAATAATCGACTTCTATCTCCCTTATTTCTTTTCTCCCCGTTTTCTTAAAATGGAGGATTTTATTCCCGGAAAAAATAAATTACCCGAAAAATATATCCCGGGGAGTATTTAGAATCGGGCAGTAAATTTCTCCAATATGGAACGTGCTGAAGATATTTGAAAAAACAGATTTGTAGCCTGGATCTCATTTCATTTGACGAGTATGTTGTCGCTAGTGATATTTGTATGTTTCTTTCTATTAGATTCGTATAACCAATAAATTAAATTGTACGAACAAATTTAGACTATAATAAGTAGATATATTAACATTATTCAATATTGCGTCCTTACATACATTTCGATTACAAGGGCTGCTATATATATCTTTGGCCCAATAATGAAAATGCGAATATCTATCATCAAAAATGGTTTTATTGTTTTTCAAAGTATTCTCCAGCATGATTTATACACTTTTGCATGCGCATCATGGTTTCTGAGCGCTTCAACAGCATCTTCTGGCGACGAAAATCGTTGACCACGTATTATTTTCTTGATGTGCGGGAATAAAAAGAAGTTATTGTGTGCCAAGTCAGGGCTGTACGGCGGATGACCCATCAATTCGACGTTTTGGCCGGTCAAAAAGGCGCTGGTTTGAGCCGATGTGTGAGAGCTCGCATTGTCATGGTGCACAATGATTCGTCGTCTCTTGTTCGTTTTTCAAATTTCTCTGAGGAATTCAGGCTAACAAATTGTAATGTACCACTCAGAATTGACCGACCTACGTTGCTCAAGCGGAACAGTCGCCACATGACCAGTTTTGCCGAAGAAACAGGCGACCAATTGCCTCGAAGTGCTTCTTCCACAAACAACTTTCGTTGGATTTGGCACGTCTTCTTACTGTTTTGATTCGAGCTCATACGCATAGATCCATGATTAGTAACGTCTTTCATGCAATATCGAATGTATGCTGGTGGAAGAAATGCCCAAGGATGCCTCTTTCTCACGGTAGATGATCTTGCATTATCAGTTTACGCACGGTATCAATGTTCTCTGGTACAACGGCCGTTTTTGGACGACCTTCACGACGTTAAGCGAGCGTCGGCCACGATTAAATTCATTAAACCATGTTTATAGGATGGTGCTTCATCGTCATACAAAGATTTAAGTTCATCGATGCACTCTTGTCGTGATAATCCACGTCGAAAGTTGTGAAAAACGATCCACGAAAATGTTCACGAGTTAATTCCATTCAGTCACTGTAAAACACAAATGATGGTCGTACGTCAAAACGTTCTGAGTTCGTTTATACTAAAATATGTCAAACTTTCGAATGGAAATGTCAGATGGCGCCAGGCAACTCTTAGTGTTGCCTAGGTCAGAAATATATAGAGCAACTCTCGTAATAATGTGTGTAGTTTGGGATATAAATTAACAGCATACGTTTAGAATAGATTCATGTTTTCCTTTTTCGAAAGTTTCTCTTCTATGGAAACATATTATTCAAAATAATTTATGTTTCATTTCCATAAAGTAATAAGAAATTGTCATATCCATCCTAAAAACGCTGAAAATTTCTAATGTATGTTACATAAAACTTCAATTTTAACGAGTTAAAATATCTAATATAAAATTTACTTACCTTTCTTTTCTTTGAAGGTTTTTTAAAAAGTACCGAAATCCCAGCGGAAAATTCCCGAGAAACGTAAATAACTGAAAATTCCCAAAAATCCCGGGACGGAAAACCTTTTACCGTCCATATACGGAAATACATTTTAAAATTTTTAGACTCATCGTTGAATTAAAAAATAATTAAGAATATTGAGAGCGGAATGCTTGTGCTGCCTCTGAACTTTTTATACTTATAATATACACACCCTTTCCTAAAGTTAAATTAAGCAATGTTCACGAACATATGCTTGATCCTCTTAAATGCGGAAACTATCAGAACCTTGGCCCTAAAAGCATCTTTGTAAACGCAAAATGTGCCCAACCATCTTTACATTAAAAGTGCGATTGTAATGTTGACACACATACCTCTTCCGATCCGAGACTCCCAAGCTTTTCGAAACATAAATCGGAGATTGGAATATAACTAACCCAACGCTATACAATGCGTGATGGCTGGAAGATCTAAAAATCTATATGCTCACCTTATTGAAGCATATGTGACAAAAAAAATCATTTGCGCATATAGTCTCTAGCAATAATATTCCTTCGTCAACACCAACGGTTTCAATATCACAAAAAACTTCCGAAAAATCAACATATTTCTACACTCCTCTACAATCTGCAGCTCCACACTCTTCCGAATACCTTAAAATCAACGCATTATTCTTAAAAACAACAACCGATGCTAAAATTAGTTTACACAACAAAAAAACCATACAAATAACAAACCAGCAACGTAAATATCTAGTTCAAAGGCCTCTTAATAGGTTTCCTTTTAAAGATGTTACTTTTGAATTGAATGCTTTCCTTTATTTATTCAAATTTAATTTTAACATTCGATCTCTTAAATTTAAGTATAAAGAAAAGATAATTATGACTGTGTTTCATAGCGAAACGTCTGTCAAACTTATAACTTTACGGTGTTAATGCGGGTTTTCGAAAACACGCGACTCTATATTCATTGAGAACAGGACATAAACCAAGAAAGTGTTCTTTAAATTCTTTCGCATTCATGTCACATAGTGAGCAGTTATTTTGTTCGTAGGCATAACCGAACCTGTTGCCGTTAAGATTTAATAAATGTTACTTGTTAACAAATTACACAAGCAAATTTTTTTAACAAATATTTAGGATTAAGTTATTCTTAAATGAATAACTTCGTTGGGTCTCATACCAAAGTTATTGCGAACATCTAATCCGAAAGACCCCAAGAAAGTTGTAACAGAGCATCTTCAGAAGTTCACCAATAGAGAAACTACACATGGTGTTTGATACAAAACCTACATAAGATTTCTATAAAAGACCTACCAAAGCCCTAAAAATACTTTTCTCAGAAGGACTTCCATAGAAGCGCTATAAATGGGCAAAAAAACACTTTCATCAGTTGGTCTTCAAGAGAAGGCTATATGAAGATGTTAAAATAAAGTAGAAAAGTTTAATTTTTTTTTGCTATAAAACAATGTTTTTATTTTTGTATAAATTAAAATGCTCCACATATTTTACGAAATAATAAAATTAAATTATTTATTTAATAAAATAGAAAGGGACCTAAGGTTAAAAACCAGTTTTGTTCAGGAGAGCCAGTTTAAAGATTAGGTCCCTTTCTATTTGCGCTTAGAATCGTCGACTTCACTTTCATAAAACGCGCATATCTCTGGGAGGGAACACTTTTGGGGCATGGGATCGGTCTCATTTGATGCTCAGATGTTGTCCACATCAAAAAAAGAAAAAAAAATGAAAATTGATTTTTTTACCCTTAGGTACCTTTCTCTATGCGCTGTCACATATATTTGTCATATCTAATATCAAAGAACTAAAGCATAATGGACGTTAAAGTATTTCAGATTTTATCACATATTTTAAATGTTCAAATATTTAAGAAAAATTAATTATTAGTATTGCATTAAAATAAAATACATATGTGACGAGCAAAATAGAAAAAGACCTAAGGGTAAAACCAGTTTTGTTCAGGAGAGCCATTTTAAAGATTTAAATACGTGTATATTTGGTGTACCATCACATTCATAAAACGCACATATCTCTGGGAGGGAACACTTTTGGGGCATGAGATCGGTCTCATTCGATGCTCAGATGTTGTCCACATCAAAAAAAAAGTGAAAATTGATTTTTTTTACCCTTAGGACCCTTTCTCTATGCGCTTATAATTTTGAAGATTTTCCTTTCTGTGTTCTATATATTTCCTTGTACAGCTTTTGTTTTTCTATCTTGGAACCCTATTAGACTATGACTTTTCCCCTGGCTCTCGTACATCCCTGTTTTAGTTTTTTAGGCGAGAGGATTGAAGCTGCTCGAGGGGTAGACCCATAGACACGAAACAAAGTTTTATGGGTATTTTTGACGTTTCTCTTACGTGTCACGCGTATTTGTACTATGTTGCTTCATATAGTTTCTGTTTTCAAAAGGAACACTTCGGGCAACACAGAAGTGAAAAAAAAGTAAACAACACACAAGTGAATAAAAAGTGTAAAAAAGTTTGAAAATGGAAAAGAAAGAAATATCAGGAGCATGAACATCTTTTGGAAAATTACTTATTACAAATGTAAAGTCATAGTGTAATAATGTAATAGCATGATGGCTTACGCAGGGTTTGCAAAAGAGAATTCAATAAAAAAAAAAGCTGGGGAAAAGCCGTTAGTGTAATACTAAGTCCCGTAGGGCTTTCGAATTGTTTGTTTAAATTATCGTAAGTAGCAAACCCTGTTTCTGCGGCGTTAAAAAATGGACTATCTAGCCGTCAGTTGTGTGCATTTTTTAAAAGTCCACCTCGTCGTATTAGCTTTTTACTATTTCCATAACATCATCGTTTGCCACCAGTTCACTACCAAAATTTTCAGGCAGTCGTTCAAAGTCGCTTTTAATCTTCTTAAGTAGATTCTCGAGATCTGTAACACATAAAATTAAAGATTTTTGGCACAAACATTTTTTAAAAATTAAGAATTCCGTTAACACTTGTATGCGTTGTATGATATGTTTCATGCAATTCACTTTATTTTGCACGCAGCGTTCTATTTTCTTTACATTGTCAACAATGGCTGATAAAGGTTCTTCTCTATTAAAAGCTTCACTATTTGCGATTCTATTCTATCATTATAATTTACTTACGTAATTAGTAACATTCCTTTTCTAGAAACTAACTGTTTCAGTCAGCAAACATCGAAAGTTGTTACGCCCTTACTATTACTAATGACGTCGACTGGAATCCAAATCTAATTAAACGAATTAGACACGCTGACGTCAACCTTCACATCCTTATTGGCGATCTAAATACGTGGCTCTTGACCTAACAAAGGCCTTCGACGCGCCAATCATGCTGCTCTGTTCGGGGACATTTAAGAAACGTCCCTTCCACCTTGTTTGGGCTCGGTGTATGGTCGCCAGTCATATGTATAATCTAAAGACAGGAAGTCGCCCCGTAGTATTAAAGAGGAAGTTACCCATGGTAAGGTGATATCTCCGGCACTGTTTAACCTGTATATCTCTAAATTCCTACACCACCAGACAGCGTTAAAACTGTGCCTTACGCTGAAGATAGCAAAGTTCTCGCATTAAGATATCAAGTGGTTGACATATGCGAGAAAATCAACTGTTAGTTGGGGAGCCGACAAAGAAACCATGTTGTCCTCTTATAAAGCTTACTCGACGCAGCGCCGGTGTGGTCCATGAATGTGAGTACGACGCTGTAAACGGAAATTCAGGCCTGCCAGAATGCCGCCCTGAAAACATCAACAGGGTTTCTCCTTATGTCTTCTGAGGACCATCTTGTTGTCTAGCAGTGCCAGTAGCATCCGCGCAGGCAAAGCAGGTACAATCTTCATGATCTAGAGAGTGAGCTCAAGCGGAACATGAGAATGCCTTTAGACCATAGAAAATATCAGTCGCAGCAGCAGTATTCAGATATTGCGCGAATAAAGTGCTAGGGCAAAATCCCTCGGAGATTTCATCAGAGGAGAAGACTCTAATTTTGCGGACGCGCGTGTTTCTTCTGGATTTGCTAAGATCTGGGTGGCGCAGACTCCTCAATTCGTATTAGGCGCTGCTAACGTTCCAGGAATTGCTGCTAACGTTCCAGGCGTTTGTCCCGCCTGCCATTAACACCAAATGACGTGCTACACCTCTTCAATAGTCCGCCAAAGCCCACTCAGCTGACTCCAGGTCTCTGGACGCATCCAGTTTAAATGTTGCGTTTCCTTCACCTGTATATTGAAGCAGATACCCTGTAGACGAGCATGACTTAAAAAGAAAGTATAGTGTTGTTACAACAACAACAGCCGTCATTATACTTTATATCCCCTCTTATGTTACTATGCTTTCCTACAGCGGTAACATCTTACATTAGTATTTTAGAATTCCCTTGGACTTTGGCGTTGGAATCGTTTTATGAATTTCTTATATCGACCACCTCTTTGAGAGACTGATTAAATTACAATGAACGTCTTAACTGAGCAGATTTCATTTCATTCAACCGACTAAAGGCTAGTACTAAGTTCATTCTCGAGAAGAAAAAAAATCATATTAACTTTGTAGTGTTGTCGACTAAATTATGTTTTTTTATTAATTTTTTGACGCATATTTACATTAAAGAAAGATACTGTTGGCATCAGTACAAACAAAAATATGCATATCACTTCATATCCCAGTCAGCAATTGGAAGATCCTTTTGTTAAAAATTATCAAGTGAGTTTTCCTCGAGAATGATGAAAAAGTGATAAATCACTTGCGCACGTGAAAAATATTCAAAAATGTGTCTGCCTATGCTTTAAAAGTTTTTCATTAAAAATACAATAACAATATGTGTCATAGGTGTCTCTAACCATTTTAGACCTATGCCCCAGCTAGCATTTGAACGTTTGTTTCACGATCACGATTGTTTCGCGATCGGATTTCCAATCGTCACCACGATTGTCGGAACAGAATTATATTTTTCTCTGCTTTTGCTTTCTCTGCTTTTCACGATTTGTTTTTGTGTTTACTTTGTGTCACAGTCGTACATGTAGATTTGTTATTGTTGTCTTACTTCTTCCCGCACACACCACCGATCTCGTGTTTTGCAAAGAGAATTTAACTATGTCTCTCTGAAATTCTAACGGGTTTTCCAATATCTGCTCAGCAGAAAAAGAAAACAATTTTTTGGTTGTTTTCATTTGAGTATTTATCAAGAAAACAAGTGTCAGAGGTGAACACAAGTGCTTTTTGTAAGAAAATAAAATTTTGTAAAGAAATAAAATAAAAAGTGGTTTTGTATGTGGTGAATTAAAATAAATACAATATATAATATATAATAATATATAATATTCAAGAGTTCTGTATTAAGGAAATTATAACCAGTAAGTATTTATAATCACGTGTTCTTACAGCATTTTAATTTTTTTTCCTTTTCAAAGATATGTCATGTAAAGTTCCCGAAATGTGATGAGTCTTCAATTAATAAAACAATCCAGCAACACTTTGTTCATGCTGCAGACCGGCTTAGGAAAGTAGACCAAACAAAAACTATTAAATAAGTATCAAATTTTAATTTGTAATACTATATTTTAATTTATCAAATTAAATTTTTATTAAAAAACATGTTCTATGAAAGAAACAAATAACAATAAGCATTTTTGTATAAATTTACAATCGTCTTGGCAATCGTCTACGATTGGATTTTGCTCATCGTCGACGATTGGATTTTGCTCATCGTCAACGATTGGATTTTGCTCATCGTCGACGATTGGAAAGTAAGTGTCGCTGTGTTGACACAGTTACTTCAGTTGCTCTGAACGTGCGCGATTGGAATACGACATCGCACACGATTACTGCACGATTGAAAATGCTAGCTGGGTGCCTTTCTGCCAGTGCTATCCAACGTTATCGAAGATGTACTAAAACGAAAACTTACGCATTTTTTGGGTGAGAATGTTTACAGGTGATGCACACAATATTGATGTATTGCAAGGCAAAATTAATTTTGTTTTTCAAGTTTTATTAGTGTGGATGAGTTCAATAATGGTTCAATAAGTGCTTAAAACATTATTGTTTGCATTTTCTGCCAGCAATGTTGATTTGCTATTGCACTACAATAGCTCCGTTATTGAGTTCAATCAATGTATAAAATGCCTAGGTGTAATTTTGGATGGTTAACTGTCTTTTGATTTACATATTCAGATTGCTGTTACCCATACGAATCTGTTTCTTCGTCAAATCTAAAATACAAATTTATGGTTTCGTCACTCGAGTAAAATTTGGTTTCTGTATATCGCTCGAGTTGGTTCTACTGGCATTACGTTATAACGTAAGAATAGACAACAATTGTTGATATTGCTTTCAAAAACCCTCATATAATTGTGAATATACTTTAAAAATATATATAACTCTGCCTCACTTTAATGACATCAGCTGCTGAGAGAGAGTAAACAAACGACAATAAATAAATATGTAAACAAGAATTTTAAATAGAAATTCGTGGGTGATGGCAGCTGGTAGTTTGTTGGTGGTTGCTGCATTGTTAATTGCTTTGCCTGGTTGGTCTGACCACCGCCACCATTTTGCAACTCCTGGGTGGCTCAACCAAGACCTGAAAACATTCTTAAATGCTTCTCTTAATTTTTTGACAGTTCTTTTCGACTTAATTAGTGCGAAGTCGCCCAAACCAAAATTTGTACTGAATGCTTACGTTTTCGAGTGACTTTGTTTTCATTCGACTAAGGGTTGTTTGATAAACCGAAATCAGCTGTTTGTCGTTTAGCACTAGACAAAAAGCACTTGTTCGAGCACAGTGTACAGACCATCAGTGCTTACTCGCAACATCAAGATGAAATTGGTGCATGCGCTAGTAATTCCTTATATTTCGTATTGTATTGTTATTCCGGAGCTACAACAAATTTCGAACCAAATTAAGCTATATATTAACAGAAAAGTTCGTTACTATTTTCTCAGACGATTCGAACATGTTGCACTGCAAGTAAGACAATTTGTAGGTTGTTCTTTTCGGGAGTTTATGTGTTCTCGGCTACTTCTGCTGTTTTTAAAGCATAAAAATCAAACTCAACCATTTCTTGTAAACTCTTTAACATTACGTCATTCAATGCAAACCAATTACAGTTGAACCATGATTATCCGGCTCGCGCGGTACCGGGACAAGCACGGATAATACACGGTTAATAGTGGTTGTATTAAAACATACAAGATTTTATTTTTTTTAATTTATTTTTCTTTAATAAATGGTTTTGAATACGTTACGTCTGAATTTTATCTGTTTCCGATATAGCTGGAGAGTTTTCTACGAACCCTAACAAAACATTTTCAGTCTCTTCATCTTCGGAATTTGAGTTATGATCACTTTCCTGAGCTTGATTGACCATGTCAATGATTTCAATGTCAGATAAAATAGCAAACCGCATGACATCAGCATCGCCCTGTATCCATTCCAATAAATCATAAATGGAACAACTAGCCGGTACTTCTATGTCTGATTGTATTGCAGGACGGTCACTTAGTTCATTTTCAAAAGCTAATAAATTAGATCAAACATTAAGCAACACCTATGTGGATACTGCATCCCAAGAAGCAGCTGCTGTCCATATTGCTCTTTTTATATTTAATGATGAATGCTCATAAGAGTTTCTGCACAATCGATTTGCGATAATTGCATTTAAAACTTCGAATCACTCCTTGGTCCATGGGCTGAATCAAAGACGTTCAGTTCGGGGAATATATTACTACCACGTTTTCAGACATCTTGTCGTTCACAACTGTGTGAGCTGGGCAGTTGTCCAAAAGTAACAGAATTTTACAATTTCTTTCGAAACCATTTTGTTCCATATGTTCTCTAACTTCTGGAACGAAATGGTTATTAAACCACTCCAAAACAAATTGTTGCGTGACCCAAGCTCTCTTGTTGGATTTGTAAATTACAGGAAGGTTTGTAAGTTTTTCCTTCTGAATACTCATATATTCCTTCAAATCCTTCACAAACATTGTATCAGAAACATAGTCAGCAAACTCTTTTTCTCCCGTTGACTTCAGTTTACGAATTCCGCGTATCTTCTTGAATTTTTCTAACCATGCAGATGAATATCGACACTCGGAATTAATTTTTAGTTCAGCATGAACAAATTTTGCTTTTTCAATAATCATCTCTCCTGAAATTAAAAATAAAATTGTTGCTGATTCCATACTATGTGTAGCTTATCTTGAAGTAAACATACCTGAAACTGGTGTTCCCTTAAATCTTTGTTGTCGAAATTATTCATTTACTAAAAAATCTTCTCCCGGATTTTCTGAACTTTTGAGCGTATATCTTTTTTTAAACCATCTATTGAATCACTTTTAGAAGCATATAGCAAAATTTCTTCGTTTTTTCACTACATCGCGCACAGTTTGCTTACCAACTCCATATTTTTCAGATAGTAACCTAACAGGTAGGTTTTTATCGTAATCGTTAATTAATGCAATTTTATCATTATTTAAAAGAACTTTTCTTTTTTCAGGTGTTAACAGATCAAATTCCACTTACATAATGAATAAAAATACAAGCACGTAATACAATTATGTATGTGTGGACATATGAAATTAAATCGGGGAACCACCGGATTAAAATTAACATAATATAAAATCATATGAATGCTCCACGGATAATAGATGTCAAGCACGGTTAATAGAGGTAAAAAACCAAAGCACGGATAATAGAGGTAAAACACGGGTAATAGAGGTAAAAATTCAAAAAGATCTGCATGCCGGTTAATAGGTTTAAACGGTTAATAGAGGACCGGTTAATCGATGTTTAACTGTATTGATTCACAGGGCTGATGTGTACATGGATAAATCATTTCGGATTAGAAAAGCCAGATTGTTCAACTTGCTCCCTTACTGTCTGGAACTCTTTTTAATATTTTTCACCAGTTGTGACATAGAATACTTTTTTACGAACTTTTTTGTTGTAATTGGGAACTTAAAATTTTATTATTTTTGTTCTCTACTTTTTAGCAATATTTACATTCTGATACAAATATTCATCTGAATCACTGATGAAGAGATTATGCAGCTTACTGTGGATATGCTTTCTAATCTTCGCTCTTGTAAGTCGAGGAATGTTCCAATTAATGAAATTGCTAAACTTGCAATTAAATTTTTAAACTGCATTTTCATTAGGCCATTTATTCTCGCTTTTGCTCGAAAGTTTTCAAAACGTCTCAACCAATTTTCACACAATTTGTGGTCGTTTTCATTCTCGTTTTGGCTTTCGTTTGACAGTTCATTATTGTTTACAAACAAAGAACAATGTGGTGACTATTAAAATACTGAAATACATATTTTTCTTAAACAAATGGCTAAATTAAAGCTAAAGGCGTGTTTTTTTAATTTACTACTTGATGGTTACGAGGAATTGAGGGTGCTCGATGATACAATAGAACAATGTAAAAGAGAACGAGTACAAATTTTAAGTCGCATACAAAATTTGCGCAGACACACATTATTTTTGCTTATAGCACCCCATTCTTTCCTACTCCCCGTAACTGGTCTACGTATTCGCCCCATACGCCAATAAGCATACGTTCTTCACTTCTCTCGGCCCAAATTTTTTTTTTTGTATGTTGTTTTAAGTTTTTTTTCTTTTAGCACGCTCATTTTTACTTTTACTTCATAAAATATCTATTTAACCAAATATGTTTGACGTTTAATTAAAAATGTCTGCCTTGAGATGACAAACCAACGATAAAAAAAACGATTATTTTGTGGATGACACACTTTACTTAAGGTGGCATCGCCTGTGCGAAACGTTTTCGTTCCTCTTTCGTACAAAAACAAGTCAAAGTGAGACGTTTTCATCACTTGAATTTGTATGGGAAAACGTCTCTTTTTGGCTTGTTTTGGCCAAACTTTTGAAAACACTTCAAAAGTGCCTAGTGAAAAAAGAGCATTAGGGGGTTTACATTGTGAGGATTACAATAGCAGGCATATGAATTGGGGTTGCGCTTGAGCAAATGCTTGGAGTCAGGTTTACCAATCGTCCTCCTTTTTTCTAATAGTCCTCCTTCCTTTTTCAAAAATGAGGGATTTGTCCTTCTTTTACTACTAATTTAAATGAATTTTCATAGTAAGACCAATTGTGGGATTGAGCATTTAAATTTCTGTTGCGCAACACTGAAATTTATTGGTTTGAAAGTAATATTGCTTTAATGCCGCCACTGATGCCTATATTATGTTTAGCGCTTTGATTAAATCATATTCCGTTTGGCAACCTTGTCGTGATAGTTACTTTGTTTCAGAACTCCGCAATATTAAATTTTTAATACTTAATTTAAAAAGTTATACAATAGTTAGCCGTGTAAAATTTGATAATCTCAAGAAGTGTTTGTTACATAGTTTAGTGATCTAGTGGCTTAATAAATATCTTAATATTTTCGATTTTGATTGTTGAGTATGTGCTGCGTTTTTTTACAACAACAACGTCTGTGTAAATTTAAGCTTCAATTGTTGGTAGCTTGTTCTAATGCATTTTGTTTTGGTTTTATCATCCTCATTTGTTTTGATGATATTAGAGTGTTGCCACTGTTTTGGTTTTTCCCCGTCTCCTAATATAATATAATAAACTCTAGTGTAGTATACAAATTACATCTTTTTCTCTTATTATTAAAACTATCCTTCACATAAAACTTTATAATTCTCATCGGTTGTAATTTAACATCAAACGAGAGAATGTTTGGTTGCTGGGTTTGCGGTATGTTTAGTCTAACAAAATATCCCAGCGTTTCTGCTCGTGCCGCTGATGCCTTAGGTCAGAATAATGGCATCAGATGGCGTTACCCGCGGTGTAGAAGAATTGATATTTAGTTTTACGAAAAATTTGTAAAGAATTTGTAAGGATGCATTGGCGGAAGTATCCAAGACTTTATCTGTTGTTCCTATAATGGAACAAGAAAATGTTTTGCCTATGGATGTAGGACCGTCTTCTGGTGGAGTGGAAAAAATTACTAGTGAAATTAAAAAAGTTGTTATTAGCGCTGCTAATAAACTGAAAGGACCATCGAAATCAATTTCAGCATTGAATGTGAACCTTTCAACGGTTTCTAGTTGTTCTGCTAATGTCTGTGAGGTGTATATTGAGGTTCAGACCGGTGACAGACTGTTTATTAAACGTTTGATTTGGCCTGTTCAAATAAAGCTGGACCTAGGAAATTGACTGTCATTCCAGACTGCCTTTATTTCTCGTTTTACCCCAGGCACCATAACTGACGAAATTGAATATTATATAAAGTCAAAGTTGGAAGGTGACCTCGACTTAAATTCAAAATAAATGTGTCAGAAGGTATCTTCTCTAAGGTTGTTGACCCTGAATTTTGTCCAGATAGGGCGCTAGTCAAAGAGTTTGTGCAAAGAAATAACAGAAAAGGAAGATCGATTTTAGCCAGCTAAGTCTCAAAACTCTTCAAAAAACTAGAAAAGTTATATTGCATAGCTTTTCAAAACGTAAGATGTTTAAATGTGACGCGCAAAATAGAAAGGGACCTAAGGTTAAAAAACAGTATTGTTCAGGAGAGCCATTTTAAAGATTAGGTCCCTTTCTATTTGCGCTTAGAATCGTCGACTTCACTTTCATAAAACGCGCATATCTCTGTGAGGAAACACTTTTGGGGAATGGGATCGGTCTCATTCGATGCTCAGATGTTGTCCACATCAAAAAAAAGTGAAAAGTTGATGAAAAATTTTGTTCAGGAGAGACATTTTAAAGATTAAGTCCCTTTCTATTTAAGCTTAGAATCGTCGACTTCACTTTCATAACACGCGCATATCTCTGGGAGGGAACACTTTTGGGGCATGGGATCAGTCTCATTCGATGCTCAGATGTTGTCCACATCAAAAAAAAGTGAAAAGTTGATGAAAAGTTTTGTTCAGGAGAGACATTTTAAAGATTAGGTCCCTTTCTATTTGAGCTTAGAATCGTCGACTTCACTTTCATAAAACGCGCATATCTCTGGGAGGGAACACTTTTGGGGCATGGGATCGGTCTCATTCGATGCTCAGATGTTGTCCACATAAAAAAAAGTGAAAAGTTGATGAAAAATTTTGTTCAGGGGAGCCATTTTAAAGATTAGATCCCTTTCTTTTTGCGCTTAGAATCGTCGACTCACTTTTATAAAACGCGCATATCTCTGGGAGGGAACACTTTTGGGGCATGGGATCGGTCTCATTCGATGCTCAGATGTTGTCCACATCAAAAAAAAAGTGAAAAGTTGATGAAAAGTTTTGTTCAGGAGAGCCATTTTAAAGATGAGGTCCCTTTCTATTTGCTCTTAGAATCGTCGACTTCACTTTCATAAAACGCGCATATCTCTGGGAGGGAACACTTTTGGGGCATTGGATCGGTCTCATTCGATGCTCAGATGTTGTCCACATCAAAAAAAGAAAAAAATGAAAATTGATTTTTTACCCCTTTCTCTATGCGCTGTCACAAATACTAAATAAAGCCGCTTATTTGTTGATAGCTTTGACTTTAATATTGTTTATTTTCTGAGACATGACTAAAAAGTGATATTTTGAACTCTGAGGTTCTGTGTAATAATTATATGATTTATAGGAAAGATAAAATTGAGAGAATCGGTGGTGATATCTTAATTGCGGTAGCCTGTTGTCTACCTTCTTCAGCATTCTTCAGCACTTACTCCTATTACTAACAGCGATTGGTCCACTGTTGATACTAGACTATTGGCAAAAATGAATTTGTCTCAGATTAATAATATTCTCAACCTGAATGGGAAGATTCTTGGTTTGATTTTGACCAATGAAACACGTTAATTTCAAGTTATGGGAATGCATCCTTTTTCTTCTCCAAAGGACAACTGCCATCCTACTATATGTACTTAGTAGGGACATAAATACTGTTACACACGTTTTATGCTGTAAAATAAATAGTACTGAATGTTTTTGGACCAATATATTTTTCAATATATTTTTTGATGTATATCGTACCCAAAAAGAATCTACTTATTCGAAATGTCCGCCTTTAGCCTTTACACACGCATTAAGTCGAACTGGCCAATCGTCAATAGCTGCACGAACCTCGTCCATGGGAAAATTGGCCACAGCTTGAACCAAAGCAGTCTTAAGAGATCCAGTGTTGAAGTATCTTTTGTGACAAACCTTGTCCTCTAAAACCGTCCACAATTTGTAATCCAATGGGTTCAAATCTGGACTGCCTGAGGGCCATTCTTCAGAGGAAATGAACGCTGGCAAATTGTTTCGAAGCCAGGCCTGGGACGTTTTAGCTTTATTGGCCGGAGCAGAATCCTGCTGGAAAGTCCATGGCTGGTTTTGGAACAGGGAATTGTTAAGAGGCTTCACAGTAGCTTCCAAAACGGTTTTTTGGTAAACTTTGGCCGATGCTTTGACTCCTTGTTCGCAGAAATGCAGGTCAGTGACCCCATCGTAAGAGACACCCCACCAAACCATGACTGAAGCTGGGTGATGACCCTTTCCACCCTTGGGATCAGTTCAGATGCTTTCTTAGATGACCGCGCATACACTCTATCATTTTGCTTGTTAAATTTTTTCTGAACGGTAAAAATTTTTTCATCGGTGAACAAAATTTTTCTGTGCAAGTTATCAGCGTGCTTTACAAAAAGACGTTTGCATTTTTCAATTCTATTTTTGCAGTCAATAAATGTCCGGTACATCTCCAGTCTCCTCAAACAGATTTATGCATCGGTAGACGAACATGTGGCTAATCCCTAGTGGCCTGAGCGTTTTGAAAATATCGCCTTTTTTCATTTTACACTTGAAAAGCGCCATTACAGCGATACGGTTCTCATTACACAGTGGAACATTTTTGGGGTTATTGTCTGGGGGGTGAGAAATTCCAAGTCAGGGTGATGGTACTACGTCAGTATATTAAAACCCTCAAAGGGTTTTGCGTTCGTATGTGCCAGTTTTTTTGACTGCAGCTTTAAAAAAAATAGGATTGCAAAATGCAAACGTCTTTTGGTGAAGCACGCTGATAACTTTCACAGAAAAATTTTGTTCACCGATGAAAAATTTTTTACCGTTCAGGAAAAACTTAACAAGCAAAATGATAGTGTATACGCGGTCATCTAAGGAAGCATCTGAACTAATCCCAAGGGTGGAAAAGGGTCATCACCCAGCTTCAGTCATGGTTTGGTGGGGTGTCTCTTAGGTTGAGGTCACTGATCTACATTTCTGCGAACAAGGAGTCAAAACATCGGCCAAAGTTTACCAAGAAACCGTTTTGGAAGCTGTTGTGAAGCCTCTTAACAATTCCCTGTTCCAAAACCAGCCATGGACTTTCCAGCAGGATTCTGCGCCCGCCCATAAGGCTAAAACGTCCCAGGCCTGGCTTCGAAACAATTTGCCAGCGTTCATTTCCTCTGAATGGCCCTCAAGCAGTCCAGATTTGAACCCATTGGATTACAAATTGTGGACGGTTTTAGAGGACAGGGTTTGTCACAAAAGATACCACAACATTTCATCTCTTAAGACTGCTTTGGTTCGAGCTGTGGCCAATTTTCCAATGGACGAGGTTCGTGCAGCTATTGGCGATTAGTCAGTGCGACTTAAGGCGTGTGTATTGGCGATTAGTCAGTGCGACTTAAGGCGTGTGTAACGGCAAAATGCGGACATTTCGAAAAAGTATATTCTTTTTGGGTACAATATACATCAATAAATATATTAAAAAAATATTTGGTCCAAAAACATTCAGTATATATATATATATATATATATATATATATATATATATATATATATATATATATATATATATATATATATATATATATATATATATATATATATATATATATATATATATATATATATATATATATATATATATATATATATATATATATATATGATCGACATGAGCTCTAGTACTGCTCTAGTTCAGCCATCTAATTATACCCTTGAATATGACCCAAGTTCAATGAATGAAAGTAAATCTGGAGATGAAAGTAATGGATTCTATCAAGGAGCAATTAAAGGTATCAGACATATCATCAAAAAATTATGCAGTATCAGACATATCATTAAAAAATTATGCATTAACATCGCACTGATACATCAGATCGGTATGGATCTTTACTTGCCACCTTATTAATAAAGGATCTCAAATTATCAATTTTTAAAAGAGTTGGCAGATTTAGTTGCTGTTTGTGCTAAAATAATGACATACCTGGACATTCTTTTTATACAATTCAGAGAGAAAGATCCAAATTTAGAAAAGAGGTCAGAGACGCAGCCTCCAGCGATGCCATTTTGAAATGCATATCATATGACGGAAAAGGGATAAAAATATAAAAAAGCAAATAGTTGGAAAAAATTCACCTCAGTAAACAAATAGAAGAGCACATAACAGTAGTGAAAGACCAGGTTCCACATTCATGGGGTATGCAAAACCAGTCAATGGCATAGGGGAAGAAATTCAGGTCATCGTAAACTTCTTAAATTCGGAAGGCTATTCTCTAAAATGTTTAGTTGCTATAAGTTACGATGGAACAGCTGTAAACACAGGTTATATGACTGGAGTCAATGCGTGCATGGAAAAATATTTGCAAGGTCCATTGTAGTGGAATGTCTTCCTATTTCATTTCTACGAGCTTCTACTCAAAACGCTGTTGACCAAATTATGTGACAAACAGGTAGATCCAGGTATTTGGCCTTTTGAGTTTAGATCTGAACTTCTGCCATGTAACCAGTAAGCTTGCTTACATATCCAATCCAGTAAGCTTGCTTACATATCCAATTCTATTGCTACGCATGAGCTTTTATTAGAGAGTGACGAATTATTTTTAGGTTGCAAGTGACTTTAAGCCAATTTTTATGGGACCAATGCCAGAAAATATAGGCAACTGGAACATCCGTAACGATCAATGCGCTTTATTTGGCATGGTTCTTGCTTTTAAAAATGGTTCATGCGATGATGTATTAGCTAGCAAGAATCCCGGCCCTGTAAGCACAGCACGATGGCTAACAACGGTATCTCGAATACTTCGTCTTTACGTTTCCAAGAGGCAGCCGACAGCAATTTTGCAAAATTTAGCAGTTTGTAGTAAAAGTGTATGCACCTTTCTGGTTTATTGTTAAGAGCCAACGGATCAATACACGGAAGTCGGTATGTTTTTAAATATGTACTTTGGATCCGACAATTACACTGTGGAACATTTTTGGGGTTATTGTCTGGGGGGTGAGAAATTCCAAGTCAGGGTGATGGTACTAGGTCAGTATATTAAAACCCTCAAAGGGTTTTGCGTTCGTATGTGCCAGTTTTTTTTATGACCTTTTACATTTTTTCCTTATCTTGATGTTTTTTCGCTTAGTTGTAAAATGTTGGCAAAAACGTAGTTTGACATAACTCGAGAACGACTAGTTCGATGTTGCTGAAATAAATTGAGAAAAATTAATAATTACATTTTCTCTAATCCATTAATATACTGTTTCTCTACCAAATCAACATTTTTGCAATTAGAAATAAATTTATGAAGAAAATTTTGCAAAAAAAAATTTTTTTTTTTTTTAAACATATAAATCCCAAACGGAAAAACGTGTAGAGTCTTATAACTTTCACGTAAAGTCACATAACCTATAAACAAAACGCGACATAGATCATAGAAATCGATTAACGCGTTCTGCTTTTATTTACAATTATGTGAAGTTACTTAAGAAAAAATGTAAAAGGTCATAAAAAAAACTGGCACATACGAACGCAAAACCCTTTGAGGGTTTTAATATACTGACCTAGTACCATCACCCTGACTTGGAATTTCTCACCCCCCAGATTGGCTGTTGTACTGTGTTATCTGATCACTCCAAGATGAAAGTTGAAACAATTTTAAAATCCTAACGTTATTGAGTTAGCTTTCAAAACCATATGACATTAACGGGTTATGTTCAGTTCTACTATTGAGATGGGTGTGTTCAATGTTGAGACAGTATTTATGTACCTACTAAGTATTTCATTTTCAGTAACATTGCCTCACCAATCTCCATCTCCACGTCCTTCTGGTGATTCTTTTAGATTTTGCTTTAAACGTTGTGACTTTCGTAGACTTAATTCTTTCTGCAGTTGTAGTATTATTGATTTTGGTGTAGACAAATTTTACGACATATTAAATAAATTTGTATCTGAAACAGTGCCTATGGAACCCATTGTTGTAGAAAAAACTATGCCTTGCACTACTATGAAGTTATGTAGATTGAAAAACATGAAGAGTAAATCATTAAAAAGATTGAAAAGAACAGGGCGCTAATCACCGCATTCGTTAACGACCAAATTTACTTCGAAACGCAATTAATTTGGATCACGGCAATCGTTATCGAATTGCAACTACCCGAAGTAGAATTCGATAGCACAACCGTCTTCGAAAAAAACCAAACACTACAATTTTTAATGACGCCAAACAAAACAACAGAGTAAAACAAAAGAAATGTAGGTATTTTTCTATATTTTGTGAAATAGCGTAAAAATATTCGTCTTTTTTATTATTTTTAGGGACAAAGATAATGAAAAAACGATTTCCAGACCAAATTCGAATATTTCTTCTAATTACGTTTACATTGCAATCCTCCTCCGAATCGGACGATGATGAGTAAAAAAATAGCATTGGATCCATTTATAACTAATTACTTTCTATATTTTTATCAGATTTATTAAAATATTCACTTGCACCAAACCAACAATCGCTTGTTGTTTTGTTTTTCTGCTTTTCTCTGCTTGTCATCATACTCGTATGCTTGCCGCAAAGAGAATCAACAAAGAAAGATGTTTCATCGGCCTTTTAGGAAACTCAATTTGTGTTATCACAGTAGTGGTTTCGACAAAAATTACGTAAAAACACCATGAATTGTTATAAAATAATAGATTAACTACAATAAAATAATTAATCGTTACATTTTTGCATTGCAATAATGCGTAAAATGTTTCTTATTATCTATTTAATTTTTTAAGTCCCACGTCGTGCTCGAATCAGCCAACGACACATCTTTTGAGTTGAAAGTCTTTGTTTTGCAGCATTGCAAAAAAAAGTAGTATGCGATAAAACATTACGATCGAATGCCATGATCCAAACATTTAAACGTATCGAAATATTTTTCTATTCGAATTTGCATTCGTCGTCGAATGCCGTGATTAAACATAAGAAACATTTTACGCATTATTGCAATGCAAAAATGTAACGATTAATTATTTTATTGTAGTTAATTTATTATTTTATAACAATTCATGGTGTTTTTACGTAATTTTTGTCGAAACCACTACTGTGATAACACAAATTGAGTTTCCTAAAAGGCCGATGAAACATCTTTCTTTGTTGATTCTCTTTGCGGCAAGCATACGAGTATGATGACAAGCAGAGAAAAGCAGAAAAACAAAACAACAAGCGATTGTTGGTTTGGTGCAAGTGAATATTTTAATAAATCTGATAAAAATATAGAAAGTAATTAGTTAAAAATGGATCCAATGCTATTTTTTTACTCATCATCGTCCGATTCGGAGGAGGATTGCAATGTAAACGTAATTAGAAGAAATATTCGAATTTGGTCTGGAAATCGTTTTTTCATTATCTTTGTCCCTAAAAATAATAAAAAAAGACGAATATTTTTACGTTATTTCACAAAATATAGAAAAATACCTACATTTCTTTTGTTTTACTCTGTTGTTTTGTTTGGCGTCATTAAAAATGGTATTGTTTGGTTTTTTTCGATGACGGTTGTGCTTTCGAATTCAACTTCGGGTAGTTTCAATTCGATAACGATTGCCGTGATCCAAATTAATTGCGTTTCGAAGTAAATTTGGTCGTTAACGAATGCGGTGATTAGCCCCCAGGTCTAACTGCTGATTATGGTAGATATTCCTTGGCGACACAACGGTACAATATCGATTCTCGTCGATGACCTATAGCATCGACGAGACTCGTCAAAAAGTTAGGAACAATTTTAAAAAGGATCAATTCGTGTATCCTCTGTTGTCCCACAGGGTAGCCACCTTGGACCCATTTAATTTGTACTATTCATTTACGACTTGCCCCATTCTATTATCAACTCTAATTTACATATGTTTGCAGACGACGTGAAATTATTTTCTTCTTATGCTAGCCTTGCGTACTGTCACATACTGCAGGATGATTTGGACAGATTTAGTTCCTGGTGTAAATTTAATTTTGTGGAATTCAACATAGAAAAACGTAAGCATATGTGCTTCTCTAGAAGTAAATTGTTGGCTACTAAATTTAATGTGGCTCTGAATTGGCATGGGTTGATTCATTTATTGATCTTGGTTTTAGGAAACGCTGGGCAAAAGAGTTTACTGATCCATATACTACGAAACAGATTTATATTTCTCTAGTCTGGCCAATTTTAGAATATGGATCAGTGGTTTGGGATCCCCAATTCGATTATTATGTGAAGAAAATTGAATCCGTGCAGAAACAATATTTACTATTTTCCTTAAGAAGTCTACACTGGAATACGGGCTATAAACTCCCGTCTTACAACAACAGGTTACATCTTATCAAATTGTTCTCATTGAAATAGGCGCACTAAGATGAAGGCGATAATGGTGTATAAAATTATGCGTGGGGTTATGGCATCTGAATATTTGATTTCAAAATCTCTATTAACGTCCCATTTAGACCTTTAAGATACTGTCAGTTTTTACACTTGGATTTTCAAAGGTACAATTATGCATGTGGTGATCCATTTCGTAGAATGTGTGCTGATTTTAACTCTTCATATCAATTGATTGGCTTCTCCTTAGGTTTTGATGCATTAAAAACTATAATTCTTTTTTATTTAAACTCATTGTCTTCATAACAATTTAGACTACTTGCAATTTATATTTCTCTAGCCAGGCCAACTTTAAAATATGAATCAGTGGTTTGGGATCCCCAATTCGCTTATTATGTGAACTAAATTGTATCCTTTTTTATTTAAACTCATTGTCTTCATAACAATTTAGAATACTTGCAATTTATATTTCTCTAGCCAGGCCAACTTTAAAATATGAATCAGTGGTTTGGGATCCCCAATTCGATTATTATGCGAACAAAATTGAATCCGTGCAGAAACAATCTTTACTATTTTGCTTAAGAAGTCTACTTTGTAATACGGGCTATGAACTTACAACAACATGTTAAATCTTATTAAATTGCCCTCATTGAAAGTAGGCGCACTATAATGAATGCGATTATGGTGTACAAAATTATGCGTGGGGTTGTGGCATATGAATATTTGATAAAAAAAATCTCTATTAACGTCCCATTTAGAACTTATAGATACTATCAGTTTTTACCCTTGGATTTCTAAAGGTACAATTACACAGTACAACACATGATTTCGGGACTCAATTCTGATAATTGTTTGTGAAAGTAGCCCCAAAAAGAAGAACTTCTGCATCATTCGTTTGGTCAATATACATCAAATAATAATTTAATAATTAATTAAATGTTAGTAAGTAGCGTATAGGGGAATTTTTCACGTTTTAGGCTCTTTTGTTTGTCATAACTCGAGAACCACTAGTCGAATAAGCCTAAAACATGTCAAATTCCCCTATACGATACTTACTAATTTCAAATTAATTATTAAATTATTATTTGATGTACCTTGACCAAACGAATGATGCAGAAGTTCGTCTTTTTGGGGCTACTTTCACAAACAATTATCAGAATTGACTCCCGAATCAATCAACTGAAAAATGTTGTACTGTGTTATGCATTTGGTGGTCCATTTCGTAGAATGCGTGCTGATTTTAACTCGTCATATGAATTAATTGTCTTCTCCTTAGGTTCTGATGCATTGAAAACTATAATAATTTTTTTATTTAAACTCATTGTCTTCATAACAATTTAGACTACTTGCAAAGTACAAACTCCTATTTGTTTACTTATAGTGCTTCTTATAATTTTTAATTGTTTCTAATATTGTAAAAAGCAAAGGTAGTGGTTATACTTTAAGTTTGTATCGTATACTTATAGTATTTCTAATTTTTTAACTGGTTTTGGTTTCTTATATTTTAGAAAGTTAAGGTGGCAGTTATATTAAAGTTTGTTTATATTTTCATGTGATTATTATAATTTTTTTGTACCGATTGGCTGTTGATAAATATCTGTAGCTAATTTACATACATGACGTTTAATGTCATCTCTCCATTATGGAACGGTCCATAATGTGAACGTTGTCCCTGCGTCATGGCGACGCGGCCCCCTCTCGTCGGCAAACAAAAATGTGGAGTCTATGTAGAGGTGGCCAGAGTGAGTTGTGTTTTTGTGGGCAATTTTGTGAAGTAAACTTGAAAAGTAAGATTAACAACAGTAGTTCTCCTTCGTTTGGGAAGAGCATGGTCTTAAAGTATTCGGTTGTTGTTGCAAAAATTGTTGCGAATCTTTCTTAAGAGGGTTGTCACGGACCTGAAATCGCGATAAAAACAGTCAATGTCACTTTGCCATTTTGTTAAAAACTTGTCTTCTATTAAAATATAGATACAAGAGGTCTTGAGCTGGTTAATCCCTGTTCAATGTGTAAAAGCAACAGACCGAAATAAAACAAACGAGCTAAACATACGTATGTACATACACGGCACGGCAGAACAGTTGGCATAACCAGCTTTAATGCCCCCACTGACGCCTATATTATGTTTAGCGCTTCGATTAAATCATGTTGAATACTACCTGTCAAAACATCAACGAATTTTGTTTTTTGGAAAAGTATGACCTGGTTGTTTCTTATCTTTTTTGACCGTACGTGCAAGATTTATAAGTATATATGGACGCATAAATCAAAGTAAATGGAAGTAGCTACGAAAATGTAAATTCAATTGTCATCCTTACTGCGAAGTTTCAGCAGATGCCAGCAACCACGGATATTTTAAAATGTTACCATTTAATATTTTAACTGTGAAAATGGAGGTGTGCAGGCTACGTTAATAGATATTAAGAGTACAAAAAATGAGACAAATAAAACAATTACAAGTCTGCTGTGTGACTAGTTAAATAAATTCAATATTTAAAATAAATGTGTGGCTTTTAGTAGGAAGAACGCTAATGTCAATTTTGGTGGAATAGCTAGGAAACATGGCCAAAAAGTATTAAATAATATGAAAGAGGCTACGAAAAACGATAAAGAATCGATTGTGTTTAAAATTTACATTTTCTTTATACCGTACCTACAGAAGGTTTGAAGGAATTTTGTGATATTAGCCGTGATCTTTTCAAGTTACTAAACAAGCGTTTGTATAGAATTTACTCGGTAAGCAAGCAAGCTGTTAGAGTAGAAACAAAACATTGCGGCTGCGGTAGCTGCTATCAAATATACATAGAAAATTGAGAGACAAAACCGCACTGAATTAAATCTATTTCTATTTTCTCTGCGGATTTTCTTACGCCTCAATTTTCGCTACTGCCTATCTCCATGTGTTGCCATACTTTCAAGTTTTTTGTAAACAAAAAACGTATGGGCTAATAGTTTTTGTGCATATTTGCAGTAAGAATAAAGCATCATAAATTTTAAAAGTATTTGCGGAAAAGCAACATTAAAAAAAACAATGGACCAAAATAAGAAAATTATAATAAAAGTAAAACAATTTGATTGTTCATGCAATTTGCAATTGAATATTTCAAAATAATTCTCTTTTAGTTTGCAAATAAATTTATTGTATTTTTTTTAAATCACTGAAGGCCAAATGAAAGGCTGAGAAATGACAACAAAAACCGACGCCACACCCGTCGTCATTTAATTTACATTTTCTTGCCGCACTGCAGAAACCAGTGCTGCCGCAGTGTTCTGTTTCTACATTTACTCGGTAACGAAACGAGTTAGAGTTACCTGACTTATTTTTTTTAGCAAAAAAAAATATTATGACACACCCGGCTTCTATACCAAAATCAAAAACATGTTTTTTTATTGATACAGAAAGAAAATGAAAGGAACGGTAAGTGAATATGTTCATTGTTAAGTTTTAGAGAAATATTGATGTAACTATATTATTTTAAGAGTGACTAGACGAAAATTGTGGACCAGAGACGAAACGTTGATGCTGTTGGCCAGAAAAGACGAATTTTAATGCCCCCGGCGAAAAAGAAATGCCTACCATCATGTTTAAGAAAAGATGATATTCCAGGATTTTGCTGTAAGTATATGGTGACAGGAGAGCATTTTTAAAAAGTTGTGAAAGTTCCTCTTTTCTTTTCGATGTTGAGTGCAAGAGCGATGTGTGCAAACATCATATTTAATTTAATTAATGCCAAGGGCGTAGGTATGAAGATATTGTTATTTTTATCACCGCTACCTAAAAACTATGCCCAAATATGAGGACATGAATACTCCAAAAGTGTTAAATTATCTATTTTGTTTACTTACCGCAACATCACAGAAAGCAAACGGGAAACAAATTCATATTAATGCGCTGTACATTCATTGTACATTTCCATAACGTTTAAGGATTGTTGCTCGCAATACAAGGAATGGGCGGATCTACTTATACTATAAAAATCAGTTTCCGAACGGATAATGCACTTTGTAGAGATGTTTTCCAGGCTTGGAATGTTATCTCTTCCTCGTAAAGTTGGCAGCATTTTAGATGTATAAGTAATTGCCTTATTCTAACCCATAGACGTTTATTTCGAAAGCTTCTCACCGACAGTAGGTTATTCGCAAGAAGCTTAATAAATACAATGTTCCTTTATAATAATTACTATTTAGTATATTCCTAACATTATATCATATGCTAAGACGGCTGATTCCCTAATTGCAAGTTCATTCCTCATGTGAGGTACGAGAAGGGGTGTAATTCTCAGCTTAATTTTTCAGTTAAAATAACTGTATCCAAATTTAAGAAATTGTACAAACATTAGAATATATTCCAAAAAATTTTACACTGGCATTAATGAATTGATTTAAAGGGTAATTGTACGGGATGAGTCAGTTTTACCCCGCGTAAACAAAATGTTGTGAAAATGTTGCAAAGTGCACAATTGAGAGTTATTGTTGTAGCACATTTGTATAAATAACTTCAGAATCAGTATCAAATATTTAGTGTTTAAACAATTTATATACTCTTAAGCCCGCTACTAAGTTCGCCTTTTCATGTGAAGAAATCTCAAACGGTAAAACTGTTTTTGATAAATACTTGGCACACTGCCCGCAATTGTAGAATTTGGGAAATAATGTACATGTCTACATTTATTCACATAAAAAATCTTGGCACACCCCATTTATGAGTCATTTCCTAAGCGATCTTTTATCATAGTTTTTCACGATCTTAGTATCAGGTTTTACATACATATAAAATGATTATGGTTCATACTTGTCCTTGTCTGTAGTTCATGTTAGTAATTCTGTACGAGTACTAAACGAAAATAAATTTGTCAATAAAATGTTAACAAAACAAGAAACTATACGAAATAACTAGATTCGTTTGCCACAAGTTGCTTTGCCCTTTATTTGTTTGTAAACAAACTTTTGTTGGGCTTATGCTGCCATCTGGGCTTATGCTGCCATGTTGTAGAATATTGCCAGAATACCATACTGGTAACTAACTAGATAACTAAGCTAGTTACCTGAAAAGACCACGGCAATTGTTGAGTCTTTACCCTACTGTAGACGCTGTATACAATTTGCATTCGCCCATGTATTAACTATCTTCTAGAAAGAGATATTTCAGTTGATGATGCCAAGCTTTCTGATGAGTTTCAGGCTCTTTAAATTTTCTTCGGAACAAAATCTTAGCAAACCTTTAGCTGAAGTATATTCGCAACTACCGACAATTTGTCATTTTTTGTTCGCTATTATACCAGGTAACAGTAGTGGGGAGAGAGTATTCCCATTAATTAATAATAAACAATGGACAGATAAAATAAATCATTTACAAATTGATTCCATAAAAGCTACAATTTGCACTAAATTTAATCTTGAAAAGCTAATCATGTAGGAAAACTACCCATAGCATTTTAAAAGAATTTGTTGTCAAAGCGTTCTGCTGAAGAAGATATCTTCCCCAGCCAAATATCCAAACGAAGGCTGAATTATTAATTTGATCTCACTATGAATATTATTAAATATTTGCAATATAAAGAGTATTTATTTTGATTCTTTCAAATGCATATGACATATGCATGTCTTATCCTAAAATGTTCCTTTGTTACGTTGGCATTAGTTAAATGCACTGTAATTATATGCCTTGCCCTTATTTTAAACAAAAATTTGAATTATTGATGATAATAAAATGTTTTTTTTTCAACAACTGGTAATTTTTATTATTTTTTATGTTTATTTCTTTGTAAATGTCACCCTTTCCGAAAAATGTTGATGGTAACCCAGCTTGGGGAAACATTTTGAACGATGTTACAACATATTTCCCTATAACAATGTTGCACACATATTTTACCACTTGCATAGCGACCGTATCATGATCTACTCCGTCAACATTAGATTTAGCACTATCAAAAAGATGCCTTCAATATTATCACATAAATGACTTGTCGTCGAACCATTTACCCATTATGTTTTCGGTATCTTCGGATGTCTGCATATCTGAACATTTGTTCGCTTTCAAACAGGCCTTCAGTGGGCCACCCCCGCAAAGAGTGAGTTGCCAAAACCCTTGTCTCTCTGCCAGCCTCTCCCACGCATTCAGTTTCGTCAACTCGGACGTCAGGGCCCAGCTAGCATTTGAACGTTTGTTTCACGATCACGATTGTTTCGCGATCGGATTTCCAATCGTCACCACGATTGTCGGAACAGAATTACATTTTTCTCTGCTTTTGCTTTCTCTGCTTTTCACGATTTGTTTTTGTGTTTACTTTGTGTCACAGTCGTACATGTAGATTTGTTATTGTTGTCTTACTTCTTCCCGCACACACCACCGATCTCGTGTTTTGCAAAGAGAATTTAACTATGTCTCTCTGAAATTCTAACGGGTTTTCCAATATCTGCTCAGCAGAAAAAGAAAACAATTTTTTGGTTGTTTTCATTTGAGTATTTATCAAGAAAACAAGTGTCAGAGGTGAACACAAGTGCTTTTTGTAAGAAAATAAAATTTTGTAAAGAAATAAAATAAAAAGTGGTTTTGTATGTGGTGAATTAAAATAAATACAATATATAATATATAATAATATATAATATTCAAGAGTTCTGTATTAAGGAAACTATAACCAGTAAGTATTTATAATCACGTGTTCTTACAGCATTTTAATTTTTTTTCCTTTTCAAAGATATGTCATGTAAAGTTCCCGAAATGTGATGAGTCTTCAATTAATAAAACAATCCAGCAACACTTTGTTCATGCTGCAGACCGGCTTAGGAAAGTAGACCAAACAAAAACTATTAAATAAGTATCAAATTTTAATTTGTAATACTATATTTTAATTTATGAAATTAAATTTTTATTAAAAAACATGTTCTATGAAAGAAACAAATAATAATAAGCATTTTTGTATAAATTTACAATCGTCTTGGCAATCGCCTGAAATTGGATTTTGCTCATCGTCGACGATTGGATTTTGCTCATCGTCGACGACTGGATTTTGCTCATCGTCGACGATTGGATTTTGCTCATCGTCGACGATTGGAAAGTAAGTGTCGCCGTGTTGACACAGTTACTTCAGTTGCTCTGAACGTGCGCGATTGGAATACGACATCGCACACGATTACTTTAATCGTCCGCTCCGATCGTGAAAGAATCGTACACGATTGAAAATGCTAGCTGGGGGATAGGCAATAGATCATTTTGCAATATTCAAAAAACTGTGTGTGTGTTAGCCTAAAGTGCCCCGTACACGGCCAAATTCCTTACATCAAAGTCGTGTACGTGAAGCTTTTAACGCACACGGTTCATGCATTCATTTTGCTTTTGATTTCGTGCTGTAAGGACAATATCGGTAATGAAAAGAAAATGAAAACAGTAAGAGAAATAAAAGAACCTGGATGAAAGAGTGTTACATCCCAAATTGCTGGCAACGACCGGTGAACCTCAACAACTTAATAACATTTTTTTCTCGGTATCCGACATCGCTAGACAATCATTCGCTTTGAAAAACGTCACAAATGAGAATATACAAATATATGATATATGAGAAAAATCAAAAAATTCTGATTTTGTTTCATGCATCGTAGGTGTGACGCATACATACAAACTTTCACTTAACCACCATAATGCTTGCCATGAATTTTGACCGTGTACGGAACACTTAAGTGGTTTTTAAACTAAGAAGATAAAATAAAACTGTGAACACTGATCGTCATTCAGACGATTCGACTCATCAGAAATTGTATGGCATTTCTGGAACCATATCTTTTTTTTACCGTTTTGTACCTCTAGCAGCTAATGTGGGGCCTCTGAAACGTATTTTAAAAAATGAAAAATGTAGAAAGAAATTGTTTTTTTTTTCATTTTCAGTCAAATTTGGAGAAACACAAAGCAAACATTAATTTTTTTTATTATTGTATAAGTAACTTAAAAAATACACCAATCAATAAAAACCAAAAATCGTTACTTAGTTTTCGTGACATTACACCTAAAATCGTAAACTACAAAGTCTACACAATTTCAGGACTGATCGTTCTATGTACCGGTTTAACTGAAGCTAACACTTAAAGCAGGGGCAGTCTTCGTGGTCATCGCCATCATCATCCAACTATGATACTCCCCCGCAGTCTCCCTCGCAACAGCATAAACATATGTGATGCGCAAAATAGAATGGGACCTAAGGGTAAAAACCAGTTTTGTTCAGGAGAGCCATTTTAAAGATTTAAATACGTGTATCTTTGTTGTACCATCACTTTCATAAAACGCGCATATCTTTGGAAGGGTATGGAGTCGGTCACATTCGATGCTCAGATTTTGTCCACACCAAAAAAAGTGAAAATTGATTTTTTTTTACCCTTAGGTCCCTTTCTCTACGCGCTGTCACATATACATATTTTACACTACAGATTTCTGCTGCCACCCACAGTGCATAAATTTTTCAATTTAATTGCAATGGCCTACGCAATACGAACGTAAGGCTGATGGCAGAGTGCGCGCTCAAAGCGGAGCGGAGCTGAAAGCTGATTGAAATTCTTAAAACTGTGTACATACAAATTAGTAGAAATCGGCGTCGGGATGGCAGAGTGCGCGCCGAGCCGAGCTGAAAGCTGATTGAATGGAACAAAACTGTTTTGAAGCGTTTTGTTCGTGCAGATTGGTGCTGATATTTGATTGTATGTGTAAAGATTTAAGTTGTATGTAATTTGTAAACGGTTCTTGACTTTTGTTTGATACTGTTGAAATAATTCTCTCTGTTTTGTTTGACAAATTTTTCGAATATTGAACAAAATTATTTAAATTTGATCAATCATATTCATAATTAAAATATTTTTCTTAGTTCAGATTACTCAGAAATTTCCATTATTAGATTAATTTATTAATCACATTATTGATTTACCCAAATTTTGACTTACAAATATCAACTACATAATAACATTCATAAATAAAAAAATATAAAAAAACACAAAACACAGCAAAAGAAGTGCAGATTCAGCGCCGATTTCAGCGGTCACTCTGCCATCCCCAAATTTCATATAAGAATAAAAAAAGTTCGGCAACGCCGTACGTATCTCAACAAAAAAAGGCTGCCTCGAATGTTCGGGTAGCCGAGAAAAAGTTCCGGGTCATCATCAACGCATCAGCCGTTCGCCATTTTCCTGAGGACTACTACTCGAGATACGACCTAATTTCCCAGCGGGGGCAGCAGGACTAGCGTATGAGCGTGATGACATTCGTCGAAATTATTATCTTGTGGACAACAATCAAATAGTTCTTTATCCCTGGAAGAAAGGAGAATCAAGCAGCCGTCATGACTTTTTATTGAGGTCCCAGAGATCGAAAAGGAGAGTATTGCGTCGTAGCCGAGTTGAGAAAGCCCCACCGCAATTAACCGTTGTCGAAGTTGCCCATGTCATCAAATAATCAAAGGCGCTGGGTCCGGACGGAATCTCAATTTTGATGTTGAAGCACTTGGATATCCAAGGAGTAGAGTACATGACCAAAGTGCTCAATCTGCAGTTAGCAACTCACTTAGTTCCCGATGCCTAGCAAATTGACAAAGTGGTACTGCTACTGAAGCCAGGAGAAGACGCAAGTAAAGGAGATGCGTTCAGGCCAATCTCATTGCTTTCGGCATTAGCAAAGACGCAAAACAGCTGCTTTACACGCCACCACCACACGTATAAGTCGCGGCCATAACCACAACAAACCCAACGACAGGGCGGTCCTCGTGGCCCTTGACCTTACAGAAGCCTTCGAAACGGCCAATCATGCCACTCTGTTCGAGGACATTGCAAAAGCGTCGACTACTAGCTACCCCAAAATCCTTGGGTCACAATGGCCATACTTTTCGATCCTCTACACATGTTACTGCGATAAGCTCAAAAGTAGGAACAAGTTCCTCAAGTCACTTGCCGGCAGTACTTGGGGATCCGACAGAGAAACCTTGTTGACCTCTTACAAAGCGATAGTTCGGTCTGCGGCGAACTACGCACTACGCAGCGCCAGTGTGGTCGGCGAACGTAAGTACGACGCAGTGAAGAAAATTCAGGCTTGCTAAAATGCCGCCCTCTGAACATCAACAGGGTGTCTCCTTATGTGTTTTCAGGACCATTTACATGAGTAGTCATCCTAACTACCATCTTATGGGCTGGGTGCCTCTGCCCAGGATGATCTGTATGATCTAAGAGAGAGGTCCAGCGGTAAAAGAGAGAGAGCCTTTATATAATCGAAATTGCCAACAGGTCTGAACGAGCTAGGGGAACCTCCCTTGAGGTTTCACTAGAGGAGAAGACACTACCTCAGCTGACGCGCGTTTTTGGCTCAACTGAGATCTGGAAGGGACCACATGACGATGGACCTCTTCAATTATCCGTCCATGCCCACTCTGCTGACCCGCATCCAGTTCAAATGGCGTGTTTCCTTCACCTTTATATCGAAGCAGATCCACATAGACGAAAATACTTAAAATACCACATATATTGTTGCAACAACAATAATGACGATAAACTATAGACGATGGCAAAATGATTCTTCTTTGTAATAACAACACTTTAGTACTGAACAAATGCTTGGGTTATTTATTCATTTTCGTTTGTACACAATCACAACGTCAAAATTGAAATATAAAAATCATTTCGATAATGAATCCTAGTATGGATTTGTTGTTATGTGGTTCTCTGCTTATTAGCGGCATAAATTTCATTAATTTCTTTAAAATAGTATATAACTGCTATAGATCACATGTCTGAGATTTTTAAGTCTAATTTGGATGGTCCTCTGGCCTTTCACAGTCATTTACAGAGTGTTCGCTATGTTTTGTGGAGCGAAAAACTCGAGTTATGAATGTACAACATATAACTCTGGATCAATAGACTGGAGGAGTTTAAAATGGTTGAGTTGATTTTGTTAGAGGCCGCGGTAATATACGTACTGTTGTAGGCCTTTTAGTGTTCACGTATTTGAGAATTTTAAGCCAGGTTTGGGTTAAACCCTTTCAAATAGATGTTGTAGCCTCTATAGCCAAACATTTCCGCAATTTAGGTATTGTAGGTTGTTTGTTGACGTTTTAAGGATCACGTATTAGAAAATTAAAACCACGCTTCCTTTAAACCTCATTAGGTAAAATAAAAAATTCTAAACAGTATTTTTGAAGTGTGTATTTACGATTTGCATGTTGTTGGCATTCAAGTGTTCAAAGCAAATGCATACAAATTGAGTGCGGAGTAATCCACCAAATTTACAAAAACAAAAAAATACTTATTGCAATCTTCTTTTAAATATAAAAAAAAACAATTCTTGTATAACTTCGTTAAGTGATCGACAGGACTTCTGCATAGCGGCACAATGGTTGTTGATAGTGAAAAGACGGATGAGGAGGAGTGTGACGTTGAATGACAGGTAGAATGACGAAGTAACTCTGCTTCTATCTCCCCGTTGAAGAGAGAACTGCCAAAAACTACAGAGCAGATGTTCAAACCCAACTATCGAACAGCAACAGGTATGATGTTCTAGCCGAACACAAGGAAGCATCAAAAGCAGCCAACACAACAAACGCAATGAACAACAACACATCCAACATACCCAAACCGAAGATAAAGGATTCACATGAACTTGATGGACATTAAGTAAGAAAAATTCAAAATATCCGAAGTAGGATAACGAAAAATTCATTGCATTTATTTTTTATTTTATTTTTTTGATTTAAAGCAAGCAGAGAATAATAAAAGCATGTATAATTAAGGTAAATTGAACAGTGCCATAGTTAAAGAAAGCCTCCAAACAAAGTTAAGGAGTCATTTTGTATGAGCAATTTTCGATGTGTTAAATGTGGCAAGGAACACCCTACCCGGATTGTAAGAAAAGTAGAGTTATGCTGATATTCTGAGAGGAATCGAACAATCTAAGCACTTGCAAAAACTAGAAAGTTTTGTAACAAAACAAATAGAGCTTACCAATAACATCTTAAGTATGTTCAACAACATACAACACTTACTCATGAACATGTAATGCAAAAAGAACCTCCTCCAATATGCACATTTTGTATTAAAGCAAGCAAAACAATTCACCAGCTACTATCTATCTCTTCAACCCATTCGCAGAAACATCTTCAAAACATCAGAGGCATTCGACATATTAAAGGACCTAACAACAGAGAACATTGTTAAGACAAATTATTTTCTTAAATACACTTATACTCGTATATAATCATATATAATGGGTGTTCCATCTAGAAATATTTTTTCAAAATAAAAAAATACAAAAATTTAAGTCAATTGTAGAATCTTTGATGTTTATTCAAAAGGACATTTTATGCCATTTATTTTTTGAATATAATTTCCTTCAAAGTATGACCACAACAACGCCTCAGGGTATCCATTCTTAGGGCCCAATTTTGAATGTCCAATATGACGTTAATGACACGCGTAATGTTGGCTTCCAAAACCTGAATCGTAGCTGCTTTGTCAGCATAGAATTTTGACTTTGCGTAGCGTTAAAGAAAAAAGTCTATAACTGTGATATAACACGATCTAGGCGGTAAAATCACCGGTCCAAAACGAGAAATTAGATAGTCTTCGAAATTACAATAGATACATTGTTTGAGCAGCAGTATGGGACGTGGCACTGTCATGTTGAAACTAAATTTCGTCAAGATTACGAGCTTCAATTTGAGGTAGAAAAAAGTCCGAAATCATGGCGCGAGAGCGGGCACTATTCACGGTTACGTTACGGCCATCTTTTTTTGGAAAAATATGGAACGATGATTCTACTAGGCTATAAACTGCACCAAACCGTGGGTATAATGACACCTCTTAGACCTTTTCTGGTTGCTCTTCAGCCCAAATGTGGTAATCTTGTTTATTGAAGTTGCTGTTGAGCCAGAACTGGGAATCTTTACTGAACAAAATTTTGGCCGAAGCCAGTTTCTTACCGGTCATTATATAGTTGTACAATTAGGAGACGTTGTTGCGGTGTAAGTCTTTCCATGATGAAAAGTCAAACAGTACTGAAATCAAATAAAGAAACAATAAATACAACTCACGCGAGTTATAAGCTATATCTCTTCAGAGAAATGAAACAAACAATTGACAATTTAAATTGTACTTCTTGTTTATTAAAGGTTTTTAAAACAGTTTTAAAGGTTTTTAAAAAAAGGTTTAAAGGTTTTTAAAAATACACAAATACATCTCACTGAAACTCGAGTGCAAAGGAAGCTGAACGCTAATGTGCACTTTTTGTTTGCAGTAAGTAAAGTGTGGGAACTAAATTCAAAAGAACTAAGTTTTGATACTTTATACTTTTGTAATTCGCTACACTTTTACGAACTTATAATTATTTTGGGCAGGAAATGTAACTCATCCACCCCTAGATTGAAATACTCCTTTATTTCATTAGAAAAAGGTAAATGTCTTATAAACTATATTTTTTTATTATATCGTCAATATTTCTAGTTGGAACATCTACTGGTTGGAACATCCTCTGCTCCTTAATATTTATTTAAATGTTATTCTTTTATCAGACAGTACAATATACCAAGTACAATAATAACTACAATAAGTACGAGTAATGATATGTTAATACCATTAGATATTTTTTTGTGTAATTTAAGTTATTTTATTTCCTTATGTTCTCGAATGGTTCCGTAATAATATCGTTTAACTTTGGATTTACATTAGTTACATTCAATTTGTTGCTGATTGGGTAAAAATATTTTTCTTTAACTACAAATTGTTTATTCGAAAATGTTTTATTATAAAATGTTACAGTACAATTGTTAAAAGTTATTAAGAAATTCCCTGTTAAGCTAAATTTTCTATCGTCGCAATTTTGTATAAATTTTTCAGAGTACGCATTTTTTATAATTACACTACTCAACAAAATGAAAAAAATTTCATGTACTCCGGATGCGATAATTTTTTCTGTGTAGATAACCTTGACATGAGCTCGAAAAACGCAATAAAAAATTGCGAATAAAAGCGAAACGCGTGCATCGATTTTCATGATCTTTGTCTCATTTTGCTCATAGGTTATGTGACTTTACGTAAAAGTAATAAGATTTGACATTTTTTTTCATTTTGGATTTTTTATGGATTTTTTAAAAAAAAAAAAATTTAAATCTTTAGGCAAAAAATAAGTTTTTTCCTTTATATATTCATTTTTAACTTGGAAACTGTTGCTTGTATAGGAAAACAATATATGAACAGATTAAGGGAATTGTAATTTTAAATTTTTTAAAATTTAATTCAATTAAATCGGGCTAGTGGTTCCCGAGTTATGCCGCACGAAACAAATTAACCAAAAAAAAAATTTTAAAATTTAAAAAAAAAAATAAAACAAAAACCAAACGAAAAAAAAATTTATTGCGTTTTTCGAGCTCATGTCAAGGTAATCTACACAGAAAAAATTATCGCATCCCGAGTACATTTTGACTGTTGACTAGTGTTATTGTTTCATCATCAATACTTAATACATTTGTTTGTTTATTAAAAACAAACTTGCAACTATTATAAAAAATACAATTTTTACTTTTTCTTAGTTTTCTTAAAGGAAAATTTTCTTGGTATTTGAGAGCCGTGCTATTGATATTTACTATATATTCTTCATCTGATTAGATTTCAACTTAATTTTTTACGTTTTAAGTTTTGAAAGTTGAACTAAATAAAACATCCTATTTATCAATTCATTATTGGTTTTCTTTATTTCAGCGAATGATGTTTCTATTACTTTTCTGCCGTTTTCAACGGCAGTTTTAAGATGTTCAATTGACTTGTTTATTGAGTTATTAATAATTATTTGTCTGTTTAATGTATCGATAGATTAGTGTGAATTTTAATCAGTAATAGATAGATGGTCAACGATTTCCTCTCTGTCTTCGTCGTCAATTGTTCCGAATAACCATTTGTATATATTTCCTCCAAAATTAAAATTAAGACCTCTTTTACTCCTATGTTTTGGTATTAAAGTTTTGCTCTTATAAGATCGATTTCATTTTGAAGAATTTCTGTTGTATGTAGGTCCGAATTCTATTTGTTCTTGCCTATGTTGTTTAAAATATTTTCAACTTCCTTTATATTTATTATATCTAGTATTGTACTTGTGGTGTTTACAATTTTTACTTCGCCTGTCCTTATTTCAATAAAACTATGATTCTCGGTAACCTGAATGACTTGCAGTTTTGCCTGGAGCGGCCGAATTAGTATCATTATCATTAATATCGTTGAAAAAGCCTGCGAATTTTTAAGGTCTTTTAATATTTGAATCATGTACATTTTCAAGTTCCTGTTTTCTAAATTTAGGTTGCTCTTTGTGTCTAACGTTGGTATAATTTTTTATACTTATACTAATATAACCTTCCTCCCTCTCTTCGACATAGTCTTCCCTCTCAGTGTTTCGAGTTTTATCTAATTTGTCTTTATATTCTTCTATCCTTTTCTTAACTAAGCCATAGTCAACTTTATTGTTTAATACGTCAAAAAGGGAGCATTTAATTATACTGTGATAGCTATTATTGTAATAGTTAACAGCTTTTACTATTTGAGTCCTTATTGGTAGCATTTCCTTAAGATTTAATGCTCTAATTCTCTCCGTGAGACTATTATTTAAACGTTCTGAGTCAGCATTTCCGGTGTGACTGTTAGGTTTCGTAAAATGGAACTCAATTTGTTCCACTATTAAAAATTCCTTAACATTTCTGGAATTGAATTCACTGTCAAATATAAATTTCCCGACTTGACCTTTTATTGACAAAAATTCTTTGATTTTGTGAACTAATGTTGTACTATTCCTGTCTGGCAAGTGAAAACAGACGGCGTGTTTAGAGAATTTATCTATAAAAAATATAAATGAACGCTTACTATTAACGTAGGTGCCTATGTGTACTATTTCATTAATAGTTGAAGGTGTCTCTGTAGATACAAATTTATTCTTTATAGGATTTCTGTCATACTTCCCAGACGAACAAATGTGACAATTGTTAATAATGCTATGTATCGATGTTCTCAAACTAGGGTTCTAGATTCTGTATCTGAGGCCTTCATAAGTGGCGGTAATACCAGAATGGCCACATTTATACTTATGGAATAATGCTATTTGTTTGTTCAATTAATTCTCATCTATGATGTCTTCAGCAAAGTGAGAACATTTAAGAAATTTAATAGATCGTATGTTTGAAAAATCTTTTATCAATATTTGTTGCATTTTATAATATTCACGATCATTCAGTACAGGGTATACCCCAACTCTCCCTTTGAAAATGTCTCTCCTAATTATTACAGAGACGTTTCCATTGTCTATATCCCTTCGGTCTATAAAGATTCTTTTATTGCCAAACATTATGCACTTCTCTACTTGTTTCGGTTACAATAACTTGAATTCTAAAGCGATTGACGACAGTATCTAATAATATAGCAATGTTTTCATTAAGATCTCTTCTTGCGAGTGAATAGTCTGAACATCAAGAGAATCGTTTTCACCTCTGGTGTCACCATTAGTGATAAGGTCTTCTTCAAACAAGTCTTCTACTGTTTGAAGTCTAGGACTAATGTCCTTGCCAGAGTATTTAGTCATGAGCCACATAAGTAGTTGATGGTCACTCTCCAAACCGAATTCCCTTCCATAGATATTGCCCGAAAATATTTAACACCCCAAACTATTGCCAACAATTCTTTCTCAATTGTAGCATAGTTTGTTTCGTGGTTGTTCAATGTTCTTGAAGCATATGCTACTAGGTGGCCATCTTGAGTTAAGACAGCTCCAATTGCGTTATTGCTTTCATATGTGACAATCTTGAAACGTTTAGAAAGTTTGGATATCTTAGAATAGCAAAATTCGTAACGAGCTCCTTAAGTTTCTCAAATGCAACTATATAGCTCAGGTCATCCACGTTAGCATGTTCGCCCTTCTTCAAATGTCTTGTCATTGGGTATGCTATTTTCGAGTAATTATAGATAAATTTCCTATAAAAATCAGTCATTCCTAAGAAGGACTTGATCTGTTTTTCTGTCTGTGGAAGCTTAAGCTTCTGAATTATTGAGACTTTATTCGGGTCTGGTTTAACTCCTGCCCAGAAACTGAGTCTCTTTTCGTAGAAAATCGCATTTGTCAATATGTATTTTTAATTTGGCCTTCCTCAGAGTGTAACAAATATTTCTAACATTAAAAATGTGTTCCGATAAAGATGTACTAAATATTAAAATATCGTCCATACGAGTATATACCACACAAGTTTTGTTGATATAAATTCTTGGAACCGAATTCATTAATGAAAGGTCGAAGGGGCGTTTTTCAGTCCAAAATGCATAGAACAAACTCATAGTGTCCGAATGGAGTGGAGAAGGCTGTCTTCTTTCTATCTTCGTCCCTGACTAATATTTGGTGAAACTATTTTGCTAGGTCAATGGTCGCAAAATATTGTGCCTTGCTAGTTTGTCTAAAATGCCTTTCAAGTTTGGCATTCGATATTTATCCTCAACGGTATGCTCATTCAGTTTCCGATAGTCAATTACTATCCGCCATGTTCTCTCACCGGAATTGTCAGATCTCTTTGGCACGATCCATATAATAATATAAAAATTGCTTTCACGAATAATATTCTGTTTTAACATATCATTAAATTGTTTAAGAATTTTCATTAACTTGGGGGTAACGATATATTTTAAAATAGAGTGGCTTATCGATAGTAGTTATTATTTCATGCTGTATCTCATTCGTAGACGAAAGGTTTTCACCTTCGACATAAAATAAATCCTTGAATTCTGGAGTAGATCCGATCAAATTTCTCTAAAATGTCCTTTTCCGTTAGTGGTTCTAATGAGCATATATTCCCTGTGTGAAAAGGATAGTAATTTTCCTCAAAAAACAATTTACTGCCAAAAACTTCTATATAGCCATTCTCATTGTCTATCTTCGCCTTAAGAGGGATTAAAAAATTTTGTCCTATTATGGTATCGTAATTCTCATTTTGAAAATGTTTTACTTTCCAACTAAGTGTACCCGTACAATTGAATTCTTTGGGGAAAGGAGTTATTATATGGTATATTACCTAATTGGTACCACTTAGTGTTCGATACCTAAGAGGTTTTTTTAGGCTTTGTTCTGGATAATTTTCTATCATAACATTATGTTTAACAAAACTTGTCGTGGAGCCTGTATCAACGAGACATTTAAGTTTTTGTCTACCTGTTGTAATCGTTATTATGGGTAATCTGCATTTGGAGGCATTGTTAAAAAATTTACTTCATCTTCTTATACATTACTAACATCCATCTGGTTGCTATTTACAGAAACATGCTCAAGGCTGTTCCTGATCGACGATTATGTGTGAGGGTCTGGTTTGAGGCACCTCTTGTTTTTATATTTTTTTTATATCCAGATTTATTCGTAGTATTATTTGTGTTAGTGCTTTCACTTTTATAATGTTTGTTTCCGATGTTACTATTCCCGTAACCTGCATTGTAATTATTAGCGAAATAAGATCTGTAATTAGTAGGTCTGTTGTGTTCCCTATTGTCTTGTGTAACTTTTCTGTGTCTATAATCAATTGCTCTTTTGTCAGTCAGTAATTTCAGTTTTTCATAGTTCATAATAATGTCTTGTAATGTCTTATAGTCGTTTATATGTGCCCTGACCGTACCATCTATATTTTCAATCATTAAATCAACTAAGTCTCTATCTACATTCTGTGGGCTATATATTGCTGGCTTTAACGGGTCAGAAGCATATATCTAACTTATCTTAAATTTGCCAATTTAAAAATTGAAAACAGCTCCTCCATATTACTCACCCTAACATATCTGCAAAAGTTGAAGTCTTCGGCATATGTTTTCCATGGTTTTAAATACTGGCAAATCTTTCCTTTGACGTCATTCCAGGTTAGGTTGTCCAGATCATCGAGCCGCTTTGAGTTTAATATATTTCTTTTCGAAAGCTTTAGGCTTTACACAATTTCAATGTCACTTTTTAGTACAATAATATTTTATTTGTTTGTTGTATTGTTTTTTCTTTTGTATTAGGTTTTGTTTTTTGGTATTTGTTTGTTTAGTTCTTCAGAATTAATTTATTTTTGGTATTTGTTTGTTTAATTCTTTAGAATTAATAAATATTACTTTATTTGTGTGTTTAATACTTCAGAATTAATAATTATTTTTTTTTGATTGTTCTTTTTCTACTTAATTCTTCGGAATTAAATAATCCCGACTGCACCAGTTATAAACTATTTCTCTTCAGAGAAATGAAACAAACAATTGACAATTTAAATTGTAATTCTTATTTTATTAAAGTGAATCTTAAAACTGAGGTTTTGATTAATTCTTAAATACACAAATACATCTCACTGAAACCCGAGGGCAAAGGTATCTAGACGCTAACGTTGCACTTTTTGTTTGCAGTACGTAAAGTGTGGGAACGATATTCAAAAGACTGAAGTTTTGATACTTTATACATTTGTATTTCGCTACACCTTTACGAACTTATAATTATTTGGGCAGGGAGATGTAACTCGCGTAATCTGTGTAAAAAACCCAATTGAAAAAATAACTCTAGATGGATCACCCTATATTTATGTTACTTTGTTGTACAAAACAGTCTAAATTTTAACTGACTTAATCTAAACCTCGGCCGATAGACTTCAAATTTTAATTGTAATAAATATGTAAATAAATAAATAAAAAATGTTAACTCTTTTAGTTAATAAACTATGCAAGTAGATATTCGTGTTACTATATGGAACGTCAATGGCTTTTCTAATCGTAGAGGAGAAGTAGAAATATTTTTAAACTAACACAAAATCGACATCCTTAAAGTATCTGAAACCCATTTCACCAGCAGGTTATATTTCGACGTAAATGGGTACACAATGATATGTTTTAATCATTCCGGTGATACGGCTTATTATGGCTGAGCTATAATAATAAAAAGCAAAATTAAAAACAGAGTTACAAGAGCCGAGTGTGCAATCAACCTTTTGTTGTTTAAGAACAGAATGTTGTATTTGTTGTGTAATGAATCTGCTCTTGGTTTTTTTCTATAAGCTCGACTTTTCGCGATATACCGTTATGTCCATAATTAAGGCACTTCCACTACAAAGATTTAAATAGCTTATGAACGGTTCACCATATTCAGTTAAAAAATAATTTAAACTCGTCAACAAAATTATCTCTAATCCGTTCCTACATTGTTTTTAATTTGGCCCAGTAGTTTTGGATATATCGTTGAAGTATTGAAAAAAACAACAATTTTATAAAAAAACAAATTGTTCTTTAAAAAGTTTAAAACAAATAATGCGACAAAAACTACAGTGTTAACCATTTAGTTTAATATATATATATATATATATATATATATATATATATATATATATATATATATATATATATATATATATATATATATATATATATATATATATATATAATATATATAATATATATATATATATATATATATATATATATATATATATATATATATATATATATATATATATATATATATATATATCTACAAAGCCTAAAAACCTCTTAGGTATCGAACACTAAGTGGTACCAATTAGGTAATATACCATATACTAACTCCTTTCCCCAAAGAATTCAATTGTACGGGTACACTTAGTTGGAAAGTATTTTTGTAGATCCGAAGGCCAATATGTAGATTCTCCCGTAGACAGAACGTGCAAATTATTATTTCGGATGCACTTGCTTGCATAACGCCTTTTCATTAGGGTTAGCTAATCGGAAGCCCCACCATGGGTGTTTGCTATGAAAGTCACCGCCAACAAGAAACCTCGAACCTACATTGTTGAAAATCTGTAAAATCGTCTTCATTGAAATTAAATCGCGGTAGAAAATAAACTGACCCAATTGTTATCGACTGATTACAAGGGAACACAACGGAACTTTTTGTGTGTTGTTTGGATTTCTATAGCATTTTTTTTTACTAATTTAAGGTCGCTAATTTTAAATCTAATATCCATTTTTCTTCACCAGCTCGAATTTTTAATTTACTGATAGTATTTTTGACTTTTTCCAAAAAAATCATAAGCCGGTTTCTAAAAACGTATGTTTTTACTGATGTAGTTGTTACCTTTGAAAAACAATCAAATTTGTTAATATCACCAAAAAAAGGATTGAGTGATGGCTGTTTTATTAAAAAAAATTACACATTTTAATTTCTGCACGCTCAAAGTTAATCGGTTGTGCTTTCTACAACATGTATGTACATACATAAAAATCGATTGAAAATTTAATGAGTTATGTTAAGTTCGGTGATAACATATTTTTCGCCATTTTTTATTCAACCTATAAACAAAGCACACACATATTCATAAATGTTATTTCTTTATGGATTTTTGCTAATTTAGTTTTCTCAGGAAATTGTTGACAAAATCAAAAGTTGTTCACTGATTTCAATGAAATAAAGCTCATTTGATTAAAATAATAAAATGCATATCTATATATATATATATATATATATATATATATATATATATATATATATATATATATATATATATATATATATATATATATATATATATATATATATATATGTGCATTTTATTATTATAGCTCAGCCATAATAAGCCGTATCACCGGAATGATTAAAACATATCATTGTGTACCCATTTACGTCGAAATTTAACCTGCTGGTGAAATGGGTTTCAGATACTTTAAGGATGTCGATTTTGTGTTAGTTTAAAAATATTTCTACTTCTCCTCTACGATTAGAAAAGCCATTGACGTTCATTTGTCAATATGTATTTTTAATTTTGCATTCCTCAGAGTGTAACAAATATTTCTAACATTAAAAATGTGTTCCGATAAAGATGTACTAAATATTAAAATATCGTCCATACGAGTATATACCACACAAGTTTTGTTGATATAAATTCTTGGAACCGAATTCATTAATGAAAGGTCGAAGGGGCGTTTTTCAGTCCAAAATGCATACGAACAAACTCATAGTGTCCGAATGGAGTGGAGAAGGCTGTCTTCTTTCTATCTTCGTCCCTGACTAATATTTGGTGAAACTATTTTGCTAGGTCAATGGTCGCAAAATATTGTGCCTTGCTAGTTTGTCTAAAATGCCATTCAAGTTTGGCATTCGATATTTATCCTCAACGGTATGCTCATTCAGTTTCCGATAGTCAATTACTATCCGCCATGTTCTCACCTGAATTGTCAGATCTCTTTGGCACGATCCATATAATAATATGAAAATTGCTTTCACGAATAATATTCTGTTTTAACATATCATTAAATTGTTTAAGAATTTTCATTAACTTGGGGGTAACGATATATTTTAAAATAGAGTGGCTTATCGATAGTAGTTATTATTTCATGCTGTATCTCATTCGTAGACGAAAGGTTTTCACCTTCGACATAAAATAAATCCTTGAATTCTGGAGTAGATCCGTAATTAAACCTAACTCTTACTTATTCAGACAACTAAAATCAAATTTCTCTAAAATGTCCTTTTCCGTTAGTGGTTCTAATGAGCATATATTCCCTGCGTGAAAATGATAGTAATTTTCTTAAAAAAACAATTTACTGCAAAAAACTTCTATATAGCCATGCTCATTGTCTATCTTCGCTTTAAGAGGAATTAAAAAATGTCCTATTATGGTATCGTAATTCTCATTTTGAAAATGTTTTACTTTCCAACTAAGTGTACCCGTACAATTGAATTCTTTGGGGAAAGGAGTTAGTATATGGTATATTACCTAATTGGTACCACTTAGTGTTCGATACCTAAGAGGTTTTTAGGCTTTGTATATATATATATATATATATATATATATATATATATATATATATATATATATATATATATATATATATACAAAGCCTAAAAACCTCTTAGGTATCGAACACTAAGTGGTACCAATTAGGTAATATACCATATACTAACTCCTTTCCCCAAAGAATTCAATTGTACGGGTACACTTAGTTGGAAAGTAAAACATTTTCAAAATGAGAATTACGATACCATAATAGGACAACATTTTTTAATTCCTCTTAAGGCGAAGATAGACAATGAGCATGGCTATATAGAAGTTTTTGGCAGTAAATTGTTTTTTGAGGAAAATTACTATCATTTTCACGCAGGGAATATATGCTCATTAGAACCACTAACGGAAAAGGACATTTTAGAGAAATTTGATTTTAGTTGTCTGAATAAGTAAGAGTTAGGTTTAATTACGGATCTACTCCAGAATTCAAGGATTTATTTTATGTCGAAGGTGAAAACCTTTCGTCTACGAATGAGATACAGCATGAAATAATAACTACTATCGATAAGCCACTCTATTTTAAAATATATCGTTACCCCCAAGTTAATGAAAATTCTTAAACAATTTAATGATATGTTAAAACAGAATATTATTCGTGAAAGCAATTTTCATATTATTATATGGATCGTGCCAAAGAGATCTGACAATTCAGGTGAGAGAACATGGCGGATAGTAATTGACTATCGGAAACTGAATGAGCATACCGTTGAGGATAAATATCGAATAGCAAAATAGTTTCACCAAATATTAGTCAGGGACGAAGATAGAAAGAAGACAGCCTTCTCCACTCCATTCGGACACTATGAGTTTGTTCGTATGCATTTTGGACTGAAAAACGCCCCTTCGACCTTTCATTAATGAATTCGGTTCCAAGAATTTATATCAACAAAACTTGTGTGGTATATACTCGTATGGACGATATTTTAATATTTAGTACATCTTTATCGGAACACATTTTTAATGTTAGAAATATTTGTTACACTCTGAGGAATGCAAAATTAAAAATACATATTGACAAATGAACGTCAATGGCTTTTCTAATCGTAGAGGAGAAGTAGAAATATTTTTAAACTAACACAAAATCGACATCCTTAAAGTATCTGAAACCCATTTCACCAGCAGGTTAAATTTCGACGTAAATGGGTACACAATGATATGTTTTAATCATTCCGGTGATACGGCTTATTATGGCTGAGCTATAATAATAAAATGCACATATATATATATATATATATATATATATATATATATATATATATATATATATATATATATATATATATATATATATATATATATATATATATATATATATATATATATATATATATATATATATATATATATATATTGTTCCAGAACGACCCATAAAGTGTCATCACTAGAAGCAATGTTCATATGTCATCTCTAAGAAGTGTCAATTTCGTTTGTTTGACGTTTATTGTAAGCCGCACTTTTGCATTCCTCTTTGTCCTTATTTGTTTGTTCGATTGGTGCGTTAAAAAGTGCCGCTAGATTTTAATGTCTTGTAATCGTCAAAGAAGGAGGTGCAAAACTGCGGTGAGTATTTGTGATTTATTGCCATGTATTTTATATTAATATTTTTGTATTCTTGTATAGAAATAAACGCACGCATATATCCATCATAGATATTTTGTTCTAACGCAAGCCTTCTAATTTGACTGCAGCCAGCAACATTCTTTATTTCGCAGTTTTTTGTTCGTACAAAATAACTGCTTTTGCTTGTCGCCGTGGTGTTTGTGTGTGTGTTAAATAATTTGAAGACAAAATTATTTAAATTGAAATTGTTTAATTGTTTGTCGCATGAGAGGAATATAAATGGAAAATATGTTACAACATACTCCTCCCCCACGCCGTAGCCCTCGTTTGCAAAATGATTTAAATAATCTGCCAGTGACATCCGCAGCCAGCGGCATGCATACAACAACCACACAAGCAATAGATGGGAATTTTAGTGGACAAGCCATGTCAGCCACACCAAATGAGGAGACGCAGCCAGCGTCCAACGGTTCCAATGAGGTGCATGCCTGCACAAGTGGACCACAAATCCCAGTCACACCAACGGTTCCAACGCAGATGTCGATTGATCCTAACAAAGCAACTACACCAGCCATGGCCAATAGTGGACAACAGACACCGACATTAGCCAGGCAGTCATCCGCCATCCTGTCGGATATGCAGAAACAGATTGTCTTATTACAACGTCAACTTACAGCCACTCAAGTGAAACTCAGTGACAGTAACCGTGAGCGCCAAAAGTTATTGTCAGCCGTCCAGAGGAAAGATCAGGTAAGTGACCATAACCTCAATCATAACAGTGCCTCGAAAACAACGCCGCCCGCCATTGACCAATTGCCGCCAACTACATTTGCATCACACCATGTAAGTCAGCCTACAAATACATCGACAACTTATACAGCCGCCATGTCTTGTATGCAAACTGCGCCTGCAGCCAGCAGCGTCGCTACGCCGGCGACGCAAGCAGTGCATGCAACGAATACTTTGTTAACGCTGCCGACGTTTTGTAATACATCTGCCACCATGTCTTATATGCATTCTGCGCCAACTATATTTAACAGCGTCAACATACCGCCGACGCAAACAACAACTCCATTAGATAATTTGTTTGTTTCGCCTGCCACAAATAATTTTATGCCGCCTTTATGGGGAGCAAACCAACAACAGCCTACCGTAAGTGCCTTTTCAAATTCTGCCGTCATGATGCCTCGTAAAATACAAGATTTACCAGAATTTAGTGGTGATCCTGAGGATTGGCCATTATTTTATACAGCGTTTACCCAGTCAACTGCAGCATACGGTTATACAAATTTTGAAAATAATCAACGCTTGCACAAGTGCTTAAAGGGAGATGCCAGAGAAGTCATTAAATCACTACTGATTCACCCTGACAACGTTGATGCCGTCATAGAACAACTCAAATTTAGATTCGGTCGTCCAGAGCAGCTCATCCAGAGCCAACTACGTCAAGTGAGAGAGTTGCCACATGTGTCCGAAAACAACTTAGTGAAGTTAGTGCCTTTTTCCACTAAAGTTAAAAATTTAGCCGTTTTCTTACAATCGGTGAATGGTCAACAACATATTGCAAACCCAACGTTGTTAGAGGAGTTAGTGTCAAAACTCCCAATGAGTAAAAAATTGGATTGGGCCAGAGTTGCCACCAGTATTCAACCATATCCTACAATAATTGATTTTAGCAATTGGCTTAGTGACGTAGCCAACTTAATATGCAGCATTCAAGAAGTAGAGCAAAAAGATCAAAAACGTCGTGTGTTACATACCACAGAAAAACAGCAGCATTGCGCTATCTGTCAAGGCCCTCATAAAATATATGTTTGTGATCGTTTTTTAAATTTAAAAATACAAGATCGATGGAATCAAGTAAAAAAGATTCGTGCTTGTTTTTCCTGTTTGAACATTGGACACACAACCCGAGATTGCCGCAAAAAGAGACCATGTTCAAAGGATGGTTGTCAACGAAAGCATAACAAATTGCTTCATGAGGACACAACCTGTGATCCAACTGCTATTTTTCCATGTCCAGCCAACGAACCTCAACAAAATGTTCTCAGCTGTTCGGCTGGGAATAAAAACAAACTGTTGTTTAGAATTTTGCCTGTCACATTGTATGGAGAAAATTGCCGTATGGATATTTTTGCACTTTTTGATGATGGCTCTTCCATTACAATGTTAGATAGAGACATTGCAGACAAAATTGGTGTTCGTGGTAAAAATAACCCACTTAATATTCAATGGTTTGGTGGAAGGTCAGCTCGTGAGCCTGCTATATCATTTAACATCAAAGTAAGTGGAGTCAACAAAAAGAGTTGCCACCTGCTTAAAAATGTGTATGCCGTTTCTAATTTAAATTTGCCTATGCAGAGTCTGACTCAAGAAGACATTGAAAAGAGTTTTAAAAATTCAACAAATTCGCCTGTGAAACCATATACCAACATTGTGCCGAAATTATTAATTGGATTGGATCATGCATTTTTAGGGTTGCCATCTAGCACCAACACAAGTAATTTGACGGGACCTTATGCTTGTAATACAGAATTGGGATGGTTAGTGTTTGGACCTTGCCACAGTCTACCGCCTGTACAACAATCTTGTCTCTTTGTTAATATTAAACAAAATGATGAACTTCATCAGATGATTGCCGATTATTTTAATATCGAAAGTATGGGTGTAAGAGCAGCTCCTATTGTAGAATGTGACGATGACGTCAGAGCCAAACGAATTTTAAAAGAATCTACAAAAAGATTTGGTGATCGTTTTCAGACTGGCCTACTATGGAAATATGATGAGGTGAGGTTCCCAAACAGTTATGCCATGGCACTTGGACGCCTCGAAGGTATTGAAAGAAAATTCAAACGGGAGCCAGAGTTCTTTGCAGCCTACAAAGAAGTAATGAGTGGATATATTGATAAAGGATATGTTCGTAAGCTATCCCCCAATGAAATTAAGGTGACCAGCAGTAAAAAATGGTATTTGCCACATTTTGGGGTGACCAACCCTAATAAACCAAAAAAGTTAAGACTTGTTTTCGATGCCGCCGCCAGTATTGATGGCATTTCTCTGAATTCACAACTGATGAAGGGACCCCAAGATATAGCGTCTCTGCCGTCTACGCTTTATAATTTTCGCCGTGGTCAAATTGCGGTTGGTGCCGATATTCGAGAAATGTTCCATCAAATTTTAGTGCAGCCGTGTGATAGAATTTCACAACGATTTTTATGGAGAAATGGAATCTCAGAAATGCCGCCAGATGAATACGAAATGGTCGTTATGACTTTTGGAGCCGCCTGCTCACCTTGTTCAGCTATATATGTCATGAAGACCAATGCCCGAAATCATCACGAGTTCCATCCTAGAGCCATTAAAGCCATATGCGATCATCATTACATCGATGATTTTGTCGATAGCTTCGATAGTGTGGAAGAAGCTATTAACATATCAAAGCAAGTGAGAGAAATACACAAAAATGGTGGATTTGATTTAAGAGGTTTTATTTCAAACTCCGATGAGGTCACCCTAACACTCGATGGTAGTTCAAAGTTGAAGAAAATTCCGGCCACTGATGCTACAGAAAAGGTGCTGGGTTTATATTGGGAGCCATCTAGTGACAATTTTATGTTTAATCTAAAATTTCATCGTGTCGCTCAAAATGTAATGTCCGGCCAGCGAAGCCCAACAAAAAGAGAAGTTTTAAGCATCATAATGTCAACTTTCGATCCTCTTGGTTACTTGAGTCATTTTACCGTGGGTGGAAAGTTGATATTACGAGAAATGTGGAGAAGCGATTGCCGATGGGACGAAACAATTCCCATTCCATTGAAAAGTTCATGGGAACGTTGGAGAAGTCAAATGAAAAACATAGCCGACTTTCGAGTACCTCGATTTTATTTTCCTTCTGGGAAGCCAACCTGCCTTCAATTGCATATTTTTGTTGATGCAAGTGAGGAAGCATTTGCCGCCGTTGCCTATTGGAGGTATTCATCAGACGATGGTAAGATTAGCACCAGTTTTATAACGTCTAAAACAAAATGTTCTCCTTTGACAAGAGTCACAATTCCCCGCTTAGAACTGCAAGCAGCTGTTCTTGGGACACGTTTAAAGCAGAATATTTTAAGTGAGCACAGCCTTGTTCCAGAAAAATGTACACTATGGGGTGACTCTAAATCTGTGCTAAAATGGATTGCCAGCAGTCACAGGCGATATAAGCCATACGTCGCACATCGAATAGCTGAAATACTCTCCACAACCGAAGTTGAAAATTGGAAATGGATATCAACAAAAGATAATGTAGCCGATGAGGCAACGAGGTCATTTAATAATATTGATTTTTCTTCTTCTTCTCGCTGGCTAAATGGACCAGATTTTCTTAAATTGCCTGAAGAGGAATGGAGTTCAGCTGGTATTGAAATTTCACATGATGCTGATGATGAAGAAATTCGTCCAAAGGTTTCTTTATTGATTGCGAGTGACAGTATTATAGATTTTAACAGATTTTCATCTCTTTGTCGTATAAAAAGATCATTTGCCTGGGTACTTAGATTTATAAATCATTGCCGCAAAAAGTACAACGATTTGCAGAGCCACGGGCTCACATCATATGAGATTAAAAACTCTGAAAACATTCTATGCCTTTTAGCTCAGAGGGAAGCCTTTCCAGCCGAGCTGAAATTGATCGAAAATGGACAGCCAGTCCAAAAAATCAGCCATTTATTTAACTTAATGCCTTATATTGATGAAGACGGTTTGTTAAGAGTATATGGGAGAATAGATGCAGCCAGCTACTTACCCTATAGCTCAAGAAGGCCAATAATCCTGCCAAAAGATCATCATTTTACAAAGTTAGTCGTCATGCATCATCATTGCCAAATGAAGCATCAAAACCACGAAGCCACAATATGTGAAGTGCGCAGGAAATATTGGATACCACAACTTAGAAGCCTACTTAAAAAAGTAGTTTCAAATTGCCATCATTGCAAATTTAAAAATGCCAATCCTAAGCCACCTGTTATGGGGCCCCTCCCATTTGATCGCCTGGAGCCTAATATTAATCCTTTTACGTATACTGGCCTGGATTACTTCGGTCCTATAAATGTTTCGATAGGGCGAAGAACCGAGAAGAGATGGGTGGCATTATTCACATGCCTTACGGTGCGAGCAATTCATTTAGAATTGGCCCATGACCTATCAACGGATTCCTGTATAATTGCCATGAGGAACTTCATGAATAGAAGGGGTGTTCCAGCTCGAATCCGGTCTGATAACGGAAAGAATTTTATTGGTGCCAACGAAGAAGCCAAGCGGTTTAGTGAAGTTTTCGACGCTGAGGAAATTCAAAATGAAATGTCAACGAAAGGTATCGATTGGGTGTTTAATTGTCCTATCAACCCGTCAGAAGGTGGTATTTGGGAAAGGATGGTGCAATGTGTGAAAAAGGTATTGCGTCATACACTGAAAGAAATTTCACCAAAGGAACATGTATTGCATTCATTATTAATTGAAGCCGAAAACATCGTTAATTCGCGACCATTAACTCATCTGCCTATAAGCCCAGATGAAGAGGAGCCACTTACTCCTAACCATTTTTTGATTGGAAGAGGAAATATTGCAAATACGCCATCTGTTGAGATACCTGACGAAAAAATCTTCCGACTAAAAAAACAATGGCGAGTTGCACGAAATCTACGAGATAGGTTTTGGAAGCGGTGGATCAACGAGTACTTGCCTACGTTGACTAGAAGAGTGAAATGGTGTGAGCGTACCACTCCAATCAAAGCAGGTGACTTGGTGTTCATCTGCGATTCAAAGGTTCCAAGAAGTCAATGGCGGAGGGGTATGGTCACTTGCGTTTATGCTGGTCGTGATGGTGTGGCGCGAAGAGCTGACGTGAAGACTGCCTCAGGACAGTTCCAACGAGCCGTGTCCAAGTTAGCCGTTCTGGACGTTGAAGATGGTGAAGCTGATCGCTCCACGGAGGCGGGGGTGTTCCAGAACGACCCATAAAGTGTCATCACTAGAAGCAATGTTCATGTGTCATCTCTAAGATGTGTCAATTTCGTTTGTTTGACGTTTATTGTAAGCCGCACTTTTGCATTCCTCTTTGTCCTTATTTGTTTGTTCGATTGGTGCGTTAAAAAGTGCCGCTAGATTTTAATGTCTTGTAATCGTCAAAGAAGGATGTGCAAAACTGCGGTGAGTATTTGTGATTTATTGCCATGTATTTTATATTAATATTTTTGTATTCTTGTATAGAAATAAACGCACGCATATATCCATCATAGATATTTTGTTCTAACGCAAGCCTTCTAATTTGACTGCAGCCAGCAACATATATATATATATATATATATATATATATATATATATATATATATATATAGATATGCATTTTATTATTTTAATCAAATGAGCTTTATTTCATTGAAATCAGTGAACAACTTTTGATTTTGTCAACAATTTCCTGAGAAAACTAAATTAACAAAAATCCATAAAAAAATAACATTTATGAATATGTGTGTGCTTTGTTTATAGGTTGAATAAAAAATGGCGAAAAATATGTTATCACCGAACTTAACATAACTCATTAAATTTTCAATCGATTTTTATGTATGTACATACATGTTGTAGAAAGCACAACCGATTAACTTTGAGCGTGCAGAAATTAAAATGTGTAATTTTTTTTAATAAAACAGCCATCACTCAATCCTTTTTTTGGTGATATTAACAAATTTGATTGTTTTTCAAAGGTAACAACTACATCAGTAAAAACATACGTTTTTAGAAACCGGCTTATGATTTTTTTGGAAAAAGTCAAAAATACTATCAGTAAATTAAAAATTCGAGCTGGTGAAGAAAAATGGATATTAGATTTAAAATTAGCGACCTTAAATTAGTAAAAAAAATGCTATAGAAATCCAAACAACACACAAAAAGTTCCGTTGTGTTCCCTTGTAATCAGTCGATAACAATTGGGTCAGTTTATTTTCTACCGCGATTTAATTTCAATGAAGACGATTTTACAGATTTTCAACAATGTAGGTTCGAGGTTTCTTGTTGGCGGTGACTTTCATAGCAAACACCCATGGTGGGGCTTCCGATTAGCTAACCCTAATGAAAAGGCGTTATGCAAGCAAGTGCATCCGAAATAATAATTTGCACGTTCTGTCTACGGGAGAATCTACATATTGGCCTTCGGATCTACAAAAATATCCGACCTCCTGGATTTTATCGTATTCAAAGGTATACCAAGATATCATCTTTCGTCTTAAACTCGAATCTTTCTCAAATAATTCTAACGTACAGTTCTACTCTATGTTACACACCTGCTCAAAGGTTCACTCAGAAGACTCATGTGGAATCACTTGGATAATGGGTAGATAAACATGTCAACCTTCACATTCCTTTGAAAACAGGATCAAATATTGATAATGACATTGAATGTATTACAAATCTATTACATGAGGCCACTTTCCTTTCGAACATAGATGACTGTGGTACATACAACGGAAATATGACTATGCTTTCGTCAGAAATAAAATATTTGATATTTGCAAAATTTAGCAACAAACAAGACATTTACAGGACAAAAGAAATTGCGATCTTCTAAAATACACCTTAATAAATCTACAAGAAATTACTTGGAAAATTGGTTCTGATGAACACAATTAACGCATGGCTTAAAGTCAGACGAAGCTAAAGCTAACGCTTTTTTACTTCATTTCAAACAGACGAAAGAAGAAAATCAGATTTTGGAATTCGTTGGTCGCCCTTCCAGATGGATTTACCAATAAAATGTATAAAACCAGCGGAAATATGTGATGAAATTGGTCGTCTAAATACGCATAAACACCTGGATACGATAATATCAATGCTCTGTTGTTAAAGAATCTACCAAAAAAGGAGTAATGTTTTGTAACTTATATTTTTAATGTCATTCTGCGATTAAGCCATTTTCCTTTGTAATGGAAATGTGCTGCTATATTAATGTTACCGAAGCCGAATAAACCAGAATCCAACATAACTTCTTATAGACCAATCAGCGTGCTGTCTGCTTTTTCGAAGTTATTTGAACGAATATTTAGTCAAAGAATGGTACCTGTTCTAGAAATTATTCAGGTTGAATAGATTTCAATAATTTAGAAAAGAAAGTTATTTCACTGTGTTTTCACAAAATTATTTATTTATCACAGCTGAAAGAAAATTTTGCAATATTAGATATTTGGGATACTTATGATGTCTCCTGCTTGTCAGTCCAAAAAAGAAAGACCGAATTAAATTTGCATTAAAGCAGGCTAACCGAAGTTTAGCTTAAAATTTGCAAATAAATACATATTGTACATATTGGAATACATTTATACATAGGTTTGCTTCGGCTGCAAGTCATCGAAAATGTTCGATGTCACTGACTACCTAAAGCCATACATCAGCAGCGAACAAATATATCAATGCTAATGTATGCTTGACTTCGATTTGCAGGTGGTCGAACGCATGTTCGAACGATTGTGTGTGTACTTATCTGATTGCTTCCTGTTCTTTGCTCCCTCATTTGGTTCTACATAAGGCAGAACCTATGGAAGAGAGGGGAGTGGGGACGCACAAGTTCATCGATGTAGCGCATGAAGCTTATGTAGCAGAGAGTAGGGTATGGACAAGTGCGTCGATGTAACAAAGCAAAGCAAATAAGTACACGTACAAATATATGCGTTTTTATGTTCGGACTTATATCACAGTGGAACATTTTTGGGGTTATTGTCTGGGGGGTAAGAAATTCCAAGTCAGGGTGATGGTACTAGGTCAGTATATTAAAACCCTCAAAGGGTTTTGCGTTCGTATGTGCCAGTTTTTTTTATGACCTTTTACATTTTTTCCTTATCTTGATGTTTTTTCGCTTAGTTGTAAAATGTTGGCAAAAACGTAGTTTGACATAACTCGAGAACGACTAGTTCGATTTTGCTGAAATAAATTGAGAAAAATTAATAATTACATTTTCTTTAATCCATTAATATACTGTTTCTCTACCAAATCAACATTTTTGCAATTAGAAATAAATTTATGAAGAAAATTTTGCCAAAAAAAAATTTTTTTTAAAACATATAAATCCCAAACGGAAAAACGTGTAGAGTCTTATAACTTTCACGTAAAGTCACATAACCTATAAACAAAATGCGACATAGATCATAGAAATCGATTAACGCGTTCTGCTTTTATTCAAAATTAAGTAAAGGTATGAATTTCAAAAATTTGCTCGAGATATGCTCAAAATTCCTTGGAAAAAAGGTTGATGACTTTTTTATGATTCTCAGAATTAAAAATAAAGAGTAATAAACAAAAGGTTATAACATTTTTATGGTTGCTGTAACAAACTAAAAAACGGTCATAAATGTGCGTGAACAATTAAAAGGAAAAAAGCAAGGGCACTTTTGTAATTATTTGGGTTTTTTCTGTTGGCTACCTGCATGATTTTTTTTACACGAATTCCACCCACATTCATGAGTGGTCATGTTTTAGAACGTTGCAAGATGAGCCAATTCATAAGTACCTGTCGGTAAAATATTGAAAAATATGAAAATGAAATAGTATAAATAGGTGTTCATTGTTCGTTTTTTGTCATTAAACAAGTATTTTCCCTCCAGTTTTTTAAAAGTGAACAAAAGTGAATAGAATATGGAACTATGCAAGCCAGATATAAATAGCTTCTGCTACTGCTGTGGTCAATATGTCTCAACACATAAAAAAATGGGAAATTTTAGTACTGCTTTTGTTCAAATATACGAGATGTACTTCTACCAAAATGTTATACTGAGCAAAAATTGGGTACCAAATGTTGTGTGTAAAAGCTGCTACAACCGTCTAATGGATTGGGATGCCATTCGGTATCCCAATGACTTGGACTAATCCTGGCGAAGGTCACAATCCATTGAATTGCTATGCATGTGCGAATAAAGGAGCCGCAAAAAGGATAAGAAAATCGTATAATTACGTTGGTGTTGCAAGTGCCGCAACACCATTGCCTCATTCGGACCACATTCCTGTGCCAAAAGCTTCTAGCCCAGATATTGTATCTTCTATGACCGCTCCGAGTTTTGCAGCAGCATACGGTTTAAGTGATGATACCTCATATAATCCCGAACCTTCTGTGTCCAATGAGCCTATTTTAGTAAATCAAAATAGCCTTGATTCAATTGTTGCCAAATTGGAACTAAAACAGCATAAATCAGAAGAACTGGCTTCTTTTATGAAATCAAACAATCTTTTGGCACCCGGTGTGAAAGTCACAGCTTATCGAAGTCGTCAGGCAACACTCCAAACTTTATTCCTTGTGAATGATGAAAAAACTTCTGCATATTGCCCGGATGTAGGAAAATTGATGGTCGCAATGGAAATAAAATATGAAGCAGATGACTGGAGGCTATTTATTGACAGTTCAAAACTCAGCTTGAAGGCGGTTTTACTGCATAAGACCAATAAAAAAACTTCAGTTCCAATCGCTTATAGTACAGAAACGAAAGAAACATATGATGCACTGGAAAATATTTTAAAAATGGTTAACTACGCCAAGCATATGTGGCGCATATGCTGCGATTTAAAAGTTGTAGCAATGCTTTGCGGCCTTCAAAGCGGCTATATAAAATATATGTGCTTTTTGTGCGATTGGGACACACGATTTTCCGGTGACCAATATGCATGCCACGGATGGAAACTCAGAGAGCACAGCAGGTTACAAACGGCCAATATTATTCGTGAGCCTCTAGGAGAAGATATTGCTGCCTCCACTGCATATTAAACTTGGAATTGTTAAGAATTTCATCAAAACTGTCGCCAAAAGAGATGAAGAGTGTAGTGGCGCTTGGAGATACTTTCTGTTGTATCTCGCTCTGTTGTTCGTTTGTATGTTTATATTTATGTACGAAACGTTGTTTCAGTTCCTTTATTTCTTGACTGAGGGTCATAAGCTTAGTTATGAACCATTGCATAATTTCGGGCTCCAAACTAAATCCGAGAATTGGTCTAAACTGGTAGCCTAGTGGAAGTGTTCGTGCTTACTACCCGGAGGTCCGAGGTTCAACTCCTACACCAGGCATCTACGATTTTTTTCTTATTTTTTTCCTTTTATGTCTGCTACATTTGCCGTTTGTTGGAGAAAAACAGCGTAAGTTGGTTAAATACCTACTGTGAGGGATTGCATTTGAATTCGAAACTTTCATTCCCTGCTTTCCTACTTTTCTTTTTTCCTATCGAAGAGGTGAATATTAGTGTAGTAGTTGTGTTGCATAGGTGGTAGTTGCATATGGCGGTTGCGTGCAATTGTTTTAGGATGTGTTGGTGTATCTCAGCAGAAGACATATTTGCCTGGAAGCATGAATGTGTATTTGACACTAGTCTAGCAAAACGGTATGCATTTCGGAATCAACCGAGGTTTAAAAAGGGGTAAGAGGGAAGCCATTTTTGCAGTTCTGTTCCAGCATTTTCTTTGTGCACACTTATCTTATTATATCTTCTATTTTGCTGATAAGCCTGTAAAGGTTATAATTTATTTGTGAGGCTCAATCAAGTTCCTGTAAGTACTTATGAACATTGCTTTTAACTTCTATTCCTTCCTTCGTCCTGAATTTTCAGAGTTCTTGTGTCCTCAAGCTAATTTTATTTGCTAAGATAACATAGGAATACAAAATTCAGGTGTACGGAAGTCATAAGGTGTGCAAGATTTATTGGGTATTTCAGTTTATTTCCCTTGCAGTGCTGGTTTGTTTTTTTTGTGTGCATCCTGTGATCTCCCGAAAGCTTATTTTAAGAGTAGATATTCACTGGGCTGGAGCAGTGCAGTTGGAGGCATTCATTCTCTCTTAGGTTGGTGCCAATGCAAAAAGGTAATAGAATGCGTTAAATTCTCTTTTGTTTGCCCAAGTTAACGGTGCACCTGTTTTTTTTTCTCAGCTTTGGCACTAAGTGTTCCCGATCGTTTGTCCCCGCTTCCTCACCTCTATAACCAACGAGCTAGTATACTGCCCCTAAAAGAAGATAAAAATAATCTGTCTGCCAGCAGTCTGATTTTAGCTCGGGTTTAAAGTGTTCGTACGGGAAGAAAAAGTAAAAGTGGTGATAGTCTGGAAGTGATTCTGTGTTTTATTTTGTGCTACTTCTGTGAGAAGTCCAAAGGTCGCTTACACAATTTTTTTTGTACATTAAAAAACATCATTTGCCTCATAAAACTTATGCCAAGTCGTGAAGTATACAATACATAGTGCTTTGAAATTTGATATTTAAAGTAATAAGAGAACCAGTGTTATTTAGATTTATTTAAATTTGTCACTTTTTTTTATTTTTAATTCTTTTCGTGTTGTAAAGAGTGAAACCCACGAAAATCGTGTTAGCTCTGCCAACTTCAACGTTCTCGGAAAAAAAAAGCAAAATTCAAAATTTCTAGCAAAATTCAAAATTATAAGAGAAAAAAAAGAAACAAATAGTACCGAGTTAAGTTAATGTTTTGTGTGCAGTGTCGAGCATCAGGGCAAAAGTAATAACGTTGGGATAACCTTTATTTAATAATTATCATCTCTCCGGATTATCTGCGTGGAAGGCCTTTCATCGTGGGATCCTAAGTCAAGTAAGTGCGTCAACATTTTATCTATTGTTTTTATTAAATACTGGTAGAGACGTTTGTACTTTAGGAACAACTAGATCAGTCGTTGTCTCTTGGAGTACACTTGTCCCTGAAACCCCCAAATGTGATTGGTTCTCTTGGAATTCGTAATTTTTCTGGGCTAAATTAGTCACAGGAATGACGAGTTTCGGGAGGGGGATCAGAAATCATTTGTTTGTTTTTGCCATATAACTTGATGTTCGACCATATTAATTCAACGCTAAAGCACCCTACGTCGACGTAAGTTAGAAACCTTTTTCTTTCTTTGCCTCGGTTGCGCGTACATGCATACTTACACAATAAGAAAAAAGAAAAAAAACATAAGAATAAGAGCGAGTTGATCTCACATTACTGCGAATGCTAATATGATTAAAGACAATAATATTTTCTTCACGTTGGTTTCACTCTAGATATTGTTTCATTCTCTTTATAAATGATTAAATGTTTTTTTTAGTAAATTTCTGTTTTTATTTAAAAAAATTTGATTTTTTTTCTAATTATTTCCATACAATTTATTTAATTATTACTTCTTATATATACGAGTATATCACTGTTTGGTCTAAATGAAATTAATAGACTTTAAATGATAATTTTCTGAACAAAGCCTAATCTACGTGAATATTATCATGTGTCTAAATAAAATGTTAGCTAATGCTGAAATGAACTAAACATCTTCTATGTTTGATTTCTTGTAACCGGAAGTAGAGTTAGGGGAACGTTATGTGGGTCTACCAACAGAATCTTTAGTGGTCTATGAGTAGACAGGATGGGCGGGCTAGTGTGTGCATTACACCTTGCACAACAACAATTCTTTTTTTGCGGATTGGCATTTCAATCTTTCTACTTTATATTTTCCCCTCGAAGCACGCTAATATACATAAATTTAAATTTTAACTGTAGCAGCATCACAAGGCTGGAAGACGGCAAGATCCTACCCCACCGACGAGCAATAAGGCCGGACAATCTGCGTGCTTCCGCTGTCCTTTCCATCCCTCATGACTGATTCCATGATATAAATAGGAATTTGATTTTCTTGAAAGAAACCTATCGTTACATGCTACATTAAATGGCGCCCAACGTGGGCCCCGAGCATAGTAAAACTGTCACATTTTTTTTGTTAGTTTTTATGGCTCAGTGAGTCATATAAAATATTAAAGCACTACTTGCTCAGCTCCATTTTCTTTCTTTTTTCTGCATTTTTTTATAATTGTTTTCTTTTATTATAGCGTATTTCAATTTCAATGGAATTTATGTTTCAGAAAAAGCAGAAGTGCTACTGAACATAACCGGTTAGTGAAATACGTTACTTCTATTCTAATATTGTAAGGTTATTCGTAGGAATTAGGCTACAATGTGAGTTCAAGTTTTGGAATCTTTGCATCTAAAATTGGCCATTATAGTATAATTCCATGGAATTACCTTATCCTAAGTTTTCGCAATTGGAGTATAAGAATGTTTAAGATGACATCCTTATCCATTATGAAAAATATCTTTTCTTTTAAATAATTCTACCATTTCAATATTCTATTCTTATCCGCAATTTGAGTATTGTCAATTATTTTTTTTGTTCCCTGATTCTTCGTCCGGTTGTTGCAGGAAATCAGACATGTAACCGTATTTAAATAATTCAGATTTATTTTTATATTTTTTTTTTGTGTTTTGGTTTCTGTATTTTTTTTATATTGATTTAATATTTTTTTCTACCATACCAAGATTGAATAGTTTCTTCATCAATTTTGTTCTCTAACTGTCTCATATCATGGCTGTCCAAAGAAGTACTGATGATATTCCGTCAGCGATAGCTGCTTCTGATAATGAACCCTTTTGTAGTATATGCGATACGGCTATCCTGGTAAAACAGAAATGACACAGACCATTTGCAAACACACATTCCATAAAAGTTGCGTAAATAATTATATTCGAACAAAATCTACTTGCCCCGATTGTAATATGAAAATTATAAAGGACTTTTCAGCATTAAACGTCATCGAATGCTCAAAAACATGAATCGCCGATGACAACAAGATCGTCGTCTAAAGCTAAAAATTACGATTCTCTTAGATCGTCTGAAATTCCTTCCACTGATCCAAACCGAACCAATGTTGATGTCATTGATACATCACATTCCATGTCGAATATGAATCAAATCAGAGATATTGTTTCATCTGTTGTAACTGAGCAACAATCTCAACTTTTAACAGCATTATCAGGACAACTTTCTAAGTTGGTTGAACAGAGTGTAGAGGCGAGCCTTGCCAAATTGAACTTGGTACACCCCCCTCGTACTATGCCTTCATCTTCAGGTTCTTCGAACATAAATCCGGTTATGCATACTCTTCCAGATGTTGAACAGCGTACCTTGGAACAGTTATTGGGCTTGCCTACATCAGGAGATAGTCGTCATAACGTTATCCATGGTCCTGATTATGGAACAGGTAATGTGCTCAATCGTTCTCATACTAGCGGATCCAATGCAGTTTCTGATTTAACTTTTCGGCCAGACAAAGTCAGTCAAATAATGCTTAATTGGAGACTTAAGTTCACTGGAACCTCAAACTGTCTACCTGTGGATAAATTTATCTATCGTGTCGAAGCTCTGACAAAGCAGACATTAAACGGCAACTTTGACATTTTATGTGGAAATGCTGGCGCTTTGTTTGAAGGAAAAGCTAATGATTGGTTTTGGCGTTTTCATCAAACGGTTGTAAACTTTCAATGGTTAGACCTATGCCGAGCATTACGGCAACAATATAAAGATTCTCGTACTGATGTCGACATCCGTGAAATGATCAGAGATCGTAAGCAGAAAGCTAATGAAACATTTGACGTTTTTTATGAATCGGTGATTGATCTGGTAAATAGGCTGACCGTACCGTTAAATGATAAAACTTTGGTGGAGATTTTAAGAAGAAACTTGCTGCCGGAAATACAACACGAGATACTTAATATGTCTGTGGATTCGGTCAGTGAGCTGCGTGGTATCTGTCGGCGTAGAGAGTTTTTCCTACAGGACATGCGTAGAAAACATGGAACTAACATTGCCGTACATAAATCGAGTCGATTCAAAAACCGACTATCTGAGTTAGAGGTAGCTGAAGAGTCAATACCAGAAGTGCTTCAATTTGAAGAAGAAGCTTCTGAAATAACTACAACCTGTTGGAATTGTCGAAGCTCAGGCCATCGTTATCAGGACGGTGTTGCTGATCGCACAGTTTTTTGTTATGGTTGTGGCGCACCGCAAACATATAAGCCAAATTGCCGAAAATGCAGCGTGAACTCAAAAAACTTCCAGGGGAACGCACCAAAGAGTGCGTCCAATACCAAAATGTTTCAGTAATACCCGGAAATGAAATTAAATCGTTTTCTTCAGATTTTAAAAACGATTTAATTCCGAAACAAATTCAAAATGATATAAATATTTGCCGTTCTACCACCGAAAAGGTAACTGGGTCCCCCATAAGTGCAGTTCCCTTAATTTTGCCTAGTATAAATAGACAATCCAATGTTGTTTACAAGGGCCCACATCCCATAGTTCCATTTCACGAACGATTAAAAAACTATTACGAGGTTCGAGCTCGAATTTTCGGAGAAAGTTCACCTGTTTCCAGATCAGGACGACGAATGCGCGATTTTTCGAGAACAGTCAAGTCTTGCAAAAAAAGCTTTGCAGTTTCTGTTTTTGATAAGCCAGGTGACGTCCGTCGATACGCAGAAGTTGTGTTGTTAAAGAAAAACATAATCGGCTTACTAGATACAGGTGCTTCTGTGTCTTGTCTCGGATCTCAGACAGCTTCTGATTTTCTTACCTCTGACGTTCCTTTCAAAAAGCTTGACACGACAGTTAAAACCGCTGATGGGAAACCACAAAAAGTTGTTGGTGTTTTATGCACTGATATTACGTTTCAGGGAAAGGCATTGCCTATTACATTATTTGTTGTACCAAGTTTATCGCAAAATTTAATTTTGGGAGTGGATTTTTGGAAAATGTTTGACCTACTTCCTCATACATTGTACTCTTCTCCTTATTCACCAGTTTGTTCTTTGCGTGTTAGTGAAATCTCTGATCAGAGAATTCTCACTACACAGCAGCAGGTTAGGCTAAATCAACTCATAAGTTTATTTCCCTCATTTGCAAAGGAAGGTCTTGGAAAGACAAGTTTACTATGCCATATGATTGACACTGGTGAAGCTCGGCCTATTAAACAAAGGCATTTCCCAGTATCACCTGCAATTGAAAAGTTGATTTATGATGAGCTGAATAGAATGCTGGCAATGGGTGTAATAGAGGAGTCGACGAGTGCGTGGTCGTCACCGGTAGTTTTGCACAGAAAGCCAGGCAAAAATCGACTTTGTCTGGATAGTAGAAAATTGAATTCTGTAACTTTAGGCGACGCCTACCCGCTTCCCCAAATAGACGGTATTCTAAGTCGTTTGCCAAAGGCTGAATTTATTAGCAGCCTTGACTTAAAAGATGCATTTTGGCAGATACCACTGGATCCATTGTCGAAGGATAAGACTGCGTTTACGGTTCCTGGGAGACCGCTTTATCATTTTAAAGTAATGTCCTTCGGCCTGTGCAATGCTCCTCAGACAATGTCCAGGTTGATGGATAGGGCTATTCCAGCGACTCTTAGGACCGAGGTGTTTGTTTATCTGGATGATCTTTTAGTGGTATCTGCTACTTTTGAGCGTCACGTGGAAGTGCTGAAAGATGTGGCTAGGTGTCTGCGGGCTGCTGGACTGACAATTAACGTTGAAAAAAGCAAATTTTGTGTGACAGAAGTCCGTTACTTAGGCCATGTAGTGGGAAACGGGGTTATTCGTACAGACCCAGAAAAAGTATCGGCCATTACCGAATTTCCGACACCGAGGTATGTAAAACAAATCAGACGGTTTTTAGGCATGTCAGGTTGGTATAGGAAGTTTATTAGGAACTATGTTTCACTTTCGACCCCCTTGACTGATTTATTAAAGGTGAATCGTAAGTTTGTGTGGACCGATGATGCTCAGAAAGCCTTTGAGGAATTAAAGACTATCTTAAGCACAGCCCCTGTTTTACATAGTCCTGACTTTTCACAGCCTTTTTACATACACTGTGATGCTAGTAAAACAGGTATAGGAAGCGTACTGGTGCAAATGAATGCGGAGGGTGAAGAGTTTCCTATAGCATTTATGTCTAAGAAACTCAATCACCGAACAAGAATGCTTAGCAGCAATGTTAAGCATTAAAAAGTTTAGGGCTTATGTCGAAGGTCATGAGTTTACCGTGATTACCGATCATGCTTCGCTGAAGTGGCTCATGTCCCAAACTGACATAAGTACCCGGCTGGCAAGATGGGTATAGGTTTAAAATCGAGCATCGAAAGGGGTCGCAGAATGTGGTTCCTGATACGCTTTCCCGTGTCAACTCTGATGACCTGTCCGAGGTCTTTGGTTTGTCCGAAGTAGGGATTGACAGTGGGGTTTTTGTAGATTTGCAATCTGCTTATTTTCGTTCCGATGAATACAAGGACTTGGTTAGAAGGGCTGAAAATAATATCAATCACACTCCCGACTTAAGAATAATTGATGGGTATTTGTACAGACGAACAGAACATGCTACTGGTGAACAGACAACGGATGATATGGCCTGAAAGTTATGGATTCCAAAAGCTTTGGTACCGGAATTATTGCAAAAACACCACGACAATCCATTGTCATCTCACTCGGGTATCAACAAGACTCTGGAGAGGATCAGGAGATACTACTTCTGGCCGAATCTAGTAACTGATGTAAAGAATTATATTAACTCCTGCGAAGTCTGTAAAGCAACTAAACATCCTAATCAGACAATGAGAGCACCCATGGGTAATACAGGAGAGACTCATAGATGTTTTCAGAAACTCTTTGTGGATTTCTTGGGTCCTTATCCTAGGTCAAGATAAGGTAACATAGGTATATTCGTAGTGCTGGACCATTTTTCAAAGTTTCCTTTTATACACCCTGTACGGAAATTTACAGCTGAATGTGTTATTCGATACCTGGAGGAACTTTTTCATACATTTGGTGTTCCTGAGACAATTGTATCAGATAATGGAACCCAGTTTAAAGCTACAAAATTCAACCAACTCTTAACACGGTATGGTATTGCTCACGTATATACGGCAGTATATTCTCCTCAAGCCAATGGGTCTGAGCGAGTTAATCGATCGGTTATAAGTGCCATAAAAGCGTATGTGAAGCCGGATCAAAAAGACTGGGACAAAAATCTAAGTAAAATTGCTTGCGCTCTACGATCAACAGTACATTCCTCCGTTGGAACTTCTCCATATTATATGGCATTTGGGCAACACATGGTCACTAACGGTTCCACATACCAGCTGTTGAGAAATTTGAAAATGCTAGATGACCGCTCCGTGCAATTCACTCACTCCGATTCTATGGACATAGTTCGGGGAAAAGCCACTAATTTTATGCGTAACCAATTCGAACGAAACGAGAAAGCATATAACCTCAGATCGCGAGAGGTATCGTTTAATGAAGGTCAAGAAGTTTTTCGTCGAAACTTTAAGTTAAGTAACTTCGAACAGGGCTATAGTGCTAAGTTAGCTCCGACGTTTGTCAAGGCTAGAGTGCGACGGAAGCTTGGCAAATCATATTATGAACTTGAGGATCTGCGGGGTAAAGTGATTGGAAATTATCACGCGAAAGATCTGAAGCAATGAATTATTAATTCCCTCTCCAAGCGGTATCAGATTTCCTGTCATTGCATTTGGTAAATCTGATCTTTGTGGGGGGTAAATGTAGTGGCGCTTGGAGATACTTTCTGTTGTATCTCGCTCTGTTGTTCGTTTGTATGTTTATATTTATGTACGAAACGTTGTTTCAGTTCCTTTATTTCTTGACTGAGGGACTTAATATAGTTAAGAACCATTGCATAATTTCGGGCTCCAAACTAAATCCGAGAATTGGTCTAGCCTAGTGGAAGTGTTCGTGCTTACTACCCGGAGGTCCGAGGTTCAACTCCTACACCAGGCATCTACGATTTTTTTCTTATTTTTTTTCCTTTTATGTCTGCTACATTTGCCGTTTGTTGGAGAAAAACAGCGTAAGTTGGTTAAATACCTACTGTGAGGGATTGCATTTGAATTCGAAACTTTCATTCTCTGCTTTCCTACTTTTCCTTTTTCCTATCGAAGAGGTGAATATTAGTGTAGTAGTTGTGTTGCATAGGTGGTAGTTGCATATGGCGGTTACGTGCAATTGTTTTAGGATGTGTTGGTGTATCTCAGCAGAAGACATATTTGCCTGGAAGCATGAATGTGTATTTGACACTAGTCTAGCAAAACGGTATGCATTTCGGAATCAACCGAGGTTTAAAAAGGGGTAAGAGGGAAGCCATTTTTGCAGTTCTGTTCCAGCATTTTCTTTGTGCACACTTATCTTATTATATCTTCTATTTTGCTGATAAGCCTGTAAAGGTTATAATTTTTTTGTGAGGCTCAATCAAGTTCCTGTAAGTACTTATGAACATTGCTTTTAACTTCTATTCCTTCCTTCGTCCTGAATTTTCAGAGTTCTTGTGTCCTCAAGCTAATTTTATTTGCTAAGATAACATAGGAATACAAAATTCAGGTGTACGGAAGTCATAAGGTGTGCAAGATTTATTGGGTATTTCAGTTTATTTCCCTTGCAGTGCTGGTTTGTTTTTTTTGTGTGCATCCTGTGATCTCCCGAAAGCTTATTTTAAGAGTAGATATTCACTGGGCTGGAGCAGTGCAGTTGGAGGCATTCATTCTCTCTTAGGTTGGTGCCAATGCAAAAAGGTAATAGAATGCGTTAAATTCTCTTTTGTTTGCCCAAGTTAACGGTGCACCTGTTTTTTCTCTCAGCTTTGGCACTAAGTGTTCCCGATCGTTTGTCCCCGCTTCCTCACCTCTATAACCAACGAGCTAGTATACTGCCCCTAAAAGAAGATAAAAATAATCTGTCTGCCAGCAGTCTGATTTTAGCTCGGGTTTAAAGTGTTCGTACGGGAAGAAAAAGTAAAAGTGGTGATAGTCTGGAAGTGATTCTGTGTTTTATTTTGTGCTACTTCTGTGAGAAGTCCAAAGGTCGCTTACACAATTTTTTTTGTACATTAAAAAACATCATTTGCCTCATAAAACTTATGCCAAGTCGTGAAGTATACAATACATAGTGCTTTGAAATTTGATATTTAAAGTAATAAGAGAACCAGTGTTATTTAGATTTATTTAAATTTGTCACTTTTTTTTATTTTTAATTCTTTTCGTGTTGTAAAGAGTGAAACCCACGAAAATCGTGTTAGCTCTGCCAACTTCAACGTTCTCGGAAAAAAAGCAAAATTCAAAATTTCTAGCAAAATTCAAAATTATAAGAGAAAAAAAAAGAAACAAATAGTACCGAGTTAAGTTAATCTTTTGTGTGCAGTGTCGAGCATCAGGGCAAAAGTAATAACGTTGGGATAACCTTTATTTAATAATTATCATCTCTCCGGATTATCTGCGTGGAAGGCCTTTCATCGTGGGATCCTAAGTCAAGTAAGTGCGTCAACATTTTATCTATTGTTTTTATTAAATACTGGTAGAGACGTTTGTACTTTAGGAACAACTAGATCAGTCGTTGTCTCTTGGAGTACACTTGTCCCTGAAACCCCCAAATGTGATTGGTTCTCTTGGAATTCGTAATTTTTCTGGACTAAATTAGTCACAGGAATGACGAGTTTCGGGAGGGGGATCAGAAATCATTTGTTTGTTTTTGCCATATAACTTGATGTTCGACCATATTAATTCAACGCTAAAGCACCCTACGTCGACGTAAGTTAGAAACCTTTTTGTTTCTTTGCCTCGGTTGCGCGTACATGCATATTTACACAATAAGAAAAAAAGAAAAAAAACATAAGAATAAGAGCGAGTTGATCTCACATTACTGCGAATGCTAATATGATTAAAGCCAATAATATTTTCTTCACGTTGGTTGGAGAAGTCATATCGAAGCCAAGAAAACTCAACTGAAACTTAAGGTCCATCAACTTCACTGGCTCCTAAACGCGAACTCAAAACTAAGCCTTGAATATAAGGTCCTGCTATACAACAGTGCAATCAAACCTATCTGGTTATACGGTGCCCAGCTATGGGGCAAAGCAAGCTCGAGCAATCTCGACAAAATCCAAAGAGTCCAATCGAAGACATTGCGGCTTATTACCGGTGCCCCTTGGTATATGAGGAATGAAAATATCCACCGAGACTTGAAAATACCTCTCGTTAAAGAGGCAATTCAAAAAATCAATATAAAGCACAAAGAGAAGCTCGAACGTCATGATAACATACTTGCTAGACAATTATTGTGCAGTCCCAGATCTTTAAGACTTCGGAGAAACGAACGCCGTGTTTTCTAATCTTCATCCGTAACAGTAATCGCGAACACACGCGCCCGAAAGACTGTGTAGAATCCTTTTCTACGTCACGTGGCTTAAACGCTCTTATACGTGATATTTAAAACAGTCAATATCAATCGCGGACGAACACTCAAAAAAGACTGTGTAGAATCCTTCATTCTACGTCACGTGGCTTAAATGCTCTCATACGTGATCCTTAAAACAGTCAACGCGAAAAACCTACAAAACCCAAATTACGTCGTCCACTCTGCTATTCTAGAGTTATCCGTTATACATACATAACTAGAGTTCTTCACTCTACATAATATCGCGAACACTCTGTAAATGACTGTAAGGGTCCTCTGGACCTTTATCACGAGGTTTACGCCAAACCAGGTTTAAAATCCTCACGTGTGATCCATACCAGTTATATACTATTTTGACCAAATTAATTAAAATTCCTGCCAATTAGCAGAGACCCACATTACAAGAAATCCATACTAGGATTCATTATTGAATTATACTTAAGATTCGTATACTTATTGTTAGGCTCCTTTGGAGCAGATTCAATAATTCAAATAAAGCTTATATAAAAAAAAAACGTTGGTTTCACTCCAGATATTGTTTCATTCTCTTTATAAATGATTAAATGTTTTTTTAGTATAATTCTGTTTTTATTTAAAAAAATTAGATTTTTTTCTAATTATTTCGACACAATTTATTTAATTATTACTTCTTATATATACGAGTATATCACTGTTTGGTCTAAATGAAAATAATAGATTTTAAATGATAATTTTCTGAACAAAGCCTAATCTACGTGAATATTATCATGTGTCTAAATAAAATGTTAGCTAATGCTGAAATGAACTAAACATCTTCTATGTTTGATTTCTTGTAACCGGAAGTAGAGTTAGGGGAACGTTATGTGGGTCTACCAACAGAATCTTTAGTGGTCTATGAGTAGACAGGATGGGCGGGCTAGTGTGTGCATTACACCTTGCACAACAACAATTCTTTTTTTGCGGATTTGCATTTCAATCTTTCTACTTTCTATTTTCCCCTCGAAGCACGCTAATATACATAAATTTAAATTTTAACTGTAGCAGCATCACAAGGCTGAAAGACGGCAAGATCCTACCCCACCGACGAGCAATAAGGCCAGACAATCTGCGTGCTTCCGCTGTCCTTTCCATCCCTCATGACTGATTCCATGATATAAATAGGAATTTGGTTTCTTGAAAGAAACCTATCGTTACATGCTACAAGAGTTTGAAACTAATTTACCCGAGACTCAGCGAAAGTAAAATTAAAGAAGGTAAATTATAATATCACATTCATTTCCCATGATTTTCCATCTTGACAACTTCATTTTTTCCAATCAGGCGTTCTAAATGGTCCAGATATACTAAAGCTGATTAAAAGTGGCGCATTCAACAATATTTTGATTGACGCTGAATTGGACGCATGGCAGGCAATCAAAGAAGTAATAGAAGGATTGTTGGGAAAGCATCGTTCTACCAACTACGATGTTTCTGTTGCAAGGATGTTAAGATCGTTCTCGGAAATTGGTGTCCACATGTCCTTGAAAATCCATTATTTACATCATCATCTGGACTACTTCAGCAAACAATTGGCTACCACAAGGCGAACTCTATCATCAAGTTGCTATGCCATTTTAAATGAGATATAGAGGGAAAAAGTCACCGAGTGCAATACTTGCGGAAATTTGCTGGTGGAGTAAGCTTGTGTGCCAAGACAAGGATGATCCTGATGATAAAGAATTTTCAGGAGGTGCAGAAGGGCCAGCAGTGGAGTCACACATTGACATTATGTGTGGTTCAGAAACTGATGACAGCGATGAATGCGAACAACCACCATCGAAAAAGTCTAGGCAATATTTATTAAAATAAATAAATAAAATAAAAATAAAAAATTATAAAAATTTTTACTTTATTTTTTTAGAGTTTTATTTTTTTAGAGTTGATCTCACATTACTGCGAATGCTAATATGATTAAAGCCAATAATATTTTCTTCACGTTGGTTGGAGAAGTCATATCGAAGCCAAGAAAACTCAACTGAAACTTAAGGTCCATCAACTTCACTGGCTCCTAAACGCGAACTCAAAACTAAGCCTTGAATATAAGGTCCTGCTATACAACAGTGCAATCAAACCTTTCTGGTTATACGGTGCCCAGCTATGGGGCAAAGCAAGCTCGAGCAATCTCGACAAAATCCAAAGAGTCCAATCGAAGACATTGCGGCTTATTACCGGTGCCCCTTGGTATATGAGGAATGAAAATATCCACCGAGACTTGAAAATACCTCTCGTTAAAGAGGCAATTCAAAAAATCAATATAAAGCACAAAGAGAAGCTCGAACGTCATGATAACATACTTGCTAGACAATTATTGTGCAGTCCCAGATCTTTAAGACTTCGGAGAAACGAACGCCGTGTTTTCTAATCTTCATCCGTAACAGTAATCGCGAACACACGCGCCCGAACGACTGTGTAGAACCCTTTTCTACGTCACGTGGCTTAAACGCTCTTATACGTGATCTTTAAAACAGTCAATATCAATCGCGGACGAACACTCAAAAAAGACTGTGTAGAATCCTTCATTCTACGTCACGTGGCTTAAATGCTCTCATACGTGATCCTTAAAACAGTCAACGCGAAAAACCTACAAAACCCAAATTACGTCATCCACTCTGCTATTCTAGAGTTATCCGTTATACATACATAACTAGAGTTCTTCACTCTACATAATATCGCGAACACTCAGTAAATGACTGTAAGGGTCCTCTGGACCTTTATCACGAGGTTTAAGCCAAACCAGGTTTAAAATCCTCACGTGTGATCCATACCAGTTATATACTATTTTGACCAAATTAATTAAAATTCCTGCCAATTAGCAGAGACCCACATTACAAGAAATCCATACTAGGATTCATTATTGAATTATACTTAAGATTCGTATACTTATTGTTAGGCTCCTTTGGAGCAGATTCAATAATTCAAATAAAGCTTATATAAAAAAAAAACGTTGGTTTCACTCCAGATATTGTTTCATTCTCTTTATAAATGATTAAATGTTTTTTTAGTATAATTCTGTTTTTATTTAAAAAAATTTGATTTTTTTCTAATTATTTCGACACAATTTATTTAATTATTACTTCTTATATATACGAGTATATCACTGTTTGGTCTAAATGAAAATAATAGATTTTAAATGATAATTTTCTGAACAAAGCCTAATCTACGTGAATATTATCATGTGTCTAAATAAAATGTTAGCTAATGCTGAAATGAACTAAACATCTTCTATGTTTGATTTCTTGTAACCGGAAGTAGAGTTAGGGGAACGTTATGTGGGTCTACCAACAGAATCTTTAGTGGTCTATGAGTAGACAGGATGGGCGGGCTAGTGTGTGCATTACACCTTGCACAACAACAATTCTTTTTTTGCGGATTTGCATTTCAATCTTTCTACTTTCTATTTTCCCCTCGAAGCACGCTAATATACATAAATTTAAATTTTAACTGTAGCAGCATCACAAGGCTGAAAGACGGCAAGATCCTACCCCACCGACGAGCAATAAGGCCAGACAATCTGCGTGCTTCCGCTGTCCTTTCCATCCCTCATGACTGATTCCATGATATAAATAGGAATTTGGTTTCTTGAAAGAAACCTATCGTTACATGCTACAAGAGTTTGAAACTAATTTACCCGAGACTCAGCGAAAGTAAAATTAAAGAAGGTAAATTATAATATCACATTCATTTCCCATGATTTTCCATCTTGACAACTTCATTTTTTCCAATCAGGCGTTCTAAATGGTCCAGATATACTAAAGCTGATTAAAAGTGGCGCATTCAACAATATTTTGATTGACGCTGAATTGGACGCATGGCAGGCAATCAAAGAAGTAATAGAAGGATTGTTGGGAAAGCATCGTTCTACCAACTACGATGTTTCTGTCGCAAGGATGTTAAGATCGTTCTCGGAAATTGGTGTCCACATGTCCTTGAAAATCCATTATTTACATCATCATCTGGACTACTTCAGCAAACAATTGGCTACCACAAGGCGAACTCTATCATCAAGTTGCTATGCCATTTTAAATGAGATATAGAGGGAAAAAGTCACCGAGTGCAATACTTGCGGAAATTTGCTGGTGGAGTAAGCTTGTGTGCCAAGACAAGGATGATCCTGATGATAAAGAATTTTCAGGAGGTGCAGAAGGGCCAGCAGTGGAGTCATTGACATTATGTGTGGTTCAGAAACTGATGACAGCGATGAATGCGATGCCACTAGTCCCGAACAACCACCATCGAAAAAGTCTAGGCAATATTTATTAAAATAAATAAAAATAAATAAAATAAAAATAAAAAATTATAAAAATTTTTACTTTATTTTTTTAGTAGTTTATGGCCAGAAATCTGGAGTTATTGGTGAAAATTTATAAAAAAAAAGGCGATAAATGACACTTTTTTGAATAAAAAAAATATATCAATATTCTTGTCAAAATGGGATACCTTCACTTAATTTTGAATAAAAGCAGAACGCGTTAATCGATTTCTATGATCTATGTCGCATTTTGTTTATAGGTTATGTGACTTTACGTGAAAGTTATAAGACTCTACACGTTTATCCGTTTGGGATTTATATGTTTAAAAAAAAAAAAAAAAAAATTTTTGGCCAAGTTTTCTTTATAAATTTATTTCTAATTGCAAAAATGTTGATTTGGTAGAGAAACAGTATATTAATGGATTAAAGAAAATGTAATTATTAATTTTTCTCAATTTATTTCAGCAAAATCGAACTAGTCGTTCTCGAGTTATGTCAAACTACGTTTTTGCCAACATTTTACAACTAAGCGAAAAAACATCAAGATAAGGAAAAAATGTAAAAGGTCATAAAAAAAACTGGCACATACGAACGCAAAACCCTTTGAGGGTTTTAATATACTGAGCTAGTACCATCACCCTGACTTGGAATTTCTCACCCCCAGATTGGCTGTTGTACTGTGTATTTAACGCACTTAAATTTTATAATGTGAAAGAGAATAAAAATACAATTAAGTTGTTGATTATTATGTTAAGTAAAGACGTGGTTGACGACATAGATATTTTTGTGAACAGTACCTTATATAGAATAAATTAATATATATGCCTCCGGAACAGTGCCACCGCATTGTTAATTTCGTAACAAAAGCATTGGAGAACAAACAATATTGTTAAGCTGTCTTCCTCGGCGTTCAACATGCATTCGACTGAATGCATATCCTTGGCTATTGTTTAAACTTAAAAGTTTTCTACCAACACTCTTTTCCCTCTTTATAAGTTCATATTTGTCGGACGGATTATTTTATGTGAAGCACAACAATGACTGCTCGGAGATTCTCTCCATTAATGCAGGTGTACCGCTAGGCAGTGTCCTAGGTCCCATTTTATATATACCATATTTACATCAGATATGCCAATATCGGATAATGTCTTAGTATCAACATAAATATGTGACGTGCAAAATAGAAAGGGACCTAAGGTTAAAACCCAGTTTTGTTCAGGAGAGCCATTTTAAAGATTAGGTCCCTTTCTATTTGCGCTTAGAATCGTCGACTTCACTTTTATAAAACGCGCATATCTCTGGGAGGGAACACTTTTGGGGCATGGGATCGGTCTCATTCGATGTTCAGATGTTGTCCACATCAAAAAAAAGTGAAAAGTTGATAAAAAGTTTTTTTTTTCCCTTAGGTCCCTTTCTCTATGCGCTGTCGCATATGCAGATGGCTCGGTGGTACCTCAGCGAGCAGTGCTTCGTTCAAAATTCAAAATCAGCTTAATGGATTGCGACACTGGCTTTTAATGTGGTACATTAAGGTGAACTCGGGCAAATCAAATCATGTCTCTTTCACAAAGATAGCAGGAGATTGCCCACCAGTCACGGTAAATGGCGAGATAGTTCCAAGGACAGATTTGTCATTTGAACTGGAAATCCCACATAAAAACTAAGCGAAAGCATCTTGATGTAAAATTCAAAAATCTTCTGGCTACTAGGATCAATATCCCAACTCAGCGTGGAAAATTATTATTTAATTATTTATAAATTACTACTAAAATCGGTTTGGGTATATGGAATACATCTTTGGAGAATTGCGTGTAACGGAAGTTGAGATCCCTAATTCTAGGGTCAGTAAGGTTGGAGCGACGAATGTCATCACGCTCGTCTGCGAGTCCCGCTGCCTCTGCTGGGAAGTTTGGTCGTACTTCGGGTATTTGACCAGCAGGGATATGGCGAGCGGCTGCTGCGTTAATGATGGCCCGGAACTTTTTTTCGGCTACCCGAACGTCCGACGGAATAGCTAGATTATTAAAGCTGCGGTTGGTGGCTTCTCTGAAGGCCTCCCAATCAGCCTTTTTTTGATTGAGAAACGTACGGCGTTCAGAGGTTATGAAATCGGGTGGTCTATTTATGGAGAGAATTATGGGAAGGTGGTCCGATCCTAGTGAGATGACGAGTTGCCAGGTGACGTCGTTGATCAGGCCAGGCGATGCCAAAGTGATGTCTGGCGAGCTATGGCAATCGCCCATAATCCGCGTGGGGGCGTCCTCATTCACTGTGCAGAACGTAGAGCTATCAATTTACACTGCCAAAGCTATGCCCCTCTGGTCGTTGTCTAGGAGAGAATGCCACAGTTCGTGGTGAGCATTAAAGTCTCCTAGGACCAAGCGGTTATTGCCTTGTAGCAAATTGCTAATGTCAGGCAGATAACGCGGGGCACAGCTACCAACCGGCGGGATGTATACGTTGTACAGCTCTATTTCGGCAGTTCCAGACTTGACTGCTACCCCCATACATTCCATGTATGGGTCTCTAGAGTCAAGCTCAGGCGAAATAGGTCTGTACTGCACAGAATGGTGTAACAGGAAAGCAAGTCCCCCACCTCCACTTCTAGTGCAATCCTTACGTAGCACGTTGTATCCGTCACAACTGTGCAGGCTGCAGGTGACATTCAGCTTAGTTTCTTGGATCACGGCGACCATGATGTTTCTCCGATTCATAAATTCTATGACCTCACTGATTTTGTTGCGTAGACCATTACAATTAAATTGCAAAATTGATGCACTGTCAGGAGTGGCAACAGCAATCTGTGGTGTAAGATGCTGTATATGTTGATGCTGTTGCGAGGGCGACTGCGGGGGAGTCTCGTAGTTAGATGATGATGACGACGACGACGGAAATGCAGACGACGATGATAACACCAAATCAAGAGACCCACTGATAACTTCGTTAATACAGCATGAGGCAACAACGTCTGCTTCGCTATACTCCCTGATGTGGTTCAGACCTGAACAGCTCCTGAAGTGCACCCACTCCATGCAACGATTACACCTTACAGACGTAGCACGATGGTGTATACGATTCTGACAAACCGAGCAGATCCAAGGTCCGGGGTTTTGTTCGATCCCGGCTCGGACCAGTAGTATTCGGAGCAGGCATTCCGGAAAGTGCTGCTCCCACGACGAAAAATGGACGAACAAAAAACGTATATTGTTGAGGTGACTGCCCCTGGCCAAAGGGTTTCGGGTCAAACCGGTACATAGAACCGGCAGTCGCGGGATTGGTGTTTTATGTCCAGAATTGCCTTTTTAACGAGAGGTATTTTTAAGTCTCGGTGGATGTTTTTGTTCCTCATATATCAAGGGGCACTGGTAATCAGCCGCAATTTCTTCGATTGGACTCTTTGGATTTTGTCGAGATTGCACGAGCGTTGTCCCATAGTCTAGCACCATATAACCAGATATGTTTCAATGCACTGTTGTATAGCAGGTCTTTGTATTCAAGGCTTAGTTTGGAGTTCGCGTTGAGGATATGACGTCATGGCATCGATATGACGTCGCTAGGTGAGTCGTCGATCCATGTGGTATGTAACATTATCAGATTGAGAAAAAGGGATATTGTTTAGTTTCAATGTCGGTCATGTGCTAAAATTCAGTGTGAAAGTTATTTGTGTGCATTTATCCTCATTGATTTTTATTCTCCAGTTAGAGAGCCAGGATTCTACTCGTCTGAAGTGAACACCCAGATTAAGAGATACAATATCCGATGTAAGTACGTTTGGGCTGGTAGTGATATCTGCGGTAAACAGAAGTTGAAGAATAGGCCCAGTAAGACTCAATAAGTCTATGTATATTTGCCGGTAAGTATTTCCAAATTTTGTTGGTCAAGCCAAAGAATTAGTCAAATGCTTTAGAAACACCCAGAAACACGGCGAAGCAATATTCTCGCTGTTAAAATGATTTTTTAATTACGTGGTCGGACGGTTTTCTTATTGTTGTGTTGTGGCCACGAGGAACGATTATATTTTTGATAAAAATAACTTTTGCAAATAGTTTGAATAAGCAGGAAAGCAAACTGAACGGCCTGTATGAGGACAGTATTGATTTGTCCTTTCCTGTCTTTAAAATTATTTGAATCCGAGAAATTTTCCACGATTTATGAAAGTAACTATGTCTCGAAATTGAGTTAAATATTTTTGTCAGGCACTTCCCAGGGGGGATAAGATCGTATCCAAGTGCTTTACCTGGACTCACGGTTTATATGATGACACGCAGAACTTCATTTGAGTTGGTTAACAATTAAGCGAAAGGAGGTCGCGAAATACCTGGATTTGGGCGAAATACCTGGCCAGATTATTTGCGATTACACTCTATTTGCGTCGCGTATCGGAATTTTTGTTTCTGTGGACATACTACTATTTTTTTTATTGTTTTCGATAATGAAAACTTGTTTTATTTCCCTAGAGCACTTGTGTGTAGCGTATGTGGGGCTTTTTCCAGGATCACGTTTTAGTTGGATACGCTTTTATTGATTTCTTTCGCGTTAGAAATTAGTTGATTCGAATCTTAATGACTGCTATTGTTCTTCCTGTATTTTAACCAGTTAGTTGTGGATCAAGTAAGCCTTAGAAGTTCGTCTACAAGTACTGTCTTCTCGTAGTGAAGAAATATGATTGGCGAGTGCAGAGATTTTAGATAAATTAGATTTAAATTAATCGGGGCGAGAACTAGCAGATAAATTAGATTTTCTTAATCCTGTGTTATACCGAAGTCTAACAAGTCAAAGTTGTTGTTAATATAAGAAGGCCAATATGTTGGCTGCCTGGGCAAAACAAAATCCAATATATTTTGAAGTCGCGTTATACATTTATACAGCTGGTTTCCTATAGGGTTTGCTTAACGGGATCTCCAGTGCGTGTGTTTGGTACTGACTCCTTCTGCGACTTCATGTATCATTCGTTTCCGTATTATGATACCAGTGCTCCCGTGAGCCCTGGTATCCCGTGAGCCCTGAGTACCATTAAAAGTAAAGGTATCTGAAAATTGTATTTGTCTATAAAATACGTTTTTTGCTAAGTAGAAGTTAAATTAACAGATTCTGCTTGCGCATGAATTCTTGTATAGTTGACATGAACAACCAACCGATTAACTTTGAGCGTAAAAAAATTAAAATGTGTATTTTTTTTTAATAAAACAGCCATTACTCAGTCATTTTTTTGGTGATATTAACAAATTTGATTGTTTTTCAAAGGTAACAACTACACCTGTAAAAAACACACATTTTTAAAAATCGGCTTATGAACAGAAAATTTATGATTAGATTTACGAAAAGTACAGTAACTTAAAAATTCGAGCTAGTTGAGAAAATGGATATTAGATTTAAAATCAGCGACCTCAAATTAGTAAAAAAAAATGCAACAGAATTCTAAACAACACGCAAAAAGTTCCATTTTGTTCCCTTGTGTAATCAGTCGATAACAATCAAAGAAGACGATTTTCACAGATTTTCAACGATGTAGGTTTGAGGTTTTCTTGTTGGCGGTGACTTTAGCTGACCCTAAAGGAAAGGAATTATACAAGCAAGTGCATCCGAAACGTTCTATCTACGGGAAAATCTACATATTGGCCTTCCGATCTACAAAAATATCCGACCTCCTGGATTTTGTCGTATTCAATGTTATACCAAGATATCATCTTGATATTGTAGAATCTTTTGACTTTAACTGGGATAATTCTCCAATAATTCTAACGTACAGTTCTACTCTATGTTACACACCTGCTCATAGGTTCACTCAGAAAACTGATGTGGAATCATTTGGATACTGGGTAGATAAAAATGTCAACCTTCACATTCCTTTGAAAACAGGAACAGATATTGATAATGGCATTGAATGTATTACAAATCTATCACATGAGGACACTTTCCTTTCGAACATAGATGACTGTGGTACATACAACGGGAATATGACTATGCTTTCGTCAGAAATAACATATTTGATAAGCAAAAAAGAAAAAACTGCAAGGTTTGGCAACAAACAAGACATTCACAGGACAAATGAAATTGGAACAAAGCCACCAAAGATTTAAGCGAGCTTCTAAAATACACCTTAATAATTCTACAAGAAATTACTTGGAAAATCTAAATCCAAATGGTTCCGATGAGCACAACTTATGGAAAGCAACCAAATACATAACACATCCCAAAAACGAGATCCACCAATAAAAGATGGAATAACACATGGCTTATGTCAGACGAAGCTACTGCTAACGCCTTTTCACTTCACTTCATTTAAAAAAGATTTTTAAAGCATTTAATTTCAATTCTGGCTTGCTGCGTGCTTTTTCGAAGTTATTTGAAGGGATATTTACTCAAGAATGGTACCTTATATAGAAGACTTTAATATGTGCCTCGGGAACAGTGCCACATCGTTAATCGTTAATTATGTAACTGAAGCACGGGAGAACAAACACTATTGCTGAGCTGTCTTCCTCGACGTTCAACAGGTATTCGACCGAGTATGGTATCCTGGGATATTGTTTAAACTAAAAACCTTTCTGCCAACATCCGTTTCCCTCTTTTAAGTTCATATTTTTCGGACAGATTATTTTATATGAAGCACAACAATGACTGCTTGAAGATTCTCTCCATTAATGCAGGTGTACCGCAAGGCAGTGTCCAAGTTCCAATTTTTTATACCATATTTACATCAGATATGCCAATATCGGATAATGTCTTACATACATATGTGACGCGCAAAATAGAAAGGGACCTAAGGGTAAAACCCAGTTTTGTTCAGGAGAGCCATTTTAAAGATTTAAATACGTGTATCTTTGGTGTACCATCACTTTCATAAAACGCGCATATCTCTGGGAGGGAACACTTTTAGGGCATGGGATCGGTCTCATTCGATGCTCAGATGTTGTCCACATCGAAAAAAAAAGTGAAAATTGATTTTTTACCCTTAGGTTCCTTTCTCTATGCACTGTCACATAAGCAGATGGCACGGCAATCTTGCAGCAAGTACCTCAGCAAGCAGTGCTTCGTACAAAATTCAAAATCAGCTTAATGGATTGCGACACTGGCTTTTAAAGTGGTACATAAAGGTGAACTCGGGCAAATCAAATCATGTCTATTTCACACGTTAAATGGCGAGATAGTTCCAAGGACAGATTGCGTCGGATATCTGAGAATGCACATGGACCGTCGTTTGAACTGAAAATCCCACATAAAAACTAAGCGAAAGCATCTTGATGTAAAGTTCAAGAAATTATACTGGCTACTAGGACCAAAATCCCAGCTCGGCGTGGAAAACAAGTTAATTATTTATAAATCACTACTAAAATCGGTTTGGGTATACGGAATACATCTTTGGAGAACTGCGTGTAACGTAAACCCTTTCAATCGACAACACTACTGCTGATACGATTTAAATATACCACCTTGCAAATAAATAAAGATTTCTAAAGTCATAAAAAGAGCATGGACTGCACAATAATGGTCTAGTAAGTACGTGCCGTTCGACCTTCTCCTAGTGTTTTTATATTAATGTCCAGAATTGCGTCTTTAACGAGATGTATTTTCAAGTCTCGGTGGATGTTTTCGTTCCTCATATTTCAAGGGGCACCAGTAATCAGCCGCAATTTCTTCGATTGGACTCTTTGTATTTTGTCGAGATTGAACGACTGTTGTCCCATAGTCTAGCACCATATAACCAGATAGGTTTCATTGCACTGTTGTACAGCAGGACCTTGTATTCAAATTGATGGTCTTGTATTATGTTATTTGCCACGAAGTATGATTATATAGTTGATAAAAATAACTTTTTCAAATAGTTTGAATAAGCAGGAAAGCAAGCAGAACGGCCTGTATGAGGAGATATAGATGGAGGAGGTATAGATTTGTCTCTTCCTGACTTAAAAATCATTTGATTCCAAGAAATATTCCACGCTTTAGAATAGTAACTACGTCTCGAAATTGAGTTAAATATTTTGGTCAGACACTTCATAGGCGGGATAAGATCGTACCCAGGTGCTTTATGTGGATTCACGGTTTCTATAATGACACGCAGAACTTCATTTGAGTTGTTAAACAATTTAGTGGAGGGAGGTCGCTACCTGCAGGATTTGGGCGAAATACCTGCCCAGATTGTTTGCGAATACATTCGCTATTTGCGTGCGTATCGGAAATTTCGTTTCTGTGGGCATACTAGTATTTTTTACTGTTTTCGATAATGAAAACTTGCTTTTTTCCCTAGAGCACTTGTGCGTAGCGTATGTGGGGCTTTTTCCAGAATCACGTTTTACAACCAACCGATTAACTTTGAGCATAAAGTAATTAAAATGTGTAATTTGTGTTTTTGTTAATAAAACAGCCATTACTCAGTAATTTTTTTGGTAATATTAACAAATTTCATTGTTTTTAAAAGGTAACAACTACACCTGTAAAAAACGCACATTTTTAAAAATCGGCTTATGAAAAGAAAAGTTATGAACTTTATATTTTTGGAAAAATGTGGGAAATACCTTAAAAATACCTACTTAGTACCGCAAATAAAAAATTCGAGCTGGTGGAGAAAAATGGATATTAAATTTAGAATCAGTGACCACAAATTAGTAAAACAAATTTGCTATAGAATTCTATAAAACACACAAAAAGTTCCATCAATCAGTCGATAACAATAAAAGAAGATGATTTTCACAGATTTTCAACAATGTAGGTTCGAGGTTTTGTTGTTGGGGTGACTTTAATAGCAATCACCCATGGTGAGGCTGCCGACTAGCCAACCCTAAAAAAAAGGAGCTATGCAAGCAAATGCATCCGAAATAATAATTTGCCCGTACTGTCTACGGGAAAACCAACATATTGGCCTTCCGATCTACAAGAATATCCGACCTCCTGGATTTTGTCGTATTCACAGGTATACCAAGATATCATCTTGATATTGTAGAATCTTTCGACTTAAACTCGGATCATTCTCCAATAATTATAACGTACAGTTCTACTCTATGTTACACACCTGCTCATATGTTCACTCAGAAGACTGATGTGGAATAGCTTGGGTACTGGGTAGATAACAATGTCAAATTTAACATTCCTCCAGGAGCAAATATTGATATTGGCATTGAATGTTTTACAAATCTATTACATAAAGCCACTTTCCTTTGGAACATAGATGACTGTGGTACATACAACGGAAATGATTTCGTCAGAAATAAAATATTTGATAAGCAAAAAGAGAAAATTGCGCAAAATTTGGCAACTAGCAAGACATTCACAGGACAAAAGAAATTGGAAGCGAGATTATAAAATACACCATAATAATTCTACAAGAAATTACTTGGAAAATTTAAATCCAAATGGTTCTGATGAGCACAACGTATGGAAAGCAACCAAATACATAAAACATCCCAAAAACGAGTTCCACCAATAAAAGATGGAAATAACACATGGCTTTAGTCAGACGAAGCTTAATATAACGTTTTTTCAGTTTATTTAAAAAAGACTTTTAAACCATTTAATTTCAATTCTGGCACTATGGAAGAAAATCAGATTTTGGAATTCGTTAGGTCGCCCTGCCTGATGGATTTTCCAATAAAATATATTAAACCAGCGGAAATATGTGATGAAATTGTTCGTCAAAATACGCATAAATCACATGTAGTGCGATTCTGTAACCTTTTTAGCGATAATCGGAATGATTAAAAATGGCTAACAACAAAATTGTCGATTTTCAATTCAGTCAAATTTTTACGATAGTCGTTAATGTAAAATCAGCTGTTGTTGTATAGTAAACGTCAAAATGATGTTACCAACGGCCCGTGGGAGAGCAATGGGGGTTATCAATGAGTCAAACGTCAATTATTCGTTATATACATCGTGTAATAAACGCAAAGATGAGATTCCAGTGTTTGCTTCAGCACCCTCACCATTTGTAGAAGGCACTATCGGTGCTATCGATTGTACACATGTCTCCATTTTGGCCACAAAATAACATGAGGAGGCTATGTCAGCCACCAGCTTCCTCAATCAATGCGCAAATGGTAAAAGGAAAATTACATGAAAATGCATTCGATATTATATACTATATGTATAGGTATATTATTCTACTCATAGATATGTGATCCAAATCTAAAAATTGTAGTTAATTAATTTTCAAAAAAAACGTTCCTAACATTTTGTGGAGCGTATTCATTTGTTTTTTTTCGTATTCTTCTTTGTATTTTTCGCTTTTTTGACAGTTCGTTCGCCAGAGTTGCCTGCTGAAGCCAAAAGTTGTCTACTATTGTTAAACAGTTGTTACAGAATTACCTAATCGTTACTGCAAACAACAAAAGATGTTGACAACTTTAGCAATTCTTGTTATTGTTTAAAGTTACAGAATCTCACTACTGGAGATTCTATAAATAATAAATGAAATCAATGCTCTGATGTTAAAGATTCTACCAAAAAAAGGAATAACTTTTTTAACTTATATTTTTAATGCCATTATGTGATTAAGCCATTTTCGCTCGCAATGGAAATGTGCTGCTATATTAATGTTAAAGAGCAGAATAAACCAGAATCCAACATAACTTCTTATAGACCAATCTTGCTGTATGCTCTTTCGAAGTTATTTGAACGGATATTTAGTCAAAGAATGGTACCTTATATAAAAGAATTTAATATGTGCCTCCGGAACAGTGCCACATCATCGTTAATTATGGTAACTGTAGCACGGGAGAACAAACAATATTGCTCAGCTGTCTTCCTCGACGTTCAACAGGCATTCGACCGAGTATGGTATCCTGGGCTATTGTTAAAACTAAAAAGCTTTCTGGCAAATCCCTTTTCCCTCATTTTAAGTTCATATTTGTCGGACAGATTATTTTATGTGAAGCACAACAATGACTGTTCTGAGATTCTCTCGATTACTGCAGGTGTACCACAAGGCAGTGTCCTAGGTCCCATTTTATATACCACATTTACATCAAATATGCCAATATCGGATAATGTCTTAGTATCAACATACATATGCAGATGGCACGGCAATTGTGTAGCAAGTATCTCAGCTAGCAGTGCTTCGTACAAAATTCAAAATCAGCTTAATAGATTGCGACACTAGCTTTTGAAGTGGTACATAAAGGTAAACTCGGGCAAATCAAATCATGTCTCTTTTACAAAATAGCAAGCGATTGCCCACCAGTCACGTTAAATGGCGAGATAGTTCCATGGTGGCATGTCATAACGTCTAAGGTCATAATGTCTATAGACATTGTGACACTCCAAAAGTGATATAATGTCTATAGACATTACAGCACTTTTGAAAGTGACATAATACCTATAGATTTTAAGACACCCTAAAAACTTTTTTTTAGACCTTATGTCACTCCAAAAGTGACATAATGTCAATAGACATTAAGACTCTTCCAGCTGTGACACAATGCCTATGAACTGTAGAACAAGATTTTTTCTTATTTTAAGGTGGAAAATTAATTTCTTGCAATTTTTAAATCAATGCTAGTTACAATTTATTGAAATATTTTCAAGTGGGTTTCAACAATTTGCTTGCAATACGGACAAAGCAAATAAGAATTTTTAGTTTTAGATTTTTGCTGCAATACATCCAAACACGCCGTACAAATTTTGAAATGTCGGCAGGGCTGCAGAAGGACATTCCTGGGTTCAACAGTGCAAATTATGCATTGCAACACTTCTGTTGTCGGAGTGTATGGTTCCTCATTTTCGGGAATATCCTCTGCTTCCGATGCATTAGATTCATCGTCTTCCTCCATTACGCGACACTCTTGTAGAATGTGGTTATCTTTATTTATGATATGTTGGAAAAAATCTGCCAGCGCCATCTGTCCCCTAATAAGCTTTTGGGTCATTTGGTATATCTTTTCATCCTTTTCCGCCAGCGCACACTTGGGTTAGGGAAACTGAGTGAGCAAAGTCCTCATCGCGGATGCCCTCAAGGAACTTGAAAAAGCGCCCGTGTTTTTCCAGTTTCCTCGACAGTTGCGAGTTGAAACCTTCCAGCGCACTTGTAGTTCTCACAAGTTCCTGGCTGACTGAAAATCCAGAAGGTGTAATCTAAAACAAAAATAATTTGGGATGTAGAAAGTGAAATGCTATATCGGAGGAGATGTATGGGGAGTTAAGAAAAATTTGGTATATACAAAGTGAAATACTAAAGCGGAGGGGGTGCGAAAAAAGATATAAAAAAGTAACGGTAATAAAAAATCGGCGCCGATATAGCATTTCACTTTCTACATCCCAAATTATTTTTGTTTTAGATTACACCTTCTGGATTTTCAGTCAGCCAGGAACTTGTGAGAACTACAAGTGCGCTGGAAGGTTTCAACTCGCAACTGTCGAGGAAACTGGAAAAACACGGGCGCTTTTTCAAGTTCCTTGAGGGCATCCGCGATGAGGACTTTGCTCACTCAGTTTCCCTAACCCAAGTGTGCGCTGGCGGAAAAGGATGAAAAGATATACCAAATGACCCAAAAGCTTATTAGGGGACAGATGGCGCTGGCAGATTTTTTCCAACATATCATAAATAAAGATAACCACATTCTACAAGAGTGTCGCGTAATGGAGGAAGACGATGAATCTAATGCATCGGAAGCAGAGGATATTCCCGAAAATGAGGAACCATACACTCCGACAACAGAAGTGTTGCAATGCATAATTTGCACTGTTGAACCCAGGAATGTCCTTCTGCAGCCCTGCCGACATTTCAAAATTTGTACGGCGTGTTTGGATGTATTGCAGCAAAAATCTAAAACTAAAAATTCTTATTTGCTTTGTCCGTATTGCAAGCAAATTGTTGAAACCCACTTGAAAATATTTCAATAAATTGTAACTAGCATTGATTTAAAAATTGCAAGAAATTAATTTTCCACCTTAAAATAAGAAAAAATCTTGTTCTACAGTTCATAGGCATTGTGTCACAGCTGGAAGAGTCTTAATGTCTATTGACATTATGTCACTTTTGGAGTGACATAAGGTCTAAAAAAAAGTTTTTAGGGTGTCTTAAAATCTATAGGTATTATGTCACTTTCAAAAGTGCTGTAATGTCTATAGACATTATATCACTTTTGGAGTGTCACAATGTCTATAGACATTATGACCTTAGACGTTATGACATGCCACCGGAACTGGTGGCATGTCATAACGTCTAAAGACATAATGTCTATAGACATAATGACACTCCAAAAGTGACATAATGTCTTTAGACATTACAGCACTTTTGAAAGTGACATAAAGTCAAAAAAAAGTGTCACAAACTCTTTAGACATTGTAACACTTTTGGAAGTGACATAAAATCTTTAGACATTATAGCACTTTTGAAAGTGACATAATGTCTAAAGAATTTCTAAAACAAAAATAATTTGGGATGTAGAAAGTGAAATGCTATATCGGAGGAGATGTATGGGGAGTTAAGAAAAATTTGGTATATACAAAGTGAAATACTAAAGCGGAGGGGGTGCGAAAAAAGATATAAAAAAGTAACGGTAATAAAAAATCGGCGCCGATTTTTTATTACCGTTACTTTTTTATATCTTTTTTTTTATGTCACTTTCAAAAGTGCTATAATGTCTAAAGATTTTATGTCACTTCCAAAAGTGTTACAATGTCTAAAGAGTTTGTGACACTTTTTTTTGACTTTATGTCACTTTCAAAAGTGCTGTAATGTCTATAGACATTATGTCACTTTTGGAGTGTCATTATGTCTATAGACATTATGTCTTTAGACGTTATGACATGCCACCAGTTCCATGGACAGATTGCGTCAGATATCTGGTAATGCACATGGACCGTCGTTTGAACTGGAAATCCCACATTAAAACTAAGCGAAAGCATCTTAATGTTAAGTTCAAGAAATTATACTGGCTACTAGGACCAAAATCCCAGCTCGGCGTGGAAAACAAGTTAATTATTTATAAATCACTACTAAAATCGGTTTGGGTATACGGAATACATCTTTGGAGATGTCTCTAGGTGAGCCGTCATATCGAATCCATTTGGATTCCTAGGTATGTAACATTATCAGATTGAGAAAAAGGGAAATTGTTGAGTTTCAATGTCGGACATGAAATTCAGTGTCAAAGTTACTTGTGTGCATTTATCCTCATTGACTCTTATTCTCCAGTCAGAGAGCCAGGATTCTACTTGTCTGAAGTGAACACCTATATTCGAAGATACAATATCAGATGTAACTACGTTTGGACTGGTAGGGATATCTGCGGTAAACAGAAGGTGAAATACACCATCTAGTATTTCGCGGTCAACAGTGAGGTGTTGACCACATTTGACTCTTAGTCTGTGGTTTTCTAAGTAAGACTCAAGAAGTCTACACATATTTGCCGTAAGTATTTCCAAATTTTGTTGGTCAAGCCAAAGACTTTGTCAAATGCTTAAGAAACACCTAGAAACACGCAGTAATATTCTCGCCGTTTAGATGATGTGTTCAATTACGTGGGTCGGACGGTTTTCTTGTTCTTGTGTTGTATCCCTCCCAGAATCTGGTATTATGTTATTTGCCACGAGGAATGATTATATATTTGATAAAAATAAGTTTTTCAAATAGATTTGTCCTTTCCTGACTTTAAAATCATTTGATTCCAAGAAATTTTCCACGCTTTAGGAAAGTAACTATGTCACGAAATTGAGAACAATATTTTGGTCGACACTTTACAGGCGGGATAAGATCGAATCCAGGTGTTTTACCTGGACTCACGATTTCTATAATGACACGCAGAACTTCATTTGAGTTTGTAAATAATCTAGTGGAAGGAGGTCGGTACTTGCAGAATTTGGGAGAAATACCTGGCCAGACTGTTTGCAATTACACTCGCTATTTGCGTCGCGTATCGGAAATTTCGTTTCTGTGGGCATACTAGTAATTTTTATTGTTTCCATAATGTCGGAGTCAAGCTTGCAATGATATACAGTGCTTTATTTCCCTGGAGCACTTGAGTGTATCGTATGTGGGGCTTTTTCCAGGATCACGTTTTTGGATACGCTGTTATTGATCTATTTCGCGTTAGAAATTAGATGATTCGAATCTTAATGACTGCCAACGTTCTTCCTGTATTTTAACCAGTTAGTTGTGGATCAAGTAAGCCTTAGAGGTTCGTCTACAAGTACTATTGTAGAGAAGAAATATGATTGGCGAGTGGTCTGACGATAAGTCGGGGCAAGTACTAGCAGATAAATTAGATTTAAATTAGTCGCGGCAAGAACTAGCAGATAAATTAGATTTTCTTACTCCTGATATTATACCGAAGTCTATCATTTCAAGGTTTTTGTTAATATCAGAAGGTCAGTATGTTGACTGCCTTGGCAAAACAAAGTCCAATTTATTTTGACGTCGCATGAGACATTTATACAGCTGGTTTTCCTTAGGGTTTGCTGAACGGGATCTCCAGTGAGACATCATGTATTATTCGTTTCCGTATTATGTTACCAGTGAGCCTTACCGAAGGGGTGGTGAGTACCATTACAAGTAAAGGTATCTGAAAATTGTATTTGTCTATAAGATACTTTTTCGATAGTAGCAATAAAATATATGCTGTTGATCTAGGTACTCTGCCAGTCCATTCCAATGCTGGTTCACACCGTTGGCGTTCCCTGTAGATATCATAAGGGCCTCTTTTTTGCTAAGTGGAAGTTTAATTAACTGATTCTGGTTGCGCATGAATTCTTGTATAGTAGACATGAACATGTTTATAATCTGTACAAGTTGTTCAATCACTGATTCAGCGATGCCAAATTATTTGACAGGGGCATTATGTTTATGCGTCCTTAGAACATACCGTTTATAATACCGTTTCCGTAGCAAGAGCAAACTGGGTTCTGTTGGATGTCATTTTTTGGATTCGGCGCGTTCCGGATAGAAATGAATGCACGCTTCTCTTCTAGTTTCCATTTCGTTTGTGGGGCTCTTTAACCGTATTTCTTCTATATAACAAATATTGAAGTTTGTATATAGGATAAACTTAATTTTTCTATAGGTTCTGCAAATCGCACTGAAGTTCGCCCTTGTACATTGGTTGGGGAATCGTTTTGTTATTAAGAACGTTTGCCACGAAGTGAACGTTAAAATTCAGTTTTTCTATTGCTCTTTTAACCTTATCTGGTGCTACAAATTTCATTCAATGCCGCGTTTCCCTTATACTCTTTAGACGATACGTGTAAAAATTATTATTTCTATCGTTAAAGTAACTAGAAATAGCGGTGTATGCCTCAATTTTTGCCTCGTTTATGTTTCCTTTCTTTATTTGCACTATGTGAAACCCATCACTGCCAATAAGCTGGGCAATGATATTTACCAGCTCAGTTGAGCTACTCACGAAGGCACATTATGGGCGGCCCTGAAGTGTCGACTTTTGACTAGATAGATGATTGGGGATCTTCTTCGCTCAGAAATGCAAACCGGTTGTTACCCGAAGTGGACGTTGGTGGTTCTTCACCGTTCATAATTTTTCAACTTTTTTGTTGGCAGGACTAGATTTACGCTTTACAGTAATGTAGCGAACCATGCCTGTCAGCACCGCCTTTAGTTGTTTGTCAAGTGTCAGTTCATTGTTTCCCTTTGTGCTTTCTATGTTCGGTGCGCTTACACTATCTTTTTTATTGATGTTGTTGCTAGCACTTCAGGGTGAGAGAGTTTTAATTGCCTTTGTGCCATTTCCTCTCTTAATCCATTGTTTACATCTGCATTTATCGCGAAGTATGCATTCCGCGAACTTACACTGCAGAAACAGTGTCTGCGTTGTTCTAACTCTTGAGAGAGACGATGACTCATCATATTGCGAGTTTGTTTAACTGTGTTTGTGCCTTTTTATTTGGTTGTTTTGTTTCATTGTTTCTTACACAATTGGCTTTGTTCTTCAACTGCAATTTAATTTTGTTAAAAACTGCTTAAATTTCTAACAAGTTAATATTTATAATGAATTCAAACAATTTTAGATAATTATTTTCCCGGCAATTAAGTGTCTTTTTGCACTATTCCTGCTAATTTATTTATTGAATTTATTTCCGAGAGGAACTCTTTTTTACGAATATTCTCTTAGCACGCGGAGAGCAAAAACTGTAATTTTGCAACATTGGTTCTCTGTATATAACATAGAGAATAAAACAACAAGAGGTTTTATTGGAGAACTTTTAAAAAAAGCAATAAATTACTAAAATAATCAATGAATGTCGAGACTTTCTGTGTAAAATATCTTTCAGTTTTAAGTTGTTGTTATTGTTGTAAAACAATAATTTTGTTTTGTAAGTCCTGTTCGTCAATAGGAGATCTGCATCGACGGAAGGAAACGCGCCATTTTCACTGGATGCGTCCAAAGAGACCAGGAGGTCAGGCGGGATGTCGTTAGCGTTAATTTTCTTCTGAAATGATTTATAGATTCTCTTGCAGATGTACCCTATATGATTTCGATTAGATATCTTCTGGTTTGATAACTTTTTTAAACAACAAAAAACATATATTTTTATAAAGCAGGCTGAATCGTGTTTGTTTTTTTTTATTCATTATATAAGTCTAGAATCTCTTACTGTTTTGTTTTGTTCTTGAGGTAATTTCCCTTTATAACCAAACAAATGCTAGTTTAGTAACCTGCGAAGAACACAGCTAAAAGGTTTTTTGTAGGTTGTGAAAAATGTTCAAATTGGGGAAAACTGTGACGTGACGCATCGCTTAGTCAGACTAGAAGGGAATAACGACCAACACATCAGTAATTTGACATATGCCGATGAAAAAATTAAAAACCTACTCAATTTTGTCGCTTGCTATAAGAAGTACATTTGAAAACAATCACATTTATTGCCGCTAGCCTTAATGAATGTGTTTAATCTTCTTAAAAACTACATACGCCGTATTACATTAGTCAGCGTGGGTCTTACGTTATGTATAATTGCCACTGTCATGTTCGGTCTACAAACTTACGAATAGTACTCTTTTGCATTGGTAACCCCAAACTTAAGCACTATTCTTGCAACTCTGGGCGTGCATTTGGAGTGCCGCCTCAAAGCAATCAATTTATTCCTTCAGTTACACTCGCTTAAAAAAGAAGACATTTTTGTTTGACATTCAGTAACGAATGAGGAATTTAAGTATTCTAGGAAACCGAACAATTAATTTCATTTAAAGATAATTTTGTGTACACAATTTATAGAAAATAGAATTTAAGATTGCATTTTGAATACAGCTATAGAGTGAACAGGTAAATACATTTAATGTGAATGAATAAAGTTTACAATTTCATCGAGTTGAAAAATCCTTGCATATCGTATGTACATATGCATGCAAGTACATACTGAATTTGTATACAGAATTGAATTCTTTCATGGCGGTGGCTTTGCGTATTGCCGAAATTGTCGGCAATTCTTTGAAACTGAAGATCAGTTCAAGCTTGAGAAATTTGAGAAAATTAAATGCTTTTGAAGTTATATAGCTTTACAGTGACGGTGAACAAATATATATTCACACATGGATTGTTCAGTAATTGGTCCGTCTGCCGTTTCCCCTTATCCGTGTTTGGTTCAGTTTGGGTGTGCCTGTCGCTGTAACGACGACGCCTTTGCCAAAGCAGAGACTGCAGTAGCGTTGTCAGCCCTTTGTTTCTTTGTTCGCTTCGGGTTTTCTGGAGTGTTTTTCTTCACTTATTGGTGTATTTTTCGGCTTCGTTTATATTCGTTTGTTTGACATTTATATACAATTTAATCTTATATTTAGCATAGTAGATTATTTTTTCTTCTGCACAATTGTTGGTAGTTTTTTTTTGTCCATTTATTACGTAGTTGCATATTGTTTTCCAAAAAATGCTTTATATGTGAGATTATCAACGTATTCGATTTTTTTATTTATTTCAATCTCGCAGTATTAGTAGTTTATATTTTGAGAATAACAGTACAACTTTTTTCGGTGGTCCATATATTTCGAGCTACGGACAAGTTTGGAGATAAAATATCACATATCTTTGTTATTTCTAATTGGATTGGGATAGGCTTTTCAAAATTTGAAAGTTTATTCGACTATCCTGTTAGCAGAACGTTTAAAATTATGCATAGGAGTCTGTAATTGGCGCGACCGAATCCATAATTGGTGCAAATCTTAAATATATTTACATTTTAGATTTGTGAAAAGATTTCACCTGTTCTAGATACCTTTATGTCTCCGACCATTACTGTATGGTTTGAAGTCCCAAAACTACTCCCGTTGATAGAAAGATTAAAGATTCTATGCCTACCACAACCAAAAGAAGCTGATACTAAAGTTGATTAATAAAATGATCTAGTTAAAATGTCAAAAAATTAAAAATTTGATTAGGACTTCTTTTAGTATCTCAAAGGGGAACATTTCCCTTTTGTCCGATTTGTTCCATTTTTACTATAAGTCTCGAGTGGCAAGATACGACCTCTTCATACCTGAAAGCCTAAGTCCGGCCGAAGGCGACCACAAGGCTATTTTTTCCACTGAGTGGTCGTCTTCGGCCGCCTTCCGCTTCCTATTTTTGTCGTCACTTTTTGTGAAAAGAAACATAATTTTCTCAAAATATATACATAGAATAATACTCTATAAAATAACCGATATATTAAGAGATAAAATTTGGTTAACATTTTTTCGTTGTTCCTTCGATGTGTGTATGTACTTAAAGCCATATTAATGAAATTTTTTTGTTGATAGCGATATACAAACTGCATGGTTGAAATGAGCAGGCTCTAAAGATGAACATTGCTTCCCTAATTGCTTGCACACCACTGATCAAATCGTTATGAGACAAATGTTGGAACGGTAATATTACACCGTTCGATAATAAATTTGACACATACATCAAACTGCATACGTTCGAAAGAATGCACCATTAGTAGAAAATTTTTTTTTACAGTTTTTCATTTCGTGATCCACTGTCTTTTTTTATAGTTTTTCATTTTGTGATCCAGTGTCCTTTTTACAGGACCTTAAAGTTTGACATATTTTTACTTTCAAACATTTTAAATTCGTAAGTTATTCCACGGACTCGACTTTGGTGGAGAATTATGTCTTATTTTTTATTTCGGAGAGAAGAATGAAACCTAAGGAGAATTAAGGCTTTTATTTCGGAAAAATGTCCTTTCAAAAATGAATACTTCAATATCCTTTAAGAGTACCGCTAAATTCTTCTTCAAAAAATATATATTTTAAAGGCCTAAACAAGAAGTAACTGAATGCAAAATTTAAATTTTCTTGCGGTATATATGGATAAAAAATCGGGATTTCATTGTTATTCTCTTACGGAGTGTGGGTATCACTCTGATATTTCCCCCATTAATAGGGGGAGGGCGGTTCGGAAACTTCTTAGCCTAGCACAAAAAGCGCGGTATAAACAGAAAAAAGTTAAGTGCTTTGGAAACTTCCATCTCTGCTATGAACACATGTTAAATTTCTGGCAACGATCTGGCAACTCCTTCATATAGAAACAGGTGTTCACAAAAGACGCATCCGCGATTTTTTTACAATGGAAAAATTAGAAATGCGTGGTGTCATTAAATATTTACATAAAAAAGGTTTATCGGGACAAGAAATTCATAATGATATGGTGAATGTGTTAGGTGAAAGTGCTCCTTCATATGCAACAGTAAAAAATTGGGTTGCTGAATTTAAACGTGGTCGTACAAGCATTGAAGATGAACCACGTAGTGGCGTCCAAAAACAGCAACAACAACAGAAATTGTAGCCAAAGTGCATGATATGGTATTAAATCTCTCTCTCTCATCTCAAATGATCGAGTCCATTTAATTTTGCATGAAGAACTACAGATGAAAAAGCTTTCTGCAAGACGGGTGCCGGACTTGTTAACAGTCGACCAAAAACGCATAAGAATGAACATTTCTCAAGCTTGTTTGAATCGTTTTCAGCGAAATAAAATGGATTTTAAGCGTCGTTTCATAACTGTTGATGAGACATGGATCCACCACTATACTCCAGAGATCAAAGAACAATCCAAACAATGGACTGAAGCTGGAGGAAGTGCCCCAAAGAAGGCCCTTATTCTCCTGATTTAGCTCCCAGTGACTTTTACCTGTTCCCAAATCTAAAAAAAACCTTGCTGGCAAGCGTTTTACCTCAAATGAAAATGCAATTACAGTTGTAAACCACTATTTTGAAGACCTCGAGGAAAACTATTTTAATCAAGGGATAGAATTGCTAGATAAGCGTTGGACTAAGTGTATTGAAGTTTTAGGAGATTATATTGAAAAATAATTTTTGAAAAACTAACTACTCTCTTTCATTGATAGGGTTAAAACTTTCCGAAACGCCCTCGTATGTCCTAATTCGCAAATGGCCGTACGTATTCCTGAGCCGCTCTTTATTATAAAGGAAAAAAAATCCTATAAAAATGTATCATTCAAGTGTATCGCAAAAATATTCTTCAAAAAAATATATGTTAAAGGCGTAAGCAAAGAGTAACTCATAGCAAAATATCATTTTTCTAGCGATATTATATATGAAAAAAATTGAGGTTTTATCCTCACATCGAAAAATGTTTTATTAACCATAAGTATAAGAGCTAACCATTCTACGGAGAATGGGTATTAAAATCTCTGATCTTTCTCCCCTTTACTAGACGTCACCAATGGTCACGCATTGCCGTATTCCTGAGCCCGTTCTCATTATTATAAAAAAAAATATTCTTCAAACCAAAGTAAAATTGTTGGTATGTGGTACTCCTTATTCAGGACATTTACATACATTTTTTTAAAGAATATTTTCGTGATACACTTAAAGGATATTGAAGGATACACTTTTGAAGGCCATTATTATGGCAAATGAAAGCTCTTTAGATAGATACCATCTTTATGTGATTTTTAAAAATTTGTTCAACGGCTTTTTATAGGTAATAGAAAAGTTATTTCATTGGTAGACAAGTCTTCAAGCTTTTATTTGAGGAAACAAATTTTCCGCAACACTATTTTTGTGTGGACGGCCAACGACCTGGCTTAGAGATTTTAACCTAAAGACAGGTCAAATCTACGGACAAGGGACGCAAAGCCATCTCTTAGGTTGATAACTGTTATCGGACTTTTGAAGTGCTAATGTTAGATACACAACGGCAGCAATACAGCCGTGTTAAAGCAAACGTTGCTTGGTGTGTATAGCTGTGTTTCCAAGTGCATTGTGAACAATTAAAAGATTTGCTGCACCACGTAGCTCTCGCAAGATTAGACAGATTTAAAAATTTATCCATATTTGTTTTTTTTTTTGGGTGGAACCATATGATCATATGTTATTATTTTGAAAGTTTAAATTACTCCACATTCTAATTAGTTTAGGTTTGTTGTTTGTCATTTGGGATTTAGATTTGCAGTGACTAAACGGGCTCCTTTTTGGACTTAGCCTTTTGGCTGAGGTTGTTTTATGCAAACTTTGGGACCTTGGTTCCATGCGTCAGTCTACTTATAGGAAGCAGACTTTGAAATAGCATTGTTTTAAAAAGTATCAAAATTTGATTAACACAGTGTTGCCTTATGCCCACGTTTATTAGTGACAGCTTATAAGGATCATAGGGATAGTTATTTGGTCTAAGCAGTTCAATATGCCAACTACCATACCCATTTAATAAGTGTTAAATGCGTCATACTTAGGGTGGCTCTGATGATTCCACCGGCTTATAAACCGCACCAAACCGTTTTCTCCGGGTATAATGGCATCTCTTGAACCTCTTCTTGTTGCTCTTCAGCCCAAATGCGGCAATTTTGTTTATTGAATTTGCCGTTGAGCGAAAACAGCGGATCTTCCCGTTTCTCACCGAACGCTCATTTCCATAATACAGTTGCCAACATTAAAAGGTAATTATTTTCAAAAAATAAATGCGATAAAATGTTGCTTTGGAAAAACCTCAAATTATTCATCAGTCACCTTTGCATCTATTAAAAGTGACAGTCTGGTTGGGTCAGGAGGAATCATTGGACCTTACATCTATGAAAACGTCAATGGGGAGCGATATCGTGCTATGATTGAAAACTTTTTAACACCAGAATTGCATGCTTTGGGCTTGATTAACATATGGTGTCAACAAGACGGTGTCGCATCGTATACATCCAGGGACTACAATTGAATTACTGCGAGACTTCTTTCCACAACAAGTTATTTCAAGAAATGATGATGTTGATTGGCCTCTACGGTCGCCTGATTTGACTGCTCCGGACTTCTTTTTGTGGGAAAATCTGCATAGGAGGTTTATGCAAACAAACCTGAAAAACTTGAGCAACTCAAACAAAATACTCGTGATGAAATAAATGAAATACCGCGTGAAATGTGTGTGAATGTTATGAAAAATTTACTCAAAATGGCTCGCATTTGTGAGGCCAACAGAGGCGGACATTTATATGATATTGTGCTCCATACCTAATGACCGACATTAAATAAAACATTTATCAATATAAGATACATTTTCTTTCATTTAGTCAAAAATTATAAGCAAGCAAAGTAGTACACCTTCCCGACGGACACCCTGTACAAACCTATTCGTAGCAACTTATTTTATTTAATGCATAGAGTCTAGAAATTGTGGCAATTACTTCACTTCTGATTGAGAAAATATTTCCCATTCTAAGGCAACCGTAATGACGATTTATGTCAATTTTTTGCTTAAAATCCGAAATGCCGTTTTTTAAAAACTGTTTTTTGCCACTAACTGGGCTCAACGTTTTGATTGTAAACAAATTTAATAAGCGTTGCACAGGTATGTAGAAAATATGACGAAAGAAACGTTTTACATCCCATTTGTGACTTCATTACTGGTGCTAGTTGATTTTACTGGTGTCTAGTTTGATTTATACTCATTTCTTTACTATAAGTAGGTATTCTGAAACTCTAAAAAGGGAAAATGTGACACAAATTTAGGGAAAAATTCCGCCAAAAAATTGCAAGGGAGTTGCTGCAAAATTTGTAAGTACGAGCATTTAATATTTTTAATTTTTTTTCGTTCACCAACTTAAACGCACGATGTTAATTGAAAATAAAACTAAAAGATTTCAGAGAATTATCTCTATCCGATGGTTCATATTTTCAATGACACAGATATCCTTTAACTCTTGAATTATTCTTAGCGTCAATAATGTAATATCTACAAAGAAAGAAGTCTAACGGTGTCATATCACGTGATCCTGGCGGAAAAATAACATTGCCATTGTTTCGTTGGCTTTGTGGCACCATCCTGTTGGAACCACATATCGTCCAGGTCCATATCCTGAATTTCTGTCCACAGGAAGTCTGTTATCATCTCACGATAAAGAACACCATTCTAGGTAACTGCTTGGCCGGCCCAATGACTCCGCTAGCTTAAAAGCGCACCAAACAGTCACTCGTTGTGGGTGCATCGGCTTATCAACAAACACTGTTGGATTTTCATTTGCCCAAATGCGGCAATTCTGCTTGTTAACAAATTCACTGTGGACACATTTGTTCGATTATGCCGACCAAAAATGTAACGATGTGCATTTTAATCTGAACGCCCATTATCGTAAAAGTGTTCAACAATCTTATCCCGCTGCTCAGTTGAGTACCTCTTCATGGTTGAATTTGACAAACGCTGAAACAAATAAATGTTAAATTGAGTTTGGCAAAAAACTGTGACTCACAATTAAGATCATGCATTATGGTTAGACAGACCCCCCTTTACAATGCACAAATGACGAAATTGCGAAATTTTTTCAGGTATCAGCGATCAAGAAGTATACACGACTGCTATCATCGCAAACGCAACACAACATTTACATATGGTTATTTTATAGTTTAAATTCACTTTGTACGTTTGCGACTTCATACAAATAATTTGCTAATTGTTAGAAAAACAAAACAGCTGACGCGAAACAGCCTTTGCACAACTTTCGACGTGGATTATCACGACAAGAGTGCATTGATAAACTTAAATCTTTGTATGGCGATGAAGCACCATCCAATAGCACTGTGAAAAACTTGTTTAATAAATTCAATAGTGGCCGACGCTCGCTCAAAGACGAAGGTCGTGATGGTCGTCCAAAAACGGACGTTGTGCCAGAGAACATTGATGCAGTGCGTGAACTGATAATGCAAGATCGTCATGTGACATACTGTGAGATAGAGGCATCCTTGAACATTCTTCCACCAGCATATAAGTACATTCAATATTGCATGAACACCTGGCCGTACAAAATGTTTGTTCTCGTTGGATCCCGCACAATTTGACAATCGCTCAAAAAAGGCTCGTGTCGATTGGTGCAAAGATAATTTGAACAAATACGATCGCGGTGCTTCAAAAGACGTTTATAAGATCGTCACAGGTGACGAATCATATACCTATGCGTATGAGGCCGAAACAAAACAGTAATCGACCGTGTGGGTCTTCGAAGACGAGCCAAACCCAACGAAAGTTGTTCGTGAAAGAAGCACTTCGAAGCAAATGGTCGCCTATTTCTTCGGCAAAACTGGTCATGTGGCTTGAGCAAAGTAGGACGGTCAATTCTGAGTGGTACACCACAATTTGTTTGCCTGTTCTAAAACGAACAAAAGAAGACGAATCATTGTGCATCATGACAATGCGAGCTCTCACACATCGGCTCAGACCGGCCAAAACGTTGAAATGATGGGTCATCCGCCCTGACTTGGCAACCGATGACTTCATTTTATTCCCGCACATCAAGAAAAAAATGAGTGGTCAACGATTTTCGTCGCCAGAAGATGCTGTTGAAGCGTTCAAAAACCATGTTTTGGAGGTGTCTTAATCGGAGTGGAAAAAGTGCCATGACAATTGGTTTGAGCGCATGCAAAAGTGTATAAATCATACTGAAGAATACTTTGAAAAACAATAAAACAATTTTTGATGATAAATATTCGCATTTTAATTTTTAGCCAGAAATATATATAGCAGCCTTCGTAATTGCTGTTGGTTTTTGCAAACAAATCACTAAAAAATAGTTATTTGTAAACAGTTCAGCATCCCGTACATCGTAGTAGGATGAGCATGTTCCGAAAAAAGGGACTGTACTTTCTTATTAAATGATATTAACATTGAATCAAATTGGCCATTTTTGCATGTATAAGTAGAAAACGAAAACATTTGTGTAAGATCAAACTGATACACTTATTGGTCTTCGCAATAGAATTAACGACTGTTCTTAAACATTTTTCGCTTTATCGAACTCAGTTGTTGTTGTTGTAGCGGCAACTGTGTGCCGGGGTGACAGCCCTTGGCCGAAGAATTGCTCTTCGTTTCAATCCGGTCCATAGAACCGGCTGTATTGGGATTGTTTATCTAACGCAGTGCTAGGCTTTAAATGAAATCATTTTCCGATTTTGCCCGTTTAAAATCGCATGCATTGTTTAGGAGTCATCATTGCATTGTTATGATGGAGTCGGGTAATTTTTATTGGACCCTACGAACGCTTACAAAACGGTTTTAGATATATAACGTGAATTATTAAATGAATACTCGTATATTGAAAATTTCGTATGAGCAAAAAAATCCATGAAATTTTATTCTAGTTTGTTATGGTGGTGTACTGTGTACAGAAAGAAACTTCTTATCTTAAATAGATACAGGGTGTCCGCCGGGTAGGTATACTTGTTGTTGTTGTAGCGGCACACACAGTGCCGAGGTGACAGCCCTTGGCCAAAGAATTGCTGCTTCGGGTCAATCCGGTGCATAGAACCGACTGTCGTGGGACTACTTTGTTTTGCCGCCATTTTGGTAAACATTAGTCTTGACAGTTCATATTTGGCAGTCGTGAAGAAGAGACGTGGCAAATTTATTATGTGAAAAATATTCGATAAATTAACGTGTTTTAATCGTTAAAACATTTTATCAAAATCAATCATCGATTACTGAGACGATGAGAAAGTTACCTGAAATTTTTGGGAAGAACAACGAAACGAACTATTTATCGTGTAGTAAATAATTATGAAGAAAGAGGGTCTGTAGCTGATAGGCCCGATCATGGACCACAACGTACTGCAAGATCGGCTAAAAACATTACTGCTGCTCAAGAAAGTGTTCAAAACAATCAATCAACCTGAATTCGACGCCGTGCTCAGGAGCTTGGTCTTCAAAGAAGAACTTTGACCACAATTTTGCACAAGGCTAACAGAGGCGGACATTTATCTAATATTCGTGTCTATTATCAAAGAGTATGAAATTATATAGAGTGCGCATCAAGAACAAAAAATATTTTCAACGTAGGTCGCTGCTGTTGGTGGCCTACACTTCGTTAATGTACTACCATTCTTCGCTGACAATCGTGTCTTTGTTTTACTATATGAGTAGCGTGAGCAAAGAGAAGCAAAATATCAAAAGCATGTGTAAAGTAAAAGCAAAGAGTATGAAATTTCATACTCTTTGGTAAAAGCAAAATTACAACAACAAAGACAATTATGTTTTGTTGCTTGCATTGTTCCGAAATAAAAAATGCCCATAGAAAAAAATTCCCATAGTAACAAAAATTTATATGATACTTCATATAAAATTTAAGAATGATTAAAATCAGTTTGTTTAAATAAATGTAGTATTATATTATTTATTTACATAAATAAAAATTATTTTTATTTTCGAATTTGTATTATAAAAAAAATAGTTATACGTATTTATTTAATTTTTTAAAATTTTTAATTTTCTTCTTTGAGTTCCTCCTTTACTTATGGCCCAACTGCAATGCTTCCTCAAAAGAACTGTGATCATGAAGTCCATAAATTTTTCTCTGTGTTCGCTACAGCTGCTTTGGAACCATTCTGGAGTTGCCTCTTTACAAATTTCCATTATATATTTTTTTATATGAATTTTGTGAGGTTGAGTTTCGAAAATTCTATGAAAAATTATTATATGTTTTTTGCATATATTTAGATATGCATCTGATGGTGCAAGTAGATTGCCAAAATCTGTCAGAGCCTGGTAATTTTTATGAAAGAGAAAAAGTTCACTGGGTGCGCTTATGACTTCATCTTCCTTTCGAATATATTTCGTACAATTATCGCAATGAACCTTTGGTAGGATTTTGAGAGCGACGTATCCAGCAAAATATCTAATTGACACAACTTCTAAATTTATATTCGAACTGTTCTCAAATACGTCCTCCAAAAACATGTCCGAAAGAATTTCCGAGTCGAAATGTGTGTCGATATTGTGTTTCATTGGGGAATGATCTTCTTCATTTGATGGGAGTTCACTGCCAACAAATTCTAAATTAGCAAATAAATCATCACTAATTTCCTCAAAAGTTTCTTCACTATATTCACAGTTGCTAGATGAGCTTGATTGAATAATTCTTGTGACCATAAGTTTCGCTAGCAAATTGTTAATCTCAGAAACTGAAGGAGTGATATTGTTTCCTCCTTTTTGTCGTAAAACGGCGAATGTGTTTTCAAGCTTATCTTGATTGAAAGCCTTTGTCATTAAAAAAAATACGAGAGTTTTCTACTTTCAAAAACTCTTGGGCCATTAAAATTGTTGAGTTAAGAGAAAGTTTCATTCCTTCTAAAAAGAATACTCTTTTCTTCTTGTCGCAAAAATTTACATTGTCCAAATAATTTCGAAACGTTTTTATGCATTTATATGCAACATTATCAATCTGAATTGCAGATTTGTACATATTTTTCGAATGCAGGGAGCAACTGTTTATACAATCGAAGATTTGGTCTATTTTGAGTACAAAATTAGCTGTTGAAAGTGCTATTTCTTTTGAAGAGTTTTTAAACCCAACTGTATCTACAACAGTTCTAATAGCTGCTTGTACTGTGCGGCTAAAGACTTGCGTGGCAAATTTCACCCTCATCTTTTCAAAAGAATTGGGGAAAATGTGTTGCCGTGTTAACTTTAGACACATTTTAGTTCTAGAATTCTGTTCATTTTCCCAGAGTTCTTTAATAACTCTGAAACTCACAATGCCATCAGGAGTATTCAGATCACTTTCTAGCCAACCATTCCTCAAAGATTTTACAAGATGGGGAAAGTCATAAACACAATAAATATTTTTCCCTTGAAAATGAAAGTAAGGTTTTTCGACTGTGACACCAAGCAAGGAAAAACATTTTCGGTTGGTAGAGCCCTGATCGCACACTAAAACACGCACTTTCACTCCCAAATTAGCCAACATTTTTAAATTCTCCTTTACTATTTCAGCCAATTTTTCACCACATAATCCTTTTTCAGATACAAAGTAGTTTACTAAAATAGACCAATTGGTAAAGATTGATTTCAAAAGAAACAAACAAACGTAACCACCAATTTTTGGACCTCTTTCCCCATCATGCTCAAATCCATCTATGATATCTAAATGTGTATTGTATTTCAATTCTTTTCGAATGCACATCTCATCCATCAGCAATACCATATGATTTGCATCTTCCGTTTTCAGCTCAGAACACTTTATTTTAAGAGAATCATGGGCAGTATTAATTAGACCTGGCTGTAAGTTTTTAATTGGAGCCCAGCGATTAATGGTGCAATGATGGGGTAAATTAAAATTTAATTTGTTTCTCAAGAAATCGTAAGATGAAGGTGAAATGTAATATATATTCATGGCTAAATTTTTAGCACTTTCTGAATACATTTGTGGTCGGGTGGCTCTGTAGCAGATTGCAAAAAGTTTTTGCTTCTGCACCTACATGAGGTAGAGCCTCTATATTAGAATGTAAATCTTTTTTTTTTAGAAATAAAAGTTCTCTTTGTTTTTTTTTTAAATTTTTATACATTTTTAAAAGTTTGTCATATTTTTTGAGGAGAAGTCCATATTTTTTATTTGAAATAGTTAGGGATTTCAAATGCTTTTCGCAATTATTACAAATGCCCTCAACTTCGCATGTTCTTTTAGGTGAAGGAGGAAAATCGTACTCTTCTTCATCTTCTAAAAAAAGGGAAGGAATTGCTTCCGCTCTGAGTCTCTTTCTGCCCAAATATTCAATTGGAAAGTTCTTTGAACAAATAAAGAGCTTTTTAGTTTCCTCTTCAATTTTACATTTTTCCCGCCAAATTTTTACAAAAATGGAATCAAACGGAGGAAATTTAAAAAGTTTTAACTGAGGGAATTTACGCCGAGACCTTTTGCATACACAACAGGCCTCACCCGACTTTAATAAACCTCTTTTTTTCTACAATTTCACTCATTTAATAAAAGAATAAATATCAAATATCCAAAGGTAGCCAAACGTACGTAAATATCAAAGAATAGTCAAAAAACGGTGCAGAAGTTGTAATAAAACTTTTCAAAATATATGTGAAATTATCAAAATTTACAAGCGCCTATAACCATTAACAACGAATAACGAAATGCAACTGAAATAATTGTCAGAATTGTCAGCCAAAAATGGAAACAAAAACTACCGACGGCAAAACGTTCACAGCAGAGAACCGAACTCGGCGAACTCAAAACAAAAGTGATGATAAAATGTAAACAACAATACATATGCATTTGAATATTTTTTGTTCTTGATGCATAAAACGAAAAAAAAGGCTAAGTGTGAAGAGAACAAAACTAAGCGTGCCATTGCTTTTGTTTTTATATTTGTCGTTCGTGTTTTTCCCCCTCATACTTTTCGTTTTCGATAAAACGAAAAAAAAGGCTAAGTGTGAAGAGAACAAAACTAAGCGTGCCATTGCTTTTGTTTTTATATTTGTCGTTCGTGTTTTTCCCCCTCATACTTTTCGTTTTCTTCCAACAAGCTGCAAAAATAAATTGAATATTTTTTGTTCTTGATGCGCACTCTATATAATTTCATACTCTTTGCTATTATGCACGCCGACGGATGGCTGCGGATCGGATATTTTCCGCAGTTGACTATTTTGGAATTATGTAAGCCGTCGGTAAGGCCGCATTCGGAAAATGTGTATTATGTATACCGCAGGTGATTCACTTCGGACACAAAGGGATCCGTAAAATATCCGACAGAAAATTGCTGCGGCTCAAGTAATTTGGTGAATTTTTTTGCGAATACAAACATTTTTGGTATCTATCACATTAAAATAAAGCCAATTGATGAATTCATTAAGAGCTCTTAACTTTTGTTTGTTTTTGTAAAATTGCTGCCTAATCAGTAATTTGGCAGTTTACTGCATGCACCGACTGCATGTCGATAATAGAGTCATCCGCGCGTTTGCATAATACCATTTTCCTTAAAGGTCCAATTAGTCTTGACGTTGGACGGTTGATTCTGCAACCTGCAGAAGTCTACCGTCGTCAACCGTCAAACTGTAGTTATATCCCTCTAACACATGCAAAATGCAACCCCCAACTGAAATAGCTGATTGCCTGCCGTCAACCGTCAAGACTAATTGGGACTGCGGATCGAGTCTATCCGGATCGAGTCTATCCGTTTCGCGGCGAATCCGTCGGCGTGCATAATAGAAACTATTGTATTCCATACATAATTGCCGACATTAAATACAACATTTATCAATATAAAATTCATTTTCTTTCATTTAATCAAAAATTATAAACTAAGAAAGTAGTATACCTTCCCGGCGGATGCCCTGTATAACGCTTTTCAGTAGACTGCTATCATCAATGAAATCAGTATGTTCCATTAAAAAATACAATGCAGCTGTCGTCAGATGGGACCGGCATGTTACGCTCTAGATTAATTGTATGCTGGACTTTACCGTCAGCCCCATTTTTGTTGTCGTCGTCGAAGCGATGTCGCCTTGCGTCGCGTCGCCTATTGCATTTTGGCATTCAGAAGCCCTTTGTCGTCAATTATTGATTAATTACTACTGTCACATATTTGGTAACCAATATGACGTCGATATTGTGTTGGGACGTCTCTGTTTTTGTTGTTGATGTAAAATATATTTTGGTTTGAAGTCCTGTTCGTCTATAGGGAATCTGCTTCGGTATCTAGGTGGAGGAAACTTTATTTGATCTCGGGGTCTGCTGAGTGGAAATGGCCGGACAATTGAAAAGGAGTTATTGTGGTAGCGGCAAGTTTGTGCCGGTTTTACAGCCCTTGACCGAAGCATGGTATTCCGTTGCGATATTTTGAAGCATACAGTGATATTAGTATTTAAGTTTTCTCCTTCTGTGATTTTAACATTATATAATTATTACTTTTAATGTTTATATTAATAAAACACGTAATATTAAAGATATAGATTTCTAATTTATTCCAGGTGTAGTGCAAATTTTAAGAATGAAATTCGATTTCGGTCACATGACCACCACAAGCTCGTGTACAGCGAACTATTCTTTGGACCCAGTTTTGCAGACATTTCGACCGGAACGTTGGCAATTTTGATGAAAATAATTCCAATGGCGTTAAATCGCATAAACTAGGTTGCCATTCGACCGGACCATTTCTCGAGATAACACGTTCACAGAATTTGCCTTTCAGTAAATCGATTGAAACGCGTGATGTGTGGCTAGTGGCACCGTCTTGCTGAAACCACATATCGGCGGTGTCAAGCTCATCCAATTCTGGCCAAAAATATTTTTTTAACATTTCACGATAGCGTTCTCCATTGACGGTAACATGACGATTGTTTTCATCGACGAAAAAAAAGGCCCAATCACACCTCCGGCATGAAAACCACACAGTAATTTTTTGCGGATGCAATTGTGTCTCTTGAAGCACATGTGGGTTTGTTGCTGTCCAATAACGCGTATTTTGTTTATTGACAAAACCACTCAGCATGAGCTTCATCGCTGAAGATGACTTTTCGATGAAACTCTCGATTTTCGTGAAACTTTGCCAGAGCCACCGACTCAGAATTTCGGTAGTAATTTTCAATGTTTTTCAAACGTTGCTCGTAAGTGAACTTAACCGTGATGAAAATGTCGACTAATGTTTTGTCACAGAAAGATCATTAAAAATGTTTGAGGGTGCGTGCGTTGACATAAAGATACGAAATTGTTATGTCCCTATTGGAAATCCCGTTACTATGCAGGACTCTAAAATTTAATTTCTTAGCAAAGATGGAACGTTGGGGAAAACAAAATTAAAATTTGTATTATAACAGAAAACTGAGAAAATGTTTTATCGCAATTGCGGACCTTATATGAAATACATAATCGGTAAATAAATCGAATTTAATTGATCCGGATGAATAAAAACGAAACAAAAGACCCGGGTGACGTTACCCAATTAAATGAGCTTTGGACCTCCTCTAATTTTGAAATGCATGAATTTAAAGAACTCATATTGTTATAAACTCTTTAACTAAGAATAAAGTAAATTTCTCTCAAAATTGAGCACTTGAGAGCAAAGCGGAGTCCTGAATTGTCTTAGCATTGATTTTGGATTCACAAATTACATTTATTTCCAGTTATATTACTTCAACAATTTAATCTTCCCATTTTACGATCTCTTTGACAGTTTGCAAAAAATAGTAAAGTATATTGGTCGAGAAAGATTATTTTAAATGGTTTGAGAACGACTTACAGCCCAATTCTAAATACTTCCCTGGAGATTTTTCCCGGGAATAAAATCCTCCTATTCTAAACAAACGTGGAGAAGACTAATAAGGGAGAGAAAATGTGAACAATTGCAAATTATTTTTATGATGTTTCAAACGTACAAAGTGAATATAAACACCAACAACAACAATAGAAACAGACAATTTCTCAACAAACATACAACAAATATTACATATATTAAAGTTCATTAATCGTCGTGTGTTTGTTTTCGCTCCCCCCTCCCTTTTCCCATCCATTTCGTGTAGTGCAGTTGGCTCTCTTCTTTCTTTGTCGCTGTCCGTCCAATGCTTAAGGCATAACACTAAGCATTGGATGGGATAAACAGCGGCAAAGGGGGTAAGATCGACAACTGCATTTGCACACATACACTTGTTTTTTGTTCTCTGGTTGGCGTAATGGTGAAGAAATTTAAAATCCATTTTGCCAACATACGAGGGTTGCGTGCGAATTTTTTCGTTGTGTTTTCTCTTATTCACTTTCATAGGCCTGATGTTCTAGTTCTAAGTGAGACTCAGGTCCGTGAGGATTCTGATCCACAGGATTTTCACGTTCCTGTGTACCACACCCTATCACTTTTTTTTCCACAGAGGTCTTGTGGTATATGTACGTAATGGCATAGTGTTTCAGAGCCAGCAACACTTGAACTTACAAGATCCAGAATTTAACTCCCTATTGGTTAAGTTCAGGATTGGAACATACGTACTACATTTTGGGTTTATTTATTTTAACGGCGTTGACGCCCTTTCCGATTCAATATCGAAAGTTTTGAAGAGTTATCCAGACAGTGAAATTGTCGTTGCTGGAGATTTTAATGTCCATAATTCCGCCTGGCTTTCACATTCGAGCCATACAACTTCGGAGGGCCAATACGCCGAGCTCTTCGCCGCGCAAAATAACGACGCAACTAGTGAATGAACCGACACATATTCCGTGTGTAGAAGGGCACAAACATAACATTCTTGACCTTTACTTAACTTCGCACCCTGAAAAGTACGAAGTTAATGTACTTGCACCTCTTGGTAACTCCGATCACTGCATTGTTTCAGCATCCTTTCCGTATTCCGCTCTTCGAGTCGCTTCGATACCAGCCCAAAAGCGGACAGTTTTTTTCTTCGAAAAGGCACGTTGGGATGAGCTCAACCACTTTTTCCAGCATTTCAATTGGAAACTTTGCTTTCTTGATAACGACGTAAATGCTGCGGCTGAAATGATCCAAAATATAATTTTACATTTGTTCCAAATAAAATTATGTCGGCTAAACCAGGCAAAAACAGTTGGTTTAGCCAGGCATGCAGGGATGCTGTCAGATTAAAGAAATTGGCGTTTGAACAAAAACTCCATTACTGCTGCTGCGAAAACAGGCAAGAGCTTCGTGCAAGAGTGCTAAGGCGTGAAAATTTCTGCACGAAAACGTCTACGTACAAAGGTTCTTACTTCTCCCAGAGGAAGTAAGAGCTTTTGGTCGGATAGTTGGTAAAGGGTAGTTCTTTATCTATCCCAACTCTTGTAAAAGATGACCAGGCATTCACTGACCCGGTTGATAAAGCTAACCTTTTGGCTGAAATATTTGCAGGAAATTTTTCCTTGCTGGAAAGCAATGAACCACTTCCCGCGATCGAAAACGTATCAAGTTCCATGCCTCAGACATATTTTCGAACGCGTGGAGTTAAAAGGGTTCTTGCGAACCTCGATGTAAATAAATCCCCGGGCCCGGATGGTATTTCGGCATTTGTCCTATGTAAGTGCTCGTCGACGCTAGCCCGTCCATTACGCAACCTTGCTTACCGCGCGGGAGTTTTTCCAGCGTGTTGGAAGGTTGCGAACGTCCAGCCGATCCCTAAAAAGGGTGAAGCCAATAATCCTGCGAATTATCGGCCAATTGCGATTTGCTCTGCACTCTCCAAGGTAATGGAGAGCATGGTAAACCACCATCTTGTGAGGTATATAGAGACCAACGACCTGCTAAGTGATTGACAGTATGGCTTCCGTAGAAATCGCTCTACCGGAGACCTGTTGGCGTTCTTGCCGGGAGTTGGAGTCGGTCTATCCACCAGTTTGGTGAGAGTAAAGTCGTGGCTCTAGATATCTCCAAGGCCTTTGATAGAGTCTGGCACGGTGCACTCATATCAAAGCTGATCGCGTTTTAGTGTAGGTAATACGTTTGCTCGATTTATATCGAGCTTTCTTAGAGATCGCACTATTAGAGTTGTTGTACTCGTAGATGGGTTCTCATCCAACACACATAGGCTGACCGCAGGTGTACCACAGGGCTCTGTCCTTTCTCCCTCTTTATTTCTTATTTTCATTGACGATCTTTTGGGTCAGACCGTGAATCCAATCTACTCTTTCGCAGATGTTAGTAACCTCTGTCATTCATATTCATTTTTCCGTAGGCCGAGTCTTCAAGATATTGAAGACAAAAGGCGAATTATGGATAAGACACTTGGCCGGGATCTACTGGCCATTTCCGAATGGGGTCGAATGAATAGAGTAGATTTTAATGCACGTAAGACACAGTGCTGATTGTTGTCTCACAAGCGATTCGCAAGCGTCAATAATCATTACTCCCTCTTTCCCCCTTCCGATCCTTTAGTTTCCACTCGCCATCGCAATGCACTGCATGTATAGGGGGCATCCCCTGAGTGTTGGTTATTAAAAAAAAAATTCAACCGTGAAGAGGTACACAAATGAGCAGCGCAATAAGATTGTTGAAGCCTTTCGTTATTTTTTTTATGGGCTGGCGGAGTCTTTTTGCCGGCCAAGCAGTTACCGTGAATGGTGTTCGCTATCGCGAGATAATAATAGACTTCTTGTTGCCAGAAATTGAGGATATTGACCTGAGCGATTTGTGGTTCCAACAGGATGGTGCCACAAAGCCAACGAAACAATGGCGATTTTAATTAGTCGCCACGATCATATGATTTGACACCGTTGGAGTTCTTTCTTTGTATAAGTATATTGAAAAGAAAAGTATGCGGCAATAAGCGCAGAACAATTCAAGAGCTAAAGGATCCCTTTAGAGTTATTGAAAATATGGACCATCGGATACAGGTATGCCACCAAAACTGTGGCGAGCATTTGACCGATATTTTGTTTACACATAATTGTCACAGATCCTGCTATCATAATAAATAATATTAAGATGAAAACTTTTTGTTTTATTTACAATTAACATCGTGCCTTTTAGTTGGTAAATGAAAAAAATGGCACAACTCCCTTGTAATTTTTTAACGGAATTATTCCCAAAATTTGTATCACATTCTACCTTTTTTTTATTCATAATACCTGCTTTTATCCCTTTTTCGAAGTTCGTTTAAAATAATGCAAAAGGGAAAAGAGGAAAAATTCCCGGGGAGATTCTATTTAAAATTGGGGAACAAGGAATAGGGAAAAAATTTCCGGGGAAAAGTCATTCAGAATCGGGCTGTTACTTAATGTTTACTGAGCCGTCTCACGGTCATCTCAAATAAATATTTAAAGTCTGTTACATGTTATTAAATTAATTGTCTACAGTACATAGTTCATATAGTTATACACTAATTTTACCGAATCTTACAAATAAAGGCAAAGCTTATAAGAAGATGAGCTGTGACCTTTTATAAGTTCCAACTTTTATCATGCATTCTCTTTCTATCTTAATGTGACAAAAAAAGATGCATTTGTGCCCCTCAAGAAAAAAACTGATATGCTTTAAAGAGAATGTTGTCTTTAGTTGGCTGCTTTTGTGAGCTGGTCCAGTTTTCAAACACCTGTAAAAATGTCTTTAATAAAATTTTCGATTTTATACTTTAGGTCAAGTAAATGACTAAATATAATATAACAGCCAGTACGTGGAGCACCAATTCACAATTTTTATTTTAAGGTACCCTTTACCCATGTTTTGTAAATTACATCAAGAAGTTTCTCACATGGAACAAATAAATTAAAAAAGATACGTTGTAAATTTAAACAAAAAAATGTTTCTGTAACATTGATTTTCGAGAACTTTTACCATATATGTTTTTTTCGAACTTTTACCATATATGTTTTTTCGCTGGAAAAATATGGGAAAAACTATTTCTGTAAAGAATTTGGATGAGAAGCTTTAAATTTAAAGTATCAATTTTTCTCACTTTTTTTAAACATATGAGTTTTTGAAATGAAATGAACCACAAAAATAAGCATCATGCACTGCGGTTATGTTTGTGGTACTTTAAGCGATGTGTCAAAACGGTAAACATAGCAGTCATTTGTATACACCATCCAGACATTCAATTCAAAATATTTATTAATCCAAAGAATAAAATTTCGTCTTACATAAGATATGATACATAGTTTTGGGTTCTATCTCTAGGATATTTTAGCTAATGGGGCTATTTAAATATACATTTATTTTCATATCAATATATTTTTGTTGTAATCTGTTTAAGGCAAAATGGATTAAGAAAATACCTTATTTGGTAGTTTTAGATTTAGGATTCAAACATAAAGCAAAAAAGTATTCGTGCAAATAATAATGCATAGAACAATATTTTTGGTTTGGTAAATTGTACGCTTTACTTATATTAATTTATTACTCTCTCTTAGTATCTCATAAAGAGATTCTGCAATTTTTCAGAAGTAATTTTCATTTAATCGTTTTACAAAGTCTTCAAGAAGTTTAACACTTCGAATTAAAATTTTTTCATAAAACCCCATTTAATAAATTCAACCCTTTGCATATAGATATACGTTTTCTTTAGAATAATACGTGAAGTGATGCGTTCCGAATTACTCCTTCATACCCATAAAATATTTATACAAATTTATCATCTTATATCGTACAGTCGAAAAAAGTTTTGTCACCCATTTAAACTTGAAATTTGGTATCAACATTGGTTCAAAAATCCGATGAATTTGTTTAAAGCATGTCAAGAAATTAGTTAGAACATTTTATATTAACTCCACCTTACTCGGTAATCAAGTTTTCTTGAAATAAATAAGGAGCCATACCAAAGGCGACACTACCCTACCCTGTGGTGTACTTTAACTGACGCGCTTTGGCAACTTGCTGTTACCCATTGTAGTGTATACGATTCTGTTCTGCAGCATGGTAACTATAATCTTACTGAGGAATGATTCCACGCCTAGTGCATGCTCTATTGCCGAGTTATTTACATTATTAAAGGTGCATTCTACATCTAAGAAGGCTACTTAGCTGTTTTGCTTATGTTCTATGGATCTTTCGACCTACCCAACAACTTCATGTAAGGCTATGTATGTCGAGCGTCCCTTTATATAGGCGTGTTTTTGCCGATATCCATATTTTCTGGAATAAGCCCGTCGATAAGTCTTTCGAGCTTATTGGTCTGATATTCTTTGCGTTTTCGTTACTACGTTTTCCTGCTTCGGGTATGAACCACAACCTTCACAACTGTCTTCAGTTCAGTGCCATGTAGTTAAGGGCTAGGCGCAATCGAAATATGTGCACTAGCCATGGGTTACTTATACTCAGCGCTTTGAAGCATTTTTGATATAATGCCATCTTGCTCTGTAGATTTGTAGGGTGAGAAGCTGTTAATAGCCCAGGTAACCTTACTTGGTCTAATTATCCTGTCAACTTCGATGCTTCGGCGCTGTTCCGACATTAAAATCACTATCCTTGCACAGCACTCCCTCCAAAAACAATCACATTGTTCTATTACGTAGTGTTATTGCAGTTCTCTCGAAACCCGATTTACCACATAAAAACCCCAGTTTAATCGGTTAATCGAAAATGTTAATTTTCTAAAAACCAGTCAACGACTAGCGATGAAAAAACCGCTTGACTGATTACGGTTATGGATACTTTAGTTCCGACGTAAGTGAAATTGTCGGCGTGTCAGGTGGCAAATATATGAAGGTCAGGTACAAAGGTCCTGAATGATTTTAATGTAGACTCAGTGGAAGACCTCCCAATTTCTTACTGCCAGGTGTGTATTTTGCTTGTCAAGCATTCTCATAACATACTACATCGTGTTTGAGCTGCCCCAACCCTTTATAAAGAACGATGATTTGTTTAGGGATTTGGAAGACATCCTGTAGGTCCTTCCACGGCGCTAACTCAGTTATCTTAGGCTAGTTGTAGGAATAGATAACACCTGGAAATGTTGATTTCAGTCGCTGGATCTCTGAAATTTTGATTTTGGTCGCTGGATCGTCCTCTTCAGATGATATTATGTACTCCGCAAGCTTGTTATTATTGGCCATGCCCTCTACAATCTGCTTCTAGTCTTCTTTTATTTTGCCAGAGGAGCAGTTAGTGGCAATCACAGCAAAGCATAAATCGTCCCTCGTTGGAGGGTAACTTATTACCTGTTTTTTCTTTCAACTTTTTTTTCGAAGACATGGATGACTTATTATATATATTAAAAGACGCGACTTTTTGAAAAATTTACTAGTCGAGCCCGCATTTCTAGCGTGTCGGAAGTCGCTCCAAATTGAGCGACAATGAGTTGCCACAACACTAGCAAGAGATTGGTCGCGTCCATTTCATTTGGTGATAGCACCCTCTTTTGTGCTTAGCTCGGTTTCTTGTGAATTTCCATCGTTACGCTTCGAAATGCTGTTACTCACTTCATCATCTTGTCAACGCCTTGACTGTTGATCTAGGACTCCATGAGCTAGTTATGGGTCTTACATGAGGAATTATGTTCATCACAATCCATTTGAGGTACTGGTAGCTTAGGTTTACCAGTCGGATCTGACTTCACTGAAACCTCGGTATTTTCAGCATCTGCTGTTTTCAAGCCTTTGGTTACGTGGAAACTTATCGCATTATCGACAACGATGGCCATGTCACACACGCCTAGTAAGGGTCATTCACAAGATTATCTAAAGACGATTTCGGGAACACAAAAAAAAATTGTGTGCACCCTCCATACCGCCCATTTAGTTTTTTTTTTTTATTCTGCGTTGTCAGTTAAAGTCCGATGGTAACAAGATGCATACCGTTGTTCGAGGTTTGGCAAGGGCTATATTCGTCCCTAGGTCATTTTTGGATCCGAGGTCAAATTCGATAATGAAGGGCTTTAAAAATAATTAAACTTTTTCCTTTAAAGTACTCATTTTTATTTATAAACAAAAAAGTTACATATGATCATCATTTTAAAATGTGTATATTCGACTAGTTTCTTTTGACGTCTGTCTCACTCTCACCCACATACACAAAAAAAACACTTCCAGTACCGCACACCCACTAAGGCGGGTCGGCCTAGTAAGAAGAAATCAAATTTGCGGGATTCACCACCTAATTTTATAGCTTTCTAAGGTAGAATTCCAGAATAAAATCTCATTTCCCCATGCACCCTCTATTTGACCAAAATAGTATTTTTGCCACAGCTTATGATTATCCGATCTTTACGTATGATATGTCGTTGATCATTAATTAACAAAAGCTATATATCTTCCATACCTCATTTTGGAGATCAATTTTAACTAGTGACATCAGATAACCGATTTTCTAACCTTGTAAATGGTACGTACTTATTGTGCAACAATAAAGGCATATGAAAATCATCATACTTTCCTCTTACGACTATATATATTTATGCATAAGCAAATAGGTTATAGAGGATTATAAATAAAAAAAAATGGTATCCGTAAGGCTAATTTGCTTGCATACCATTCTCACATTTAACTTGAATGAAATACCCTCGTTTATAATAGCTCAATTAATAAAACCCAATTGTTATTGTTTAAGTTTTTACGGAATTAAATGAAATCCTGACGCGAATCAAATTTGATATAAAGCTCTCGACTTCTTATTTTGGAAAATACAAACACAATCCGCTTTTTATCTATTACTTTAATTCATTAATAGTCTGCACAAAACGTTCTATACTTTGGGAATGGCATTGAAAATCTATAAAATAATCAAAATATTGTGATTTAAATATAAAAGTGTATGTTAGTTATGTTATGTATGTAGGTTATTACCAGGTATTTCAATAACTTCGTCGGATGAAAATTGATATCGTACTAATTGCTCATCTGTATAGAAAAACATGTATGGACGTTCGTTTATTTGTAACTAGTTAATAATAATAAATTTAATTTGATGTCTTGGTACATAGAACTGGCGTATTTTCCGAGCAGCTCGTAAATCGTATGGTTTGGTCAGTGTCAGAAATCATAGCAAGCAGTACGTTTTCAGGATAAAAACAAGTAAGTAAGTGCTATAGTCGGGCGTGGCCGACTCTATGATACCCGCACCACTATAAATGTGATTAAGTCTCCTGTTAATCGAAAGCACTCGTCGCTATTTCTATCTGTACCTATCACGCAAGCACTAAGCCTTTATACCCCATACCACTATGTGGTGAGGGTATAACAATTATAGTTGGTCCACATTTTCATACCTTGTTTTCGGACCCTGTGCTATCATTTGGCTTGACATATTTAAAGTCCTGAGGCAATTCCCTGTCATTTGAGGGGTCACACTAAAATCCGGGTAAACCGAAACTTTTGGACCCTCCTAATGGACCCTGGGGCCCAAACAGGTCGAATTTTTTTCTATATTTAAAATTGTAAGATAATTTCCTTTCATTTAAGGGGTCACACTTATATTTAAAATCATGGGTCCATTTTTTGGGTTCTGAAGGCCCCGTAGGTCCGAGAGGCGGGTCCAACTATTTTTTTTACATTTTGTGGTCAGTTCTACATCGAATGGCATATTTTTTTAATTTGTTGACCAATACACGCGACATCAACTGGATTTGGACCAAATCCGGGAGTTCCTTTGTATGGGGGGTCTATCAGAAAGTGCTCCGATTTGGACCAAATTCAATAGCGTCCGTCCTTGTCCCAATATATTACCACATGCCAAGTTTCATCAAGATCGGTGCATAAATGCGACCTGTACTTTGATTACAAGAATAGATGGACATCTTTACATCCAGCCAGCCGCCCAGCCAGCCAGACAGACATGGCTAGATCGACTCAAAATGTAATTCTGAGCAACTTTCTCTCTGGTCCCGGTATTCTAACTCGATTCCTTCGATGTGTTACAAACGCAAGCACTAAGCCATTATACCCCATACCACTATGTGGTGCGGGTATAATAGTTACTATTATATTCAATGGTTGGACGAATTACACAGTACAACAGCCAATCTGGGGGGTGAGAAATTCCAAGTCAGGGTGATGGTACTAGGTCAGTATATTAAAACCCTCAAAGGGTTTTGCGTTCGTATGTGCCAGTTTTTTTTATGACCTTTTACATTTTTTCCTTATCTTGATGTTTTTTCGCTTAGTTGTAAAATGTTGGCAAAAACGTAGTTTGAACGACTAGTTCGATTTTGCTGAAATAAATTGAGAAAAATTAATAATTACATTTTCTTTAATCCATTAATATACTGTTTCTCTACCAAATCAACATTTTTGCAATTAGAAATAAATTTATGAAGAAAATTTTGCCAAAAAAAAAAATTTTTTAAAACATATAAATCCCAAACGGAAAAACGTGTAGAGTCTTATAACTTTCACGTAAAGTCACATAACCTATAAACAAAATGCGACATAGATCATAGAAATCGATTAACGCGTTCTGCTTTTATTCAAAATTAAGTGAAGGTATCCCATTTTGACAAGAATATTGATATATGTTTTTATTCAAAAAAGTGTCATTTATCGCCTTTTTTTTATAAATTTTCACCAATAACTCCAGATTTCTGGCCATAACTACTAAAAAAATAAAGTAAAATTTTTTATTTTTATTTTATTTATTTATTTTTATTTATTTTAATAAATATTGCCTAGACTTTTTCGATGGTGGTTGTTCGGGACTAGTGGCATCGCATTCATCGCTGTCATCAGTTTCTGAACCACACATAATGTCAATGTGTGACTCCACTGCTGGCCCTTCTGCACCTCCTGAAAATTCTTTATCATCAGGATCATCCTTGTCTTGGCACACAAGCTTACTCCACCAGCAATTTCCATTAATATACAATTTCTCTACCAAATCAACATTTTTGCAATTAGAAATAAATTTATGAAGAAAATTTTGCCAAAAAAAAAAAAATTTTTTTTTTTAAAACATATAAATCCCAAGCGGAAAAACGTGTAGAGTCTTATAACTTTCACGTAAAGTCACATAACCTATAAACAAAATGCGACATAGATCATAGAAATCGATAAACGCGTTCTGCTTTTATTCAAAATTAAGTAAAGGTATGAATTTCAAAAATTTGCTCAAGATATGCTCAAAATTCCTTGGAAAAAAGGTTGATTACTTTTTTATGATTCTCAGAATTAAAAAAAAGAGTAATAAACAAAAGGTTATTACATTTTTATGGTTGCTGTAACAAACTAAAAAACGGTCATAAATGTGCGTGAACAATTAAAAGGAAAAAAGCAAGGGCACTTTTGTAATTATTTGGGGTTTTTTTGTTGGCTACCTGCATGATTTTTTTTAAACGAATTCCACCCACATTCATCAGTGGTCATGTTTTAGAACGTTGCAAGATGCGCCAATTCATAAGTACCTGTCGGTAAAATATTGAAAAATATGAAAATGAAATAGTATAAATAGGTGTTCATTGTTCGTTTTTTGTCATTAAACAAGTGCCGACGAACGCGAAGAGAACAAGTATTTTCCCTCCAGTTTTTTAAAAGTGAACAAAAGTGTATAGAATATGGAACTGTGCAAGCCAGATATAAATAGCTTCTGCTACTGCTGTGGTCAATATGTCTCAACACATAACAAAATGGGAAATTTCAGTACTGCTTTTGTTCAAATATACGAGATGTACTTCAACCAAAATGTTATACTGAACAAAAATTGGGTACCAAATGTGGCGTGTAAAAGCTGCTACAACCGTCTAATGGATTGGAAAAATAGAAGTCGTGAAACTATGCCATTCGGTATCCCAATGACTTGGACTAATCCTGGCGAAGGTCACAATCCATTGAATTGCTATGCATGTGCGAATAAAGGAGCTGCAAAAAGGATAAGAAAATCGTATAATTACGTTGGTGTTGCAAGTGCCGCAACACCATTGCCTCATTCGGACCACATTCCTGTGCCAAAAGCTTCTAGCCCAGATATTGTATCTTCTATGACCGCTCCGAGTTTTGCAGCAGCATACGGTTTAAGTGATGATACCTCATATAATCCCGAACCGTCTGTGTCCAATGAGCCTATTTTAGTAAATCAAAATAGCCTTGATTCAGTTGTTGCCAAATTGGAACTAACACAGCATAAATCGGAAGAACTGGCTTCTTTTATGAAATCAAACAATCTTTTGGCACCCGGTGTGAAAGTTGAAAATCCATTATTTACATCATCATCTGGACTACTTCAGCAAACAATTGGCTACCGAATCTGATGAACAAGGCGAACGCTATCATCAAGTTGCTATGCCATTTGAAATGAGATATAGAGGGAAAAAGTCGCCGAGTGCAATACTTGCGGAAATTTGCTGGTGGAGTAAGCTTGTGTGCCAAGACAAGGATGATCCTGATGATAAAGAATTTTCAGGAGGTGCAGAAGGGCCAGCAGTGGAGTCACACATTGACATTATGTGTGGTTCAGAAACTGATGACAGCGATGAATGCGATGCCACTAGTCCCGAACAACCACCATCGAAAAAGTCTAGGCAATATTTATTAAAATAAATAAATAAAATAAAAATAAAAAATTTTACTTTATTTTTTTAGTAGTTTATGGCCAGAAATCTGGAGTTATTGGTGAAAATTTATAAAAAAAAAAGGCGATAAATGACACTTTTTTGAATAAAAACATATATCAATATTCTTGTCAAAATGGTATACCTTCACTTAATTTTGAATAAAAGCAGAACGCGTTAATCGATTTCTATGATCTATGTCGCATTTTGTTTATAGGTTATGTGACTTTACGTGAAAGTTATAAGACTCTACACGTTTATCCGTTTGGGATTTATATGTTTAAAAAAAAAAAAAATTTTTGGCCAAATTTTCTTTATAAATTTATTTCTAATTGCAAAAATGTTGATTTGGTAGAGAAACAGTTTATTAATGGATTAAAGAAAATGTAATTATTAATTTTTCTCAATTTATTTCAGCAAAATCGAACTAGTCGTTCTCGAGTTATGTCAAACTACGTTTTTGCCAACATTTTACAACTAAGCGAAAAAACATCAAGATAAGGAAAAAATGTAAAAGGTAATAAAAAAAACTGGCACATACGAACGCAAAACCCTTTAAGGGTTTTAATAAACTGACCTAGTACCATCACCCTGACTTGGAATTTCTCACCCCCCAGACAATAACCCCAAAAATGTTCCACTGTGTTATCAATTGGATATTCGCTGGTAATTGTCGGATCCAAAGTACATATTTAAAAACATACCGACTTCCGTGTATTGATCCGTTGGCTCTTAACAATAAACCAGAAATGTGCATACACTTTTACTACAAACTGCTAAATTTTGCAAAATTGCTGTCGGCTGCCTCTTGGAAACGTAAAGACGATTCTTGCTAGCTTGGCTTGAAGTCACTTGCAACCTAAAAATAATTCGTCACTCTCTAATAAAAGCTCATGCGTAGCAATACAATTGGATATGTAAGCAAGCTTACTGGATTGGATATGTAAGCAAGCTTACTGGTTACATGGCAGAAGTTCAGATCCAAACACAAAAGGCCAAATACCTGGATCTACCTGTTTGTCACATAATTTGGTCAACAGCGTTTTGAGTAGAAGCTCGTAGAAATGAAATAGGAAGACATTCCACTGCAATGGACCTTGCAAATATTTTTCCATGCACGCATTGACTCCAGTCATGTAACCTGTGTTTACAGCTGTTCCATCGTAACTTATAGCAACTAAACATTTTAGAGAATAGCCTTCCGAATTTAAGAAGTTTACGATGACCTGAATTTCTTCCCCTATACCATTGACTGGTTTTGCATACCCCATGAATGTGGAACCTGGTCTTTCACTACTGTTATGTGCTCTTCTATTTGTTTACTGAGGTGAATTTTTTCCAACTATTTGCTTTTTTTTTTATAGTTTTATCCCTTTTCCGTCATATGATATGCATTTCAAAATGGCATCGCTGGAGGCTGCGTCTCTGACCTCTTTTCTAAATTTGGATCTTTCTCTCTGAATTGTATAAAAAGAATGTAAAGGTGTGTCATTATTTTAGCACAAACAGCAACTAAATCTGCCAACTCTTTTAAAAATTGATAATTTGAGATCCTTTATAAATAAGGTGGCAAGTAAAGATCCATACCGATCTGACGTATCAGTGCGATGTTAATGCATAATTTTTTAATGATATGTCTGATACTGCATAATTTTTTGATGATATGTCTGATACCTTTAATTGCTCCTTGATAGAACCCATTACTTTCATCTCCAGATTTCCTTTCATTCATTGAACTTGGGTCATATTCAAGGGTATAATTAGATGGCTGAACTTGAGCAGTACTAGAGCTCATGTCGATCATATCTATGACTCCGAAACTTACTTGGATATGCTGGAAAGTTAAAACCTTTCCACAGGATGAAGGAATCTTTTTATCTTCGTGACATCTGCATTCTATATAAAATTCAATATTGCACTTACATTGTGAAATTCTGAATAATTTATTCCATTCGTTTTATATATATATATATATATATATATATATATATATATATATATATATATATATATATATATATATATATATATATATATATATATATATATATATATATATATATATATATATATATATATATATATATATATATATATATATATATATATATATATATATATATATATATATATATATATATATATATACATATATATATATATATATATTTGCTTAGTAGGGACATACATACTGTTACACACGTTTTATGCTGTAAAATAAAAAGTACTGAATGTTTTTGGACCAAATATTTTTTTAATATATTTATTGATGTGTATATTGTACCCAAAAAGAATACTTTTTCGAAATGTCCGCATTTTGCCGTTACACACGCCTTAAGTCGCACTGACTAATCGCCAATAGCTGCACGAACCTCGTCCATTGGAAATTTGGCCACAGCTCGAACCAAAGCAGTATTAAGAGATGCAATGTTGTGGTATCTTTTGTGACAAACCCTGTCCTCTAAATCCGTCCACAATTTGTAATCCAATGGGTTCAAATCTGGACTGCTTGAGGGCCATTCTTCAGAGGAAATGAACGCTGACAAATTGTTTCAAAGCCAGGCCTGGGACGTTTTAGCCTTATGGGCGGACGCAGAATCCTGCTGGAAAGTCCATGGCTAGTTTTGGAACAGGGAATTGTTAAGAGGCTTCACAACAGCTTCCAAAAACGGTTTCTTGGTAAACTTTGGCCGATGTTTTGACTCCTTGTTCGCAGAAATGCAGATCAGTGACCTCAACCTAAGAGACACCCCACCAAACCATGACTGAAACTGGGTGATGACCCTTTTCCACCCTTGGGATTAGTTCAGATCCTTCCTTAGATGACCGCGTATACACTATCATTTTGCTTGTTAAGTTTTTCCTGAACGGTAAAAAATTTTTCATCGGTGAACAAAATGTTTCTGTGAAAGTTATCAGCGTGCTTCACCAAAAGACGTTTGCATTTTGCAATCCCATTTTTTTTAAAGCTGCAGTCAATAAATGTCCGGTACGTCTTTTGAAAGTCCCAATTCTTTTTTAATGATTCGACTCATGGACTTTTGCGTGATACTCATCTCACGGGCCATGATTTTCTGTTTTCGGAGCGGATTTCTGTGAATTCTTGATTTAACGGCTTTGATGACATGCGGTGTTCGAACAGAGCGTGGGCGGCCCGACCGGTGGCCGTCTTTTACATCTACAGTCTCCTCAAACAGTTTTATGCATCGGTAGACGAACATGCGGCTAATCCCTAGTGGCCGGAGCGTTTTGAAAATATCGCTTTTTTTATTGCACACTTGAAAAGCGCTATTACAGCGATACGGACGGTCCTAATTATCTGACCACTCCATGATGAAAGTTGGAACAATTTTAAAATTCCGTTACAGACTAATGCTATTGAGGTTAGCTTTCAAAACCCATATGACATTAACGGGGTATGTTCTGTTCTACTATTGAAATGAGTGTGTTCAATGTTGTAACAATTTTTAAAGGGGGACCTAAGGGTAAAAACCAGTTTTGTTCAGGAGAGCCATTTTAAAGATTTAAATACTTGTATCTTTGGTGTACCATCACTTTCATAAAACGCGCATATCTCTGGGAGGGAACACTTTGGGGCATGGGATCGGTCTCATTCGATGCTCAGATGTTGTCCACATCACAAAAAAGTGAAAATTGATTTTTTTTTACCCTTAGGTCCCTTTCTCTATGTGCTGTCACATATAAGCATTGTACATTACAGCCTATATTCAAATAAAATACGTTCGTCTAATCGTACACTTGACCAAATGATCAAAAAAAACATTTATAGCAGACTTAAAAACAATGTCTACAATTATATTTCTCAAGATTTGTTCAGTAAATTAAATATTGTTTCATATCTTCGTCAGTATTTTTTATTTGTTGTGCACAACTACATTATGTATATACAGTAGAAAATAGCTTCCGTTAGTAAGAGCAAATGTGTCGTATTTAAATGTCATTTATAAATAAACATACGTACCTAAATTTTACGGCTAATGTAATGCAAAATGTTTTAAAAATGTTCTATTTTAAATTTTAGAAATACAAAATGGGTAAAGCTCAAAGCAAGAGGTCAGTTGACATCACTACCGAGACAAAAAAGGGTGTTAACGATGAAGTTACTGAAAAAATGGAGAAAATTGAGGACTTGGATAAAAAAGATATAAACGGAGATGCCACAGTTCAGCCACAATCTAAGGTAATTTGTCTAATAATTTTGTTTTTGTTTTCGAAACTAAACACCCGCCGGACCGAGAGAGCACATCTCCATAACTAAGAGACCAAGTACACACCATGCTCCTTGTCTGACGGAGGTGGTGCAATAATATGATACGGTGTAGTTTTACATCCACATATAATTAGCTTCAGCGAATGTATAAAAAGAAAAAATATAACTGCATATAACTTTATTAAATTACACATGCAATAAATAATACTAAAATTAGTTTATTCTATTAAAGCAGGTTTTAATCCCACAACACTATCTTGGAAATCTATGTGATCATAGAACATATTATATTCGCCACAAATACGGTTTTAATGGGTGAAACTTTGCAAAAATGTACCTACAATTTGATAAGCCAAAAGCACGGATGATGTGTGTTGTTATTCTTCGTGGAACAAAAAAGTCAGTTTTGATCCTAGGTTACCCCATTAGTACTATTAAACACAAATACGACAAAAGAGGTAGTCAAAGAAGTTTGAGGCGATGCTTATAAGGTGCGAGAACGAAATTGAATTCAATCCTAAACATCGAAGACAGAAAATAAGAAACTGTTTCTGAACATATCAAATTTTATCAGATTAAGTTGAATAGTAGAACCCATACAATAAAAGCATATTCCAGAACAGGACAAACAAAAGAAGTATACAGTTGCTTCGATATATAATAGTACTAGAACTCCATGGACCATCTTTTAATTAACCTAATAATTGATCTCCCCGTATTTAAAGTAGTTTGTATGTGGTAGACAAAATTATTTCTTTTTATCCATAAGAACACCAAGATAGAAAAAATAGCTTACTCTGCCTTTATTATAATGTGCTCAGAAATCGATCGAGGTCTAGTTAAATTATATCATAACTGTAAAACAATTTCACATCATCAGTTTTTTTTTAACATTGGATGCGTTTTTACACAGAATTTTTTAAAAGAAAGCGAACAATTTTTGAACTGAATAATAAAGAGAGTGTTCTTACGAATATTATTCGGTGTCATTTTAAAAAAATCCGTTTGAAACTTATTGAGTTATTCCCCTTTTATTAAAACAAAATGTGTTGAAAAAATAAAATTTTTGGCCAAACTACTCAGAAATATTTGTTTAACCTTTTTTTATTGAATTATCTGAGTATCTCGTTTGTCATGTAAACAAATGGTTTAATTATTCATTTGTTTTGTTTGATTTGTCACTTCAATCGTTCTTACAAATTCAGTCGCTGGTATGAGCCAGGATTTGTTTGTGAAAAATTCTGTGCAACATTAAAAAAATATAAAGTTCAACCTTCAATTTCTTTCCCCTTTTGTACACCTATGACTTGGCATCATCAGCTCTGTTGTTTCACAAATATTTCTGGGCACCCTTTTAAAACTGGCAAAAATATAAAGTACGCAAATGTTGTAAGTGTAACAAAACGAATATCTGGTAGCATTGTGGTTTTGAAGCTGAAGCTGTCTACAACGGAGCGACATTTTGTTTCAAATGCAGATTTCTGCGATCTCGTTCGCGATTTAAGTTTGTCAAAACGACAGGCTGAAATCCTTGGGTCGCGATTAAGGCAGTGGAATTTGGTGAAAGAAGAAGAAGTGACCGGACATTGTTATTTGAAGAAAGTTTAAAGACTGGTGAAAATTGCAGTAATCTCATATATTGCGCTGATGTAACCAAACTTTTTTCGGCATTAAGTCACAATTATGACGAATGGCGACTTTTTATTGACGGTGCTGAGTACAACAAGAAACCGGGTTTGAAATTTCCCAAACACCTCCAAAATCTGGAGTTACGGGTAAAAAACGGGGTTTCGGATCTTACGCACTTATATGACAGTAACTTAATTGAATATCAATCGATTTTAAGTTTTCCGGCTGATTAGGAAAGAAGAACTACGGCCTTTCAAATGTTGTATACACTTTTAAAATCACACTGAAAAAAATTCTGTATATTTTTCCTGTAAACTTTTATTAAAACAACATTTTTTGAAAAAAATACCGTTTACTTTTTAATTGAACATCGTCAGTATCCCGTATATGTATATTTGTCAGGACAAATAAGTAATTATTTTTTTCATTTAATTAGAAATGGCACTTAGTTTTCAATGCCGATATACGAGTAGTTAGAGATGTTCGAGTATTCATCCATTTTGTAAATTGGAATAACAAACAATTGCTTCCAAATATGCGAAAATTGACTAGAGCTCAGTAGAAAGTTGAAAGTCAGTGTTAACGGGTTTCTGATGTCCGCGCAATATTTCAAAATGCAGCTAGGAATTCCATCTAGACCTGGACTTAGTGTGGGTTTATGCTTTGCCATTGCATCCAGCACAGTTTCTAATAAAGGCAAGTTCGAAAACAATTTATTATCTACTTATATCTTGTATGGATAATCAGCAGTATGTCAGTATAGGTCGACTGCAGAAAGCGATGGGTGTGTGCACCATCTAACAACATGGAACAATTATACTGCATAGTAAGCGGAAATACCCTTGATTTCCTCTTTTAATTAACAAATTTATAAAATGATCTAGGGTATTTTTTTATCCTGCTTTTAAAAAGCAGGTTGTAGCTATGACGACACATTAAGTATTGTGTATTATTAGAAATTAGACTGAGCGTTAGTACTTTTTAAACAAACAGGATTTATGATTTTTCAATCGATATAATTCTCTTGTATTCTATGAAGTTATAATACTCAGTAGGGACATAAATACTGTTACACACGTTTTATGCTGTAAAATAAAAAAGTACTGAATGTTTTTGAACCAAATATTTTTTAATATATTTATTGATGTATAAGTACGTATATTGTATCCAAAAAGAATCTACTTATTCGAAATGTCCGCCTTTTGCCTTTACACACGCCTTAAGTCGAACAGGCCGAACAATAGCTGCACGAACCTCGTCTATTAGAAAATTGGCTACAGCTCGAACCAAAGCAGTCTTGAGAGATCCAATGTTGGGGTATCTATTGTGACAAACCTTGTCCTCTTAAACCCTCCAGAATTTGTAATCCAATGGGTTCAAATCTGCACTGCCTGAGGGCTATTCTTCAGGGGAAATTAACGCTGACAAATTGTTTCGAAGCCAGGCCTGGGCCGTTTTAGCCTTATGGGCCAGCGCAGAATCCTGCTTGAAAGTCTATGGCTGCTTTTGGAACAGGGAATTGTTAAGAGGCTTCACAACAGCTTCCAAAACGGTTTCTTTGCAAACTTTGGCCGATGTTTTGACTCCTTGTTCGCAGAAATGCAGATCAATGACCGCGCATACACTCATTTTGCTTGTTAAATTTTTCCTGAACGGTAAAAATTTTTTTTATCGGTGAACAAAATTTTTCTGTGCAAGTTAACAGCGTGCTTCACCAAACGACGTTTGCATTTTTCAATCCTATTTTTTTATAACTGCAGTCAATAAATGTCCGGTACGTCGTTTGAAAGACTCAAGTCTTTTTTAATGATTCGACTCATGGACTTTTGCGTGATATTCATCGCACGGGCCATGATTTTCTGTTTTCGGAGCGGATTTCTGTGAATTCTTGATTTAAGGGCTTTGATTACATGCGGTGTTCGAACATAGTGTGGGCGGCCCAACCGGTGCCGGTCTTTTACATCTCCAGTCTCATCAAACAGTTTTATGCATCGGTAGACGAACATGCGGCTAATCCCTAGTGGCCGGAGCGTTTTGAAAATATCGTCTTTTTTCATTTCACACTTGAAAAGCGCTATTACAGTGATACGGTTCTCATTATCTGACCACTCCATCCATGATGAAAGTTGAAACAATTTTAAAATACCGTTACAGACTAACGATATTGAGGTTAGCTTTCAAAACCCAAATGACATTAACGGGGTATGTTCAGTTCTACTATTAAAATGGGTGTGTTCAATGTTGTAACAGTATTTATGTTCCTACTAAGTATAATATGAAACAAAGAATTGAAATTATTTATGTGTGTTTAACTTGTTTTTGGTTTTCTAATTGGTTAGAAGAAGGACGATAACGATGATATGGAAAATGACAAAGATATTACAACGGAAAAAAATACTGACATGCAGACCAGTGGAGACTCCACAGAAGATGTTAAGAAATCGACAGCTGATTTAAAAAATGATGATGGTATTCCTGAAGATATATCTCCCCTTTCCGATGAAAACACCATTAAGAAATCTAAAAAAGAAAAAGTTAAAAAGAAATGGTCTTTTCGTAGTATTTCGTTTGGAAAAAAAGATAAACAAAAGCCCGGAAAGACTGAGGACACTGAAAATGCTTCGGCAACAGCAAATGGAACGGATGAGGAAAAAACATCTCCAGTAATATTTTTTTTGTTTTATACTATTTGGATAGTAATGACAAATTCTTGTCTTTTTTTATTGTTTAGGATAATGAGGAATCTCAAAAGGAACAAGCTCCGGATAACACGACAGAAGAAAATGTGATTCATGAAAACGGCAATGCAACTGGACCAGATATAAATGGACGAGAGACTGAAGAAAAATCAGGAGGTTTAAAACTGATTGAAGGTATTGGCAACACCACGATCGCTGAAAGCAACGACCTTGTAAAAAACAACACTGCTGCAATAGTAACATTACAAGAGACTCCCTTTAAAATCACATCAAAGTCCGATATCATTGAAAGTGACACTAATTTAGAGGAAAATGCTGCTGATGAAACGCCTAATAGCTCTGAAGAAGCCAACAGGACAGTACAACAAACAACAGCAGATGATGCTTCGGTTGAAGCAGCTGCAGAAAACAAAATCATTCCGGCAGGTGTGAAAACTGAAGCCATCTCTGTTAATGGTAATGTGGACGAAGTTCATCAAAATGGCCCCAACAACGTTTGCGTTCTAGAAGATGAACAAACCAAGGCACAAATTGAGGTAAACATCAACTCTGATAACAAAACATCTGCTGATACCCTAGAAACTATTTCCTCCTCTACATCCAATAATCCTTCCAAAGCCCAAGTTAATTTTCAAAATTTGAGTGCATCGGGTGGAACGCTCGATGATGTAGGGGTGGAAAATGATACACAAAAACAAGATTCTCGCGATTTTAATGAATCGGGTTATAAAACCAAAGTCGCAATAAGTGACAAAAGTATCGATGTCGAAACTGATAAGTTGGTGGTGGATGTACGTATGGATGAGAAGTTTGGAGATGAGCCTTCTCCTCCACCACTTCCCATCTCTCCACCCCCATCACAAGTCGCGGAATTCGCATTTACAAACAATGAAGAACCAGCCGGTGATTCTTTAGAAAAGTCTGAATCGATTAATACTCAAGAAGAAGCGACTACTAAAAAAAACGAATATCTTCCAATGACCGACAATTCTCATGAGCCGGATAATACCGATATTTATTCCGAAATATCAAATTCGATAAGTACTACTGACATAAATTTGGAAAATATCTGCCTACCAAATGAAGATGTCGCCGAAGAAAAAAATACTGGAGAAAAAAAAACAGATAACAAAGACGACAACACAGACACTCAAATAGAAAACAAACAATCGTCTATTAAATTAGAGTATTTGGAGAACGGAGATCCGGAAATTATGGAACATGAAGCTATCACCGAAGTAGAATGTTTACTTAATGAAAAAGAATCTATTGTAAATGATGTTACTGAAGTAGATATTGAAAAGCAAAACGATATAAAGCACTCAAAACAGAAAAATGAAATTTCTCTAAGCAATTTCTATGGTAAAGTTGCAAATGAGCTGCAATCTAAATCACAAGATAACTTTCACTCAAATACAGAAAACGTTAACTCCGTTAACGGAAATACGACCAAGTCTCCCGAGTCTTTATCGTCCATAATTTTGTCCAAACCCGACGCCGATAAAGACTGTCTCCGTCCACAGAACTCCCACGACAAGGCACAAAACGATGATAACACGATTTCTAACAAGATCGATAATTTAGTTCGAGAAGAAACAAAGGTGAATACACTGACTCGTTAAAGTAAGCTAAATTCTAATCGTTTCAAGCAAACAAAAAGAACGAATAAAACGATGCGAAACTTCCTTCCTTGTCGATGAAACCTTTCATATGCATGTCAAAATAAAAAGACTAACTGTACTGATATTTCAGCTTCATCTATTAAATAACATTCAATTATTCAAATGCATTATTTTTGAAAATAAACTATTTGAAAATCAATAAATTTATTTGGTGATATTTTTCGGCAATTTATAAGAGCACATTGAGAATGCATATTGTATTTGCATACTGCTCTTGTATATGTTCGGACATATATACACATATTCTCAACACCTGTACTATAAAACGTTAAAATTTTGTACTAATTTTAAACTGATTAAAAAATCGTGGAAATTACATATGCTGATCAGCAATAGTATTACATTGTCGCGAATTATCACACTTTGCATTAGTTTTGCATCTCCTATCGACGTTGTGATGTCTTATATTTCTGTAGATATCTAGAAAATTTTGTACTTGTTTAAAAAAAAATATTTTTTTTTCTGTAGGAATTCGCCAACCCTAAGGATATTAAGGATAGAACCACCATAGCCGAAGTGAAACAGGATCCTTCCGTAACATGCGAATAATCAATCCCATTCATAATTATATAATATATATTTAAAATACATTTTTAACATTTACATACATATTTTAATCATTTTGTACAACTTCATATCCCTAATCCAAGATTATATGCAAAATAAAGTATACACATAATTTCGAAACAATCTGTTTTAACTCAACAATTGTTCCTGTGTATAGTATTTAAAAACGGCTTTCGTTGATATTATACATTCGACCTTGTATTGTATATTGTTGTCTTTGTCAAAATTTGATTAGACTTATTTAAAATTTCTATCAACCAATATTATATATCGTTTACTTCTATTATCTAACATTAGTTTAAAAAAAGTAAAAAGCCTTTTACAGTCAGCAGTTCAACATTATTTGTTAAAAAGTCTAGATCAGGCTGTGTATGTTTAAAAATTAGTTCACGTCGTATTGATTTCGTTTTCGATGAAAATTTAACAAAACATGCATATTAAATTAAATCTTACAAACAGGATTAGGTTTTGGTCAAAATTATTCGCTACATTTTTGCATTCTACAAATTGTGTGAAAAGTCGTTAGGCTTTCTGTTCCAGCAAATAAGAGTATTTAATTATTCTATCTCGTGCACATTGGCCTCCAAAGCATAGAAAAAAACCTCCAAAAATTGCCACTTAAACCACTAAAAAATGCTGCTTTTTATACAGCATACACAATTTCAAAGTTTTGTGTATACAGGCTGGGACCCAGGCCATGCAACTTGATTCAAAAGTTAAACCGAACCGAAAGTTGTATCCAATTAATATTTTAATCGGCACCATGAACCACTTCGGATGCGAGTAAGACGTTGCCACGTATTTGACGCAACTTTCAAGAAATGTCGGCTTTTCTGAAACTGGCCACCAAATCGAACTTGAAAGATTTAGCGGATTTGTTCAAAGGACGGCAGCTTCAAAATCGAGGACATTTAGATTGGTCACGAGATATCATCGATCAGTATTAAGGAGAAGCTGAACCGGCCTCACTATTGTTAATAGAGGTGTCTTTGGTTAAGCGCCGATAAAAAAGACTGGATAACAAAACCTCAACGGTTCATGCATTTGTTAACAAAAATGCAATTCTGTTCGTGTCTGAAGGAATCGTCCAAAAGTAATAGTTGTTTATAGTTGTCTGGATTTACTAATATTTTCCATTTGATGAAGTAATTATGTATCTCTGTTAGCGCTGACTGTAGATTTCGAGTAATGTTGGTCAATAATTCATCAGAACTCAGGATGATACATCTCATCCGCAAAACTAGATGTAATGCATCCAGGAAATGTTGGTATGTCACATGTGTAAATATTGTACAGGAAAGGCGACAGACAAGATCCTTGTGGACAGCCAGATGTCAAACTCATTTGCTGGTAACATGTTCTTTGTACACTTACCCCAAACATTCTACCGCTTAAAAAACTTTGAATAATTTTTATAATTTCGATTGAAAAATTTAGCTTTTTTAATTTAATTGTTAAACGAGCCCGTTCTGCCAGACGGAATCAAAAGTAATTGTATGTCGAGTAGAACCATTCCAGTGGATTTTCCACAATTAAAGTTATTATGAACTGTTTTTGATTTTAAGAAGTGGCTGTGACGTGTTATGCTCACTTCTGAGTATCATATTTTCATTTAAAAAGTATACCAGTTTTTCCTTTATGATTTTTGTTGAATCCTTTGCTACAAGATGAAAGAATACTAATTGGTCTGGAGTGTCTAATCGCTTATTTGCAGATTTCCACATGTTTGGAAAATAACATAATTTCAGGCAGGAATTAAAAATACAGGTTAGATATGTTATTCCTTTTATCGGCAAGTTTTTCAAACAAATTTTGTTTATATTGTCTAGTCTAGGAGATTTTTTAATTGTTTTACCAGTTTCGCTGTCTTGTCCGAGATAACCAGGTAGTAGCTTGTCGGATAAATTGTAGATGTCCGGACAAGGTTTGAAACATGAACAATAGTGATGGTATTTGCGTCACTAAGATTGGAAGATATTTCGTGGTTTGCCCTTAAATGGTGAGCCACGACTTGACTTTTTACCTTTTGTGTAAAATCTGCTGAATTGTTTTGAAATAATGTGGGAATATTTGTAGTTGCCTACTTTAATATTTTTGAGATATTCCAAAATGGAGAAGATGATTTATCTAATGTAGATAGGATATTTTTCCATGATTTATTCTTATAATCTTGAATTTCTTTTTGTATAATTTTGTTAAGATTGCTCATTTGGTTGGTCTTTATCCCAAAAACGTTTCCAATTTCGCTTGTAGACATTTCTTATTGGAATTTTAGATATGGTGTCGTTCGGTAAAGCGCCATGGCCACACGTCAAACTGGTCCCACTTGACATTGAAGTCCGAAAACGTGTCCAAAGCGAATAAAAAACGGACTGTTGGCGGATGAAACATCCGTTTTAGGATCCGAAAGTGATACCAAAAAAGACACATCGTCGCCTAGTTTGTGGCAGCAAAAATGTCCGTCAAATGGGTTGTTCCGATTATGCGCGGAGGTCCGCGCAGTCGGGTTAAAATCGGATGTTTTATTTTCATTCGTCTCTTTGTTTTTTGTGTACACTTGTTTTCATGCTCTCTAATTATTTGGTTCAGTAGACAAGTTACTCTCGTGAAGCATACGTGTGTGGAGTGTTGGTGAAAAAGTATTAAAGCATTAAAAGTAGAAATAAAATGGAAAACAAGAAGAAACAAGAGGAACAAGAATTTCATTTCTCATGGGAACACTTGAATATGAAACACGAAAAACATCCGACTAGCTTCAGAAGTCGGATCCAAAAATGGAAGATTGGCGGATACGTAAACGGACATTTTTGCTGCCACAAACTAGGCGACGATGTGTCTTTTTTGGTATCACTTTCGGATCCTAAAACGGATGTTTCATCCGCCAACAGTCCGTTTTTTATTCGCTTTGGACACGTTTTCGGACTTCAATGTCAAGTGGGTTGTTTCGAAAAAACGCTATCTTATTCCATATATATCTACAGTTAAGTTTAAGCATATACGAATGAAAGCAATTTTCTTTAAATTTTAAGAAAAATACATATCGTAATAGAATTAGCTCAATATGTCTCTCAAACATAACAAAAAATTCCTTTAACGACAGGAAATGAACTAACAACAAATTTAACTTACAAACATACATATTTTATCTTGGAAAACATGAACTAAATTATTCTAAAGTATACAAGTTAATTGACCTAAGAAATACAAAACCAAGAAGTAGGCGCTGTGTATTTATTACGATTGGTTTTGTTTTTGATTTTAGCAAAATCAAACAAAATATTATTTGTCAAACAATTTCGGTGTAATAACAACGGGTGAGGAAAAAAAGAGATAATTTTTTTATAAAATCGCTAAAAATTTAAATTTTTGCAGATTTTTGGCTGGGAGGAGCTGGCCATGGCTTCATAGGTGTTCCGGAACTATTTAAGAAGAAATCTAAGGTAATGAATGTTTTTTCTCGTAGTAATTTGTTGAAGTTTGAAAGGGAAAAATTCGTTATCCACCATTTAAAATTATGATCATCTTTCACAAAAATGTATTTTTTGTTTAGCTCGTTTGTTTTATTTCGGTTTGTTGCTTTTACACATTGAACCGGCTCAAGACCTCTTGCTTCTATATTTAAATAGAAGACAAGTTTTTAACAAAATGGAAAAGTGACATTGATTTTCGTGGCTGCACACTACTTTTATCATGATTTCGGGTCCGTGACAACCCTCTTCAGAAAGCCTTGCTGCAATTGTTGAAAGTAAAACCGAACTCTATAAGGCCAGGCTCTCCACAAACGAATGAGAACTACTGTTGTAAACCTTACTTTTCAAGTTTTCTTCACACAATTGCCAACGAATATATATATATATATATATATATATATATATATATATATATATATATATATATATATATATATATATATATATATATATATATATATATATATATATATATATGAAATTTCTTTTTGAAATTTCATTGAAGACTAATTTTGTCACTTACACACTTTTGCTTATTTACGCAAAGACTTCACCATTCGCTCATGAAACCTTTTTGTTGCTACCTTCTGTACATATGTATACCTTCTACCTTCTGTACATTGTATATAATGAATATGTATGTATATATATATATATATATATATATACATATATATATATATATATATATATATATATATATATATATATATATATATATATATATATATATATATATATATATATATATATATATATATATATATATATATATATATATATATATATATATATATATATATATATATATATATATATATATATATATATATATATATATATATATATATATATATATATATATATATATATATATATATATATATATATATATATATATATATATATATATATATATATATATATATATATATATATACATATATATATATATATATATATATATATATATATATATATATATATATATATATATATATATATATATATATATAATATATATATATATATATATATATATATATATATATGTATATATATATATATATATATATATATATATATATATATATATATATATATATATATATATATATATATATATATATATATATATATATATATATATATATATATATATATATATATATATATATATATATATATATATATATATATATATATATATATATATATATATATATATATATATATATGTATATATATATATATATATATATATACATACATATTCATTATATACAATGTACAGAAGGTAGAAGGTATACATATGTACAGAAGGTAGCAACAAAAAGGTTTCATGAGCGAATGGTGAAGTCTTTGCGTAAATAAGCAAAAGTGTGTAAGTGACAAAATTAGTCTTCAATATATATCCCCTTAGTCTTTCTTAGTTCAATTTTCTTTCCGACCGAGAACATTCGAAGTCCACTACTGAAACCCCTTACATCCTAGTTTTCATCCAACGCGATTTTATTGTTAACATCAGAGATCTACAGAATCTTCGCTTGCGATCTTCTCTTCTGAAATTTAAGTTAACTGTCCGTTGGGTTTTACCCAGACCATCTTAAAACTACCTTGCTATCCTGTCAATTGTCATTTACCAATCCTGAATAATAGTTACATTTTATCTAAACTTGCATGCATTAATATTTTGGATTTTAAGCCTAAATATGAGTGCGCTGGAATTGGTTAATGCGAGACTTATGTTAAGGTTGTTGCCAAAATTCATGAAAGGTCCAACGTTGCATCAACCTCCATGGCCAATTTTCATTTCTCACCTTCAAGTTCCAACTTTCATTTACCGGCATGTGACAAAGAATATTTCCGCGGAGATTACAAGTCATGGCCATCGTTTAAAGACATGTTTTCGGCTATCTATATCCATAACTCCAGTCTTTCAAAGGCTCAAAAATTATTTCATTTGAGAAAGAAAACTGAAGGAGAGGCTCATGACATCGTGAAGAAGTGTCCCTTAACCAATAGTGGATTCGATATTGCCTGGAAAAACCTTATTAAACCTTAAACCTCAATCTTTCCAATATCTCTTCTGAGTCAAGCGCAGAAATAAAGTGCTTGCAACGTGATATTAATTCCTGTATATCGTGCCTGAAATTATATGTTCTTGACATATCGAGTTGGGATGCAATCTTTGTCTACGTGTGTTCTACGAAACTTCCACGCACCACACTGTCCCTATGGGTACAATCCATTCAGAATAAAAATGATCTCTCAAAATGGTCTGACGTAAACTCTTTCGTTTCAAGTAGATATCAGACACTTGAAACTATCTGTGAAATAAATGACATTTCTTCTCTCAAAGATACAATGCATGCATTTCAAATCCGAAGAAAAACAATTCTAGTCTTTCCAAGAAGGCTAACAGCAACCATTCGAGGATTTCTTCTACTCAGTCTAAGCATCCCTGTAATTGATGTGCAAATGAATGTCATCCAATCCGAAAGTATCCAAAATTTCTTCAGATGAACACTGTCGAACGGTCGTCTTGTGTCAGGAAATTAAACTTGTGTCTCAATAGTTTCGCACGGGCTCATACCGCAAAAGATTGCAAAAGCTTTCAAAACTGTTTTACTTGCAATAAAAGACAATAGTCTTTTGCACAGAGTACATATAAGTCCGTAACATGTAACTTCTTCAATCAATTCTCAGAACGTGCCGAAATGACAGAATTCTTAAACTTTCCAGTACAGTCCACTAGTCCTTATAATTGTCCAGATTATAATCCGTCAGCAGAGCTTTCTGCAAGTTCCCACACGTCCAGAAATAAGGTTCAATCTTGTTTCGCTTCATATTATCAAAATATTCTTCTTGGGACTGCTGTAATTAATATATTCGGGTTCTTAAGGTACCTTTATCTCTGAGAGAATTTTTAATATTCTCAAACTACCTTTCCAACCAACCGACGGTCAAATTTCCGGGTTGAATGGAATTACCTCGGCTAGTGTTAGAAAACTAGCTACCTTTTCGATCTGTCCTCGATTTGATTCCGGTGTAGAGTTGAGCATCAATGCTTTAGTTGTTCCAAAACTCTCGGGAAATATTCCTATTACTTCCATTAGTCCATCCATCTTGCAACATTTCCAGATATTCTACTCGCCGACCCATAATTCCATGAGAGATCTAACATTGATTTGTTGATAGGCGCCGATGTGTTCAATCAGATCCTGCTAGATAATATCAAACGCAACATTTGTGGTTCCCTGGTCACTCAAGAAACCATCTTCGGTTGGATAGTCACTGGGCCGATCAAGTCAAATCCGACGGTTTCTTCTTTCTCCACCATTGTTTAGTATGTCGATGTTATTATTGACATCAATGTCATATTCAGTTCCACGTCTTTTGTGACGCATCGGAGAACGCATACGTTGCGGCTATATATATTAGGATTCATTTGGAGAGTTATTCTGTGTGTGTTAATCTTCTGACGGCAAAATCAAGAGTTTCACCAATTAACAGTCCTTCCATTCATAGCTTTTCCATCGCTGGAAAAATCTTCAGAAAAATCTTTATCCCGATACAAATTTGGAGCAGAAATCTATCAGTGTTCATATTGCTATCCATCCCGAATCAAAAGATATTCATGAAAGATTTTTCTCATAGACCCGAGCTATTCGCGTTATCTGCAACGTTTTCCGTTTTATATATCGAACACACCGTACCTATCGATCATCTCATGTTTATTCTTCGAATCTTTTGCAGGCTTCCGAAGTGACATATGTAAAAAATAGGCTTATAGTTCTTGCGCAGGAGCAGGCCTTCCCAGAAGTGCACACAGCCTTGAAGCGAAAGGAAGAAATTCCGAAGTCATCCACAATTATTCATTTGAATCATTTTCTCGATAAAAATGGAATAATTCGTGCATTTGGGCGACTTGCCTATTCGCCATCACTCGGCTACGATGAAAGATATCCAATTATTTTTCCTTATAACTGCCAGTTTAGTCGCCTTTTAGTTCGCTTCACCCATTTGCTAAGTTTGCATGGCGGCAACCAGCAGGTACTTAATCTTGTCCGTACACAGTTTTGGATTCCAAAACTAAAGAATTTGGTCAAGACAACAATTCACAACTGTAAAGAATGTATTCTTCATAAACAGAAGTTACACCCCCAACTTTTTGCTAATTAGCCTCCAGAAAGAACCATTTTTAGGCGTCCATTCTATACTACGGGTATTGATTTCGCTGGTCCGTTTGATATCAAAAGTTTAATTGGTAGAGGTTGCAAACATACTTATACAAAAGGTTCCGTATGTGTTATCGTTTGTTACCAATTTTGTAGGCACATCCAAAATATTAGAGAAAGCCTATAATTGCCTCATGATCAAAAGTGGTATCGCAGTTCGTAGATCAGAACTTATCGTGGCACTTCATTCCACCGGCGCATAGGCATTCTCTGCCTGGCGCATAGGCATTCTTAAAATCGTTGCTTCACCACATTAGGCTGCCGCATCTGTCGACGTCAGCACCACACTTTGCTCCATGAACGACAATGCACACAGCGGGACCAAGGGTCTTCATCTGTGAGAGAAACATCACTTCAAACATCCAGCCACATTTTTTCACCTCAAATTTGTTCACGATTCTGCCCACCGCATTGCTTAAAATATCTAATAATGGTCGTCTCTATCCGATTCGAATTCTAATCGACACCGGCTTCGCTGTCAGCCGTATCTCGAAGTCGGTGGTCACCAAATTGAAAATCACTATAAGACGCAGAGAAGAATGAGTCATGTGCCAAGTCGTTGTGCGTGCGCATTCGGATAACCATGTTAGATTAACAGTCTGTGCCCGGGTCGACAACAGGATCTCGATGAAACCCCCAACTAAATCATTGCCATGGACATTCAAAGACAAATTTCTAAACCTGGTTAAATTTCTAAACCTAATTTCTTTGAGAGCTGTCCAATTTCGATGGTCTTATGAGCAGATCTTTACTTCAAGGGTATCCTCGGCGTGCACTGACTAATCCTGAGGGTATACTGATGGCTCAGAACTCTAAATTGGGTTGGTTGGTTTTTGGTACTTGTCAGATATAATTATTAATCAGCTGAACTGTTCGTATTGCCTATTTAAATTTATGTGAATACTGTATATTGAGCATTCTTAATGCATTCCTAAATGAACGTAACATTAATCTTATCAAATCTTATATTTCTACTGAATTCTATAGCTTATTTTTTAATTTTTTTTTAATGGCACCCATCAAGGGGCCCAGCAAGTTAATGACTAACATTTTTCTCAGAGTATTCCTTAAACACTTACAAAAGGCGCTGCCATGCCTTCGTTAAATATGAATTTATACGACATTGATGTGTAGTAACTATTACATACAGTCACTACACATCAATACACCGACCACCTTTCTTTTCATCCACATTTTTTAAAAGCAACCTTTTGGTTTCCGTATCGAGATGGTAGTTCTACAAAATTGCTAATGGTTTAAAACATTTATTTCCATGCCCAATAAAGAAGTCCAGCTTTCCCTGAATAATCACCCTCCATAAATTTGCAACGCAATTCTTAATTTGGCTCATTTCGTATGTAATTGCATAAAATAAATTTACAATTTTTCAGCCTATTTCACAAAAGTTTTATTTTTCTCATGCACAGATGTCGCTATCCTCAAGAGAGTGTATCAACAACTAAATATCAACTTGGTCGCATCGAATTTCAAAATGTTTAGTATGGTGACACCTCTTAAATTTAGCCTCGAAAATAAGACTGGATAATTATCCTATGTTAAGTTAAGCCATCAAGGATCAGCTTTCCATACAAATTCGTATCGACTGTTAACCAAACACACAATTAGTAGTAGTGTTTTGGGTTAAGCCTCGATAAATAAGACAAGACATCAAAACCGGAAAAGTAAAGTCATTTGTGAAAATTCTGAATAGTCCAAAAGTACTAGAGTCTTCAAAAAAAATAATTAGAAAAGTAGTAAAATTAAGGTTTTGTAGATATTTTAATCCTTAGCCCGGATAATTATAGAGTATAAGCCTATATCCAGGCTAAGTACTAAAACGCGGGGGTAGGGTTCGTACAGAAATTTATAGATTCTACTAACAGAGAGTAAGAGAAAGGTGTGTGCGTATGTTTTTAATATACGTTCAGGCTTTATTTAGAAAAATTCAATAAAAGGGTTCTGCTTAAAATACCAAAATAAGGGTTTGCATCTAGTGAGACCCGTCTGCATACTCTGGTTGGCTTTCGTCCAGTCCACTGTCTTCGGGGAGACCTAATAAAGTACTCCGGGGCCTTTTCTGTGCTCGCGGCCTTCGGGGAGACCTGGGTAAGTCCGGGACTGCTTCTACGCTCGTTGTCTACGGGGAACCCGGGATAAGTACTCCAAGGGCGTCTTCGAAGGCACCTAATGAATTTACGGGTAAGAACTGGCGATGATCTGGCTCTTACCACCTAACCCCTAATTTGGGGAAAGCTAGGAGACATGCGTCGTCTGGAGACCTGCGGAAGTACTACAGAAAGAAAAACAAGGGAACGCTTAAGGCGAAAACGCGGCGTCTGGAGACCTGCAAAAGTACTCCAAGGGGCTCACGGATAGCAAATAAAACGTGTCAGGAGACCTGCGATACTCAAAGAGGCTCACAGATAGCAAATGGAAACGCATCAGGAGAATTTGCGGCATCTGCAGACCTGCGTAAGTACTCCAGGAGGGTTACGGATAAACAAAAGAAGCACATCAGGCGAATATGCGAAGTCTGGAGACCTGCGTACTCTAGGCGGCTCACGGATAACAAGGGAACGCGACAGGCGAATAAACGTCCATAGAGTCATCCGACACCAGAAAGGCGGACACCGTAGGCAAAGGGGTCATCGGATTTGACTGGCGTCTTCTCCGAGGCCTGGGTGGAGTGACCTGCCAGTCGCTGTCACTAGAAATTGAAATCGTTTCCAACTCCAGGCTCGGTATTCCCCATTGTCCGAGCTGGCTGGTGTCTGCCTATCCCGCCTTGCCGAGTTCCCTAATCCGGCAGACGCGCGAGCCGTACGAACCATTTTTGGTAGCGGGTGTGGTGCTGGTGTCGCAAGCCTGATGCTTCTGCCATTGTTGTTTGCAAAACGCCTTTGTGTATACGTTGACGCGGTTGTTACTCATCTTGGTTAACTTGCAGGTTGTGGTAGAGTCTGTAAAGGTTTTGTTTTGTTCGGGACTGGCACAGAGCGGACGCCGGGTATCCATCGATGGGCACAGTCTATTGGTGAGATGTCTGTGGTAATCGGTGGTCGGTTGAGAAGTAAGACTGGTGACAGCCCGCCGGAACGCACAAGAAAAGCCTGCACATGTGAAACGAGCACCTCCTTTCGTTAGAAAATCTAGCCCTAGTATAACGTCCTCGGTGGCATCCGCAGCGGGATGGCAGGCCTACAATTGAACTACAACACTAACACCATCACATGGCGATGCTGCCGAATAAAAAACATATACCAACTGAAAGTTTATTGCCCTGCGACAAGAAGAAACAACTTCAACCTATCACATTGAGAGATTATTTCAGTAGGCAGCACAAAATAAGGGAAGACCGCCTTACCCAGATTCCATTGCGCAAAAGCCAAAACACAAGCGCGGTGGCAGAATAATTCATATTAGAAAAAAAATCGCCGAATTAAAATGTATTATCAATAATGATGGAAGCGCGCATCACAATTGTGGCTCAAAGTTGATGCTCTGGAAACAGAAATAAAAAACCACAACAAAAAAGAAATCAACCCCCAAATGAGTTAATAAAACAAAATACAAACACAATAGGAATATGCATATATTTTTTATTATATAAATAAATGAAATACTACATAAAAAACAGAAATCACAATTACAAAATTATTTAATTTTTTTTTGTATTGAAATTCAAAATGAAATGCAAGAGAATGTTAATGAATATCAGATTAAAGATGTGTATTAAGTCGGTATAACTACATTTGAGTATTCAAATACCTATTACCAAATAGTCGGTACCCGTTTTTGGTTGACATTGCCAGATGTTTTTTTGCAGTTCAATATTAAAAATATCTTAAGCGGTGTTCGCACCTTATGATCTATTTTTATTTTTTTTATGAAATATTTTTGTATGTATATATTTTTACTAGACATTAGATATTAATGGAATCTGTACAACAATCTCGCTCTGAAATCGCAGCGGCATTTGACGTGGCGGCGTTGTTTCCAGTGTCCGGATAAGCCGGATGTTCTCCTCGAGATCGGACGACGTGAAAGCACAAGAGAGGCCTGCACATGTGAAGCGAGCGCCTCCTTTCGTTAGAAAATCTAGCCCTAGTATAACGTCCTCGGTGGCATCCGCAGCGGGATGTGCTGCTCTCCCAGCTCGATGGAGGTCTCTAAGCATGATTGACCTGTCGCTTAGATCCATCCGCTAGCGTAACTTTAGACAGGTAGGGTATTCGGGGGCTTGTTCCCTGGATGGCGTTGGTAAGTGGCTCGCTGATGAAACTACTTGCGGCTCCGGTGTCGATGGTGGCGTCGACCATCCGTCCTCTCAACCGGATCGTGGCCACCAGTCGGGTAGGGTCGACCCGAAGAGTTGTATCTAGTGGAGGGGTGCACCTTCCTGCTGGGGACCCGTAACCCCTCGTTCGATACTGGTTGGATTGGGCGGAATGCTAGCGACAGCACTGGATCGTGCGAACATCCCGCGTTCCACAAAACATATACCAACTGAAAGTTTATTGCCCTGCGACTAGAAGCAACAACTTCAACCTATCACATTGAGAGATTATTTCAGTAGGCAGCACAAAATAAGGGAAGACCGCCTTACCCAGATTCCATTGCGCAAAAGCCAAAACACAGGCGCGGTGGCAGAATAATTCATATTAGAAAAAAATCGCCGAATTAAAATGTATTATCAGTAATGATGGAAGCGCGCATCACAATTGTGGCTCAAAGTTGATGCTCTGGAAGCAGAAATAAAAAACCACCACAAAAAAGAAATCAACCCCCAAATGAGTTAATAAAACACAACACAACAACAATAGGAATATATATATATTTTTTTATTATATAAATAAATGAAATAATACATAAAAAAACAGAAATCACAATTATAAAATTATTTAATTTTTTTTTGGTATTGAAATCCAAAATAAAATGCAAGAGAATGTAAATGAATATCAGATTAAAGATGTGTATTAAGTCGGTATAACTACATTTGAGTATTCAAATACCTATTACCAAATAGTCGGTACCCGTTTTTGGTTGGCATTGCCAGATGTTTTTTTTGCCGTTCAATTTTAAAAATATCTTAAGCGGTGTTCGCACCTTATGATATATTTTAATTTTTTTTTATGAAATATTTTTGTATGTATATATTTTTACTAGACATCAGGTATTAATGGAATCTATCGAGGAATTTGTAAATGAATTAGATAAATTGAAGTCAAATTTAAAGAAAAGCAAGAATAGATCTTACACAACCGAGTATGTACAATTTGAGAGGTTAGAGTATTTAAATGATAAGGTGAATGCGATAGTTGGTGAATCAAAATTAGAAAAAAATATACTTTTATTGCAATTTAACGAACTTCGTGTTGAATTGGAGGAAATTTTGAAAAATTTGAATATTAAAGAAGAAACTCGGCAAACGGGCAATATATCAAAAATGGCTCAATTCGACATATCAATGGTAGGTAAAAACCTGCAAGTATTTAAGGGTTCATATAAGTTCTTGGAAGATTTTATTACGCAGTCAGAGTTGCTGCATGATTTATTGAGAGAGGAAGAAAGAGAGATATTCATTAAGTACGTCTACAATTTCAAACTTTCGGCACAGGTGCGCGGCATTTTGGGTCGTTCTAATAAACCGACTACGTTCGCTCAGTTAAAGGAAGGTCTGGAGGCGGCTTATTCGAATTGCAACAAGTTTTAACAAAGTTAGGAACTGTAGAGAATGGGGCTCGGACACAGCAGAATTTAGAGAACAAATTTCTGATCTCTCTGATCAACTAAGTGCTTTTGAAATAGGTGCATTGAAGAACCCGTCTCAAGAGACGAAGGACTCTATTTATAAGGTTAGCGACAGCATGGCGCTGAATGTTTTTGTCAAAGGCGTAGGAGTTGAATCCCGACCGTTTTGTTGGCGAAAATGCCAGCAACTTTGAGTGAAGCTGTGCAGAGGTGTACGGCAGCAGAAAAGAGCATGAGTTTACAGAGTAAGAACTTGTTTCCGGTTAATAGAACTCAAGATAGAAACAGATACGATAACAGATACGATAACCGATACAATAACCGATACGATAACAGATACGAAAGCAATGGTATAAGCAGCAGAGGTCATGCTAACCGAAATTATCAGCCCAGGAGCAAAAGCAACAGAGGTAAGGGATTTGGCACCAGTCCAAATTACTCACAAAGGAATAATACCAATTTTTGCAACAACATCAACTTTCAAAATAGGAATTATAACTCGAATGATAGGAACCGAACAAATTATGAAAGAAACGGAAATTTTAGAGCTTTACCATATACTGGCTATCAGGGAAACTCCGACGGCCGGATAACGGAAGACGTTATCCAGGGGGCCCAAGATTAAGAATATTTAATTTAACAGCTGATTTGTTCTAAAATATTGGTTAGTTTTAAGGATACATGAATAAAATGAATTAGAATTAAGAGTACCGTTAATTATGTTTAAAATAAGATGTTTTTAGAAATAAAGGACATTAAAGTTTCAAAGTTAAAACTGCCAATAACTCGGCATTGTTTTATTTTATACAACGATAGAAGCACTAATGCTGACAAAAAACCTGCTTTAGCGCTTTTGAGTGCACACAAACAAACTCCTTTTTATTGCCGGTGGCGTTTTTAAGCGCCGGCACAATAACCAGGCAGGCCTACAATTGAACAACAACACTAATAACATCACAACCATTGGTATTCTGGGAGCGCATTACGAAATATTCTTTCCACCTTCTGCTTCTCTGTGTTGTGGCGGTGTCGCATAGGGTTCTGCATGGCTAAAGAGTAGTTTTTAAATGTCTCCCTTGGCCGCTGTTTGCTCTTGCGAATTTCGTCCCCCAACTGCTCAATATACCGTGTTGGCAGGAAAAAGTTCAGAAAGTCTACCTTGAAGGACTTCCATTTGGTCCAAAAATGGTACCAGAGCAATGCCTTCCCTGTCCGCGCCTCCTACATGCTGTCCAGGGGTTGATTGATGCAGGGCAACTGCATTGGTTGGCTCTCTCCAGGATCCATTCGTCTATGCTGCTCTCTTGAGGGTGTTACTATTGGCAGTAGATTTTCGAGGTCTTCCTCCATCTCCAGAAGGTCTGGTAATGTGGCGAAGTCCTTTCGTCGGATATACCATTGGTATTTCGGGAGCGCATTAGGAAATATTCTTTCCACCTTCTGCTCCTCCGTGTTGTGGCTGTGTCGCATAAGGTTCTGCATGGCTAAAGAGTAGTTCTTAGTTGTCTCCCTGGGCAGCTGTTTGCTCTTGCGAATTTCGTCCACCAACTGCTCAAAATACTGTGTTGGCAGAAAAAAGTTTAGAAAGTCTACCTTGAAGGACTTCCAACTGGTACCAGAGCAATGCCTTCCCGGTCAACACCTCAGGCATTATTGGGGGAATGGCAATTTGCATCTCGTATATGCGTGCCAGTTCCTCCAGACGTTTAACGAACTTCAGCGGTTCGTGTTCGCCATTGAAGCTGACACTCAATTTCCAGACTTGATCTGCGATCGCTCTCACATCCATGGTGGAGAATACGGCTGTCCTAGGCCCGCTATCTCTGGCGGTTGGGGCGTCCGGACGAACGTCTTGGGCTGCAGCGGGTACCAGTTTTCCTACTGAAGAGCTGGTCCCTTCTGGTCGACTTGTTGTGGAGGAACCCGATGGTGTGTGCGCCCCCTGCACTCAGCCTCGGTGATCATGATCACAGGTATTTTCTTCGGCGTTGTGGGCTTAGTTTCTAGGCCTGACTGCTCGAGTTTATCCGGTAGGATCAACCGCTGTAAGCAACGGGGAGGCTCACGGATAACAAGGGAACGCGTCAGGCGAATATGCGACGTCTGGAGACCTGCGTAAGTACTCCAGGAGGCTCACAGGTAAACAAAAGGAACGCGTCAGGCAAATATGCGACGTCTGAAGACCTGCGTAAGTACAGGAGGCTCACGGATAGCAACGGAACGCGTCAGTCGAATAAACGGCGTCTGGAGACCTGCGTAAGTACTCCAGGGACACGAGCTATCGTAAGGGCACTGCACTTTATATTTTTCACTTTCACCACTCTGTTATTCACCAAGTCCTGCTCGCTGCTTTCACTCTGTGTTCTTGACCCATTGATCCCCTTTTCTATTGTCTTCGCTCTTAATTACGTTCTGCCGTGATCCTCTGCCTCCTACGCAACATGTTCGTTTGTCTGTTCGAACCAAGTTCGAGAGCCACATCTAGCATGCAGCGTGTGTGTCTACTTAGTAGGGACATAAATACTGTTACAACATTGAACATACCCATTTCAATAGTCGAACTGATCATACCTCGTTAATGTCATATGGGTTTTGAAAGCTAACCTCAATAGCGTGGCTGTAACGGGATTTTAAAATTGTTTCAACTTGCATCATGGAGTGGTCAGTTAATGAGAACCGTATCACTGTAATAGCGTTTTTCAAGTGTGAAATGAAAAAAGCGATATTTTCAAAACGCTCTGGCCTCTAGGGATAAGCCGCTTGTTCGTCTACCGATGCATAAAACTGTTTGAGGAGACTGGAGATGTAAAACACCGCCACCGGTCGGGCCGCCCACGCTCTGTTCGAACACCGCATGTCATCAAAGCCGTTAAATCAAGATTTTACAGAAATCCGCTCGGAAAACAGAAAATCAGGGCCCGTGAGATGAATATCACGCAAAAGTCCATGAGTTGAATCATTGAAAAAGGCGCGACTTGAGGCTTTCAAGCGACGTACCGGACATTCATTGACTGCAGCTTTAAAAAAAGGATTGAAAAATGCAAACTAGCTCAAAAAAATTTTGTTCTGGATGTTCTGCCGTGTATGGATCTTCTCTCGATCGGACGACGTGGAAGTAACCTTTGGCGTGTTTGCCCGCATCAAACTTCGACCGGCGGTGATTGGTGGCCTGTCCATAGAATCATCCGACACGAGGAAGGCGGACTCCGTTGGCAAAGGGGTCATCGGATCTGACTGGCGTCTTCTCGGAGGCCTGGGTGGAGTGACCTGCCAGTCGCTGTCACTAAAAACTGAAATCGTTTCCAACTCCAGGCTCGGTATTCCCCATTGTCCGAGCTGGCTGGTGTCTGCCTATCCCGCCTTGCCGAGTTCCCTGATCTGGCAGACGCGCGAGCCGTACGAACCATTTTTTGGTAGCGGGTGTGGTGCTGGTGTCGCAAGCCTGATGCTTCTGACATTGTTGTTTGTAAAACGCCTTTGTGTATACGTTGACGCGGTTGTTACTCATCTTGGTTAACTTACAGGTTGTGGTAGAGTCGGGAAAGATTTTGTTTTGTTCGGGACTGGCACAGAGCGGACGCCGAGTATCCATCGATGGACACAGTCTATTGGTGAGATGTCTGTGGTAATCGGTGGTCGGTTGAGAAGGAAGACTGGTGACAGCCCACAGGAAAGCACAAGAGAGCCCTGCACATGTGAAACGAGCGCCTCCTTTCGTTAGAAAATCTAGCCCTAGTATAACGTCCTCGGTGGCATCCGCAGCGGGATATGCTGCTCTTCTAGCTCGATGGAGGTCTCTATAGCATGATTGACCTGTCGCTTAGATCCATCCGCTACCGTAACTTCAGACAGGTAGTGTATTCGGGGTCTTGTTCCCTGGATGGCGTTGGTAAGTGGCTCGCTGATGAAACTACTGGCTCCGGTGTCGATGGTGGCGTCGACCATCCGTCCTCTCAACCGGATCGTGGTCACCAGTCGGGTAGGGTCGACCCGAAGAGTTGTATCTAGTGGAGGGGTGAACCTTCCTGCTGGGGACCCGTAACCCCTCGTTCGATAACGGTTGGATTGGCCGGAATGCTAGCGACAGCACTGGATCGTGCGAACATCCCGCGTTCCACACATCCAGCAAAAGCGGATCGGCTCGTTCTGGCATCTGCTAGCGAAATGTCCACCCTGTGTGCACCTCCTACATGCTGTCCGGGGGTTGATTGATGCAGGGCAACTGCATTGTTTTTTTTTTTTTTTAAATAACCAACACTCAGGGGATGCCCCCTATACATGCGGTGCATTGCGTTGGCGAGTGGAAAGTAAAGGATCGGAGGGGGGAAAGAGGGAATAATGTTTATTGACACTTGTCTTGAACTTCTGGATGTCGCAATTAGTGGGAAACACATTTGCCGGAAGTCGATTCCACATACGGACTGTACGAGCGAAAAACGAATTTGATCTGTAGTGTATAGTGCGGTCAACTGGCCAATCGATAACAAACGGGTGTGAATTCCTAGAAAGTCGCGTATCCCTGCCAAACATCCTCACGTCAGGAATAAGGCGACGGATGTCTGATGAACACACACCATGAAAGTAACGATAGAACAGCGTTACCAGAAGGTCTGGTAATGTGACGAAGTCCTTTCGTCGGATATACCATTGGTATTCCGGGAGCCCATAACGAAATATTCTTTCCACCTTCTGCTCCTCCGTGTTGTGGCTGTGTCGCATAAGGTTCTGCATGGCTAAAGAGTAGTTCTTAAATGTCTCCCTTGGCCGCGGTTTGCTCTTGCAAATTTCGTCCTCCAACTGCTCAATATACCGTGTTGGCAGGAAAAAGTTCAGAAAGTCTACCTTGAAGGACTTCCATTTGGTCCAAAAATGGTACCAGAGCAATGCCTTCACGGTCAATACTTCAGGCATCATTGGGGAAAGGACGTCAATTTGCATCGCGTACTTGCGTGCCAGTTCCTCCAGACGTTTAACGAACTTCAGCGGTTCGTGTTCGCCATTGAAGCTGACACTCCATTTCCAAACTTGATCTGCGATCGCTCTCACATCCATGGTGGAGAATACGGCTGTCCTAGGCCCGCTATCTCTGGCGGTTGGGGGGTCCGGACGAACGTCTTGTGCTGCAGCGGGTACCAGTTTTCCTACTGAAGAGCTGGTCCCTTCTGGTCGACTTGTTGTGGAGGAACCAGATGGTGTGTGGGCTCCCTTGCACTCAGCCTCGGAGATCATGATCACAGGTATTTTCTTCGGGGTTGTGGGCTTAGTCTCTAGGCCTGACTGCTCGAGTTTATCCGGTAGGTGGATCAGCAACGGGGCTCGAGGTCCTCTGCCGGGTACTGCGCGAACCGTTTTCGCAGTTCCTCTACTGCAACACCAATCTCGCAGCCAAGCTCGCTGAGATACGCAACAAGGTCCTTTTTACGTAGACTATATGCCCACGAAACACGCAGTGTGGTTGCCATATCGCTGGGACGTCTAACAGTACTGTGAGCAAGGGACCCTTCTTCCCTGTATTTTTCCTGTATACCTAATTTTTAATTACTACTTTGTGGGTTTTCACTACTATCTGTCCCCGCTCGGGCGCCACTGTAACGACAAGTTTCCTCCGGTTGCTGGGGTAAAGCTCCCGGGGGTAGGGTTCGTACAAAAATTTATAGATTAGAGAGACAGAGAGTAAGAGAAAGACGTGTGCGTATGTTTTTAATATACGTTCAGGCTTTATTTAGGAGAATTCAAAGGAAGGATTCTGCTTAAACTACTAAAACAAAGGGTTTGTCTCCAGTACGACCCGTCTGGATGCTCCGGTTGGCTTTCAGCCAATTCTCTTCGGGGAGACCTAATAAAGTACTCCGGGGCTTTTTCTGTGCTCGCGGCTTTCGGGGAGACCTGGATAAGTACTCCAAGGTCGTCTTAAAAGGACCACCTAATCCCTAATTTGGGAAAAGAAACAAGGGAACGCGTCTGGAGTGAATATGCGACGTCTGGAGACCTGCGTTAGAACTCTATGAGTCTCACGGGTAAACAAAAAGAACGCGTCAGGCAAATATGCGACGTCTGAAGACCTGTGTAAGTACTTTAGGCGGCTAACGGATAACAAGAGAACGCGTAAGGCGAATAAACGGCGTCTAGAGACCTGCGTAAGTACTCCAGGGGGGCTCACAGATACCAACGAAACGCGTCAGGCGAATATACGACGTCTGGAGACCTGCGTAAGTACTCCAGGAGGCTCAAGGATAGCAACGGAACGCGTCAGGCGAATAAACGGCGTCTGGACACCTGCGTAAGTACTCCAGGTAGACGACCTAGCGTAAGGGCACTGCACATTATATTTTTCACATTTACCACTCTGTTACTCACCAAGTTCTGCTCGCTGCTTTCACTCTGTGTTCTTGACCGACTAATCCCCTTTTTATGGTCTTCGCTCTTAAATACGTTCTGTCGTGATCCTCTGCCTCCTACACAACATGTTCGTTTGTCTGTTCGAACCAAGTTCGAGAGCCACATCTAACATGCAGCGTGTGTGTACTTATATATTTGTTATGTTCTAATGTTATTTGTCTCCTTGTTGTTTACAACGATCATTACCACGTCTTGTCGCATTAGGATAACTATAGGTCGTGACGTCACAGCGACTAGATTGAAAGTTACCGATTTCGTGATAAATGCTGTTTCTGTACGTTGAAATCGGTAAAAATTTGATCTGTGATGGAAAGAAACGGTAGGATTTAAAGCAGATGACAAGCAGCTTTTTATTTACATTTGTTTTCATGTACAAATATTTTGTATTAAAACACTGCTATTTTAATAAAACTTACATATTAAAACGATGAAACTATTACATACCTTCTCACTTATTTTGTTAAAAATATGCAAACAAATAAAAAACTAGGAATTAATAAGCTGGCAGTTGGTGATGTACATTGCAAGTAAACAAACATTTACACTCGGTTATTTTGCATTACCATACCTATTCGTTTAAACCGGTTCATAACTTGTCGTACATTTCAAAACACTGTCATCTTAAATGTTTATATTTTGCTGCCTATTTTCAAACACAATTAAACCGCGGTAAACATACTTTTTAATAAAATATATATTTGTCCAAAATAAAGTTATATTTGGTTACTAGCTTTCTAATAATTGCAACAACACTATAGCAATCGGCAGAGTTCTCGCTTGGCTTAAAGTCAGTAAGAAAGTTACCGATTTCAAGTTCAGTCGATTTTCTTACAGAAACACTTTTTTAAGCGATTCCAACTGAAGTAGAATCGGAACAATGTCATATTACCGATTTGGAACGAGTGAATGGAATACGAATCGGCAATTTTTTTTACAGAAACAGTGAAGGTGAAAATGACGTCAGAGTGACGTCAAATCGGTAATTTCAGTCGGTAACTGCGATCGGTACGAGTTACAGGAACGAGCTACTATACGTGGCAATTAGTTGGTAAACAACAAGGAGGCGCGTATATGCCAGGCGGGAAAACAACAACGTGCACTTAGTCAAGGGGTTAAATTCATATTTATTTGTGATTCATATTTATGTTTTTTCTAATTCATGCTTCTGTTGTCCCTAGGTGTGTCCGAAAACAAGCGCTGTGACTTTCGGCGTCACAACAGCAATGGCTTTTCTACAAATAAAATGAACCAATGTTTTTGTCGTTGTTATGTGTTTTTGTCTTAGTGTAGAACAAGTGTAGTTGTGTTTTGTGGATCAGTACTTTTGTATGACAAAGCGTTGCAGAAAGTTGTCAATGAGAAGTTATTAACCAAAGTGTGCAGATTAATAAGAAACTAATCATTTTTGTCCGAATCCACATGTTTAGTCGTGCTGAGCTGGTTGACAATTGAAACAACAACAATCACTCAGGAGACGCCGTACTGTAGCACATATTGAAAAGTATCGCACAAAAATATTTAAATAAAGAGAACATTAAGTCAATAAATAAAAAAAGTGAAAGCCTTCGTCAATTAAATAAATAAACACTTGTCGAAGTGTAATTCAACTCTGGAAAAATTTAATTGAAAGCACCCAAAAGCATATTCACAGAAATCACTGGTGAGTACGCGTTAGCTAATAAAGTGTGTGGCCCAAAATATGATTACGAAAGCGCTAGTCCTTGTCTGAGAAGAAAATTAGCCGCGGAACTTTCAGAGGAGAATAACAATTTATCTCCCTTACTCATACATGCTGCTACAGTGTCAGCTACAATATCGAATGAAAAAGATTTGCCTATTGTTTTGAAAGTAGCTGACATTTGTGAGTGTTAGTGAAATAAAAAAGAAGCTTTTTGCAGATGAGCCAAACAAATGTCAGCTTGCATTTTTATTGGAAAATGGATTCACAAAAAGTCAGTATTTAAATATTCAACGAAATGCAAAAATTCACGGATGTGATATATACCCGGCTTACCCGCCGTACTTAATTCTAAATTAATACTCAGACAAAAAGAAATTGAATATTTTGAAAGTAAGGCACATGTATCATTACAAAATCTTTTGGATCATACATCTTCCCGTATTCTCGAAATGCAGCACGAGGTCATAAAACACTTCCCAACGAGGTACATTGCAAGTTATTCTTCAGCTATGGATATGATGGTTCGTCCGGCCAGATTTGTACAAACAGCGTTTTCAGTTCCACATAGTCCTTCAATTGACAGTTCATTGTTCGATACTACAATTGTCCCATTGAAATTGATAAATTTTATTAAAAAATTATTTGGCTCAATAAGACTCCGTAATCTGTTAGATTTTGCCGGCCATTAAAGATTGAATTCATTAAGGAAACTACTGGCCTCATATTAGCTGAAAAGGAAAATTTGGTAATATATTTGTATAAATTTAAAGAACACAGGACATGACACTAAAAGATGGAAAAGTCTTAAACATATTGTCAGAACCAACTCTTGACAGTTTTGCCCAATATGTGGAGCGAAACCAAAACAATTACTCAACATTAAAGATATATACTCGAAGGTTTTTATGGCTAAGGCACACGCTCTTCAATATGGAATCGGTCCTTTACACGCTAGGATTCGCTTTATCTAGTTTGTTTTAAAAACCACTTATAGAATTGAGCTTAAGAAATGGCAAAGATTACATACGATTTTAACGACAATTTACTGCGAGTACGATATAAACTCTAAAAAGTTTAAAGCCTTCTGTGCTCAAGTGTTTGTGGCGTATTACAAAAAGTATTCTAGGTACCCCATGTCCGCTCACAGTTCACATAGTCTTAGTACAAGGCCGCCAAATAAAAGATACTTGTTTAATTCCTGTAGGCTGCCTTGGGGAACATGCATCTGAATCCATAATGAATCATACAAGGCGATAGAAGAGGCAACGCAAGAAAATAAGTCGATTAGACACTTTTACAGACGTTTTTAATAGATCCATGGATAGTTCTGATCCGTTGCTGTCCAGTACCTATTTAAAACCATGAGCAAATACAATAAATATAACCTTACCAGCAGAAGTAATATCTCTATTACAAGCACCACATTTAGAAATGCGAAAATGATGATACAGATTCCTCACAGTATTCGCCCGACGAAGAGTATGAAGAACAGGATTGACTTGAGGTTATTCCTTCCGAAGATGAATATCTTGAACTAGAAGAAAATTGAGTAAGTTCTATTGAAAGTAAGATAATCGAATTTTAAGAATTTGTATTTTTACTTTCAGAATGAAGCACTAATTACCAGGCAATAATAGAAGATGAATATTGAAATTTGAGTTTGTATAATTATTACTTTTGTTTTCATTAAATATAATTGAAAAATTAAAAATAATATTTTTTATGGAAACACCTAGTTGCATGTCGGCCAGATCGACTATATGGCAGTTATATAAAATAGTGTCCCAAATCATATAAAACTTGTTAGGTCATATTAGGAGCATATAAAATGCATACAAACCAAATTTCAATTCAATAGTTTTTTAAACAAAAAAGTTGGGGCAAATCGTCCAGATCGGCTATATGGCAGCTTTATGAAATAGAGCCCCATAGCTTTAAAAAAAGGGTTTATGCCAAAACAACGGAAAAACCACAGTCCGTTGTAGCATTACAGCCATGTTGTAGCAATCGTTGCTTCGTAAGTTTTGTTTCCAAGTGTGTTGTGAACAAATGAGACACGTTGCTTTCGACTGCAGTAACTTTATTTGTTTGTTCACTACACACGTGAAGACTGTCGCCGCAACCTCAGTACTTGTCGTTAACAAATGACTTTACTATTGCAATTTTGCTATTCACTCCTAGTTATCGAGGCTTAACCAAAAATACCACTAGTATTTCAATACCCTGCACCGTAGGGTGGATGGATCCTAATGCTTGGTACACACGAGTGTACAGTTGTAGCGATACATCCAGTTGAAGTAAACGTTGCTCTCGACGGTTCCAGCAAATTGTTTTGTTTGTTCACAACACATGTGACGACTATCGTCGCAACCTCAGCACATGTTGTTAACAAATGACTTAACTATTGCGGTTTTGCTATTCAGTCTTACATGGTGTTCACATTATGCTTTTTTAAACTACTGTGGTTTCATGTGACATTTCTCTTTTGTGTTTTCTGTACTGAGTGTAAACAAAACAAACAAACAAAGATAAAATAATATCAAAAAATGAATTACAAATCACAATAATAATGAGAACTCAATATACAATTAATAATACTCACATTATATTCGGCGTTGACTCCATTTTCCTGCGCTGTAATTATTAAAAAAGAAAAATTTTAATTTATAGTCATAGATCCTATTGCAATAAGTACTTACCACCACAAAGCAAACTAGAAATGTAAACAAACAGATGTTTTTTTCCCTCATTTTTCTGACATTTGCTTTGAACCAGCAATGGAAATTTTTTCATTTTACTGCTTTTTTTAACTACTATTGGAGTACAACACTGGGCTCTCTCTCATTTTTACTGTGGTTTCAAACAAACTACAGCAAAAAGAGCATAATGCCTGCGTTTTGTTTTGTATGGAAATTGAAGTGTGTTTCGCTGAATTCATCGAAAGAGACTGAAACGCCGGCGTTTCAGCTGAAACGCAGTAAATGTGAAAAGGCTATTAGTTATCTATGCTTAACCAAAAACACTACTAGAATTTCAATACCCTCCACCGAAGGGTGGATGGATCCTAATGCTAGATACACACGAGCGTACAGTTGTAGCAATACAGCCATGTTGAAGTAAACGTTTCTTCGTGTGTAGTTATATTACCAAAAAACGGCCCAAAATCGACTGTTTCCGACCAAATCGTTAAAAAGTCATTAATATATTACACAGTACAACACATTCTGGACTCAATTCTGATAATTAGTTGTTAAAGAAGCCCCAAAAAGAAGAACGTCTGCATCATTCGTTTGGTCAAGGTACATCAATCAAATAATAATTTAATAATTAATTTGAAGTTAGTAAGAATCGTATAGGGGAATTTGTCACGTGTTAGGCTCTTTTGTTTGTCATAACTCGAGAACCACTAGTACGAATAAGCTAAAACAAATTTCAAGTACTTTAATCTGTTCATACAACGTTTCGCTACATAAGCAAGAGTTTCGCAGTTATAAATAAATGTATGAAGTCAAAAATATTTTCTGCCTAAAAAAATTAAAGTTTTTTTTAATTCATAAAAAATACAAAACGGTAAAAAGTGTGAAGTCCTATTACTTTCACGTAAAGTCACATGACCTATGAACAAAATGAGACATAGATCATGAAAATCGATTTACGCGTTTCGCTTTATGCACCGTTAAGTGAAGGTATGAATTTCTAAATTTGCTCGATATGCACAAAATTCTTTGGAAAAAACGTTGAAGATTTCTTTATGATTCTCAGAATTTAAAAAAAATAAGTAATAAACAAAAGGTTATCTGATTTTTATGATTGCTCATAAATGTGCGTGGAAGCTGAATTGGTGTTCTTGTTCATTTATTCCGTTAATTAATTTTAATACGTGGGTGTTGTTCATTCACTTGACTACAAACACATCCTTAACAATGCAAATTTGGAAATTTTGAAAAATTGTTCGTCTCCTGGCTTTTTTTTACCTATTTGCCTATGCAAACTCCAGATGCTATAATTGCAAATATAATTCCATTGAATTCTACCTAATATTCATGGGATTTCGATGCAACTGTAGTTCATCATTTTTCAACACTTGGAGTTCTCATTATGCAATGGTGTTAGATAATCAGGGTGATTAGAAAATTTTTTGATCAGCAAAGTATTTTAAACTCTTCGCTAATTTTCATTTCTGTATAATCAATACCAAATACGCTGTATTTTAAAAAATTGTTTGTCCCCTTGCTTATTTTACCTATTTGCATATGCAAACTCCAGATGCTATAATTGGAAATATAATTCCATTGAATTCTACCGAATATTCAGGGGATTTCGATGCAATTGTATTTTATCTTTTCTCAACACTTGGTGTTCTCATTATGTAATGGTGTTAGTAAATCAGGGTGATTAGAAAAAATTTTGATCGGCAAAGTATTTTAGACTCTTCGCTAATTTTTATTTCTGTAAAATCAATACCAGTACGCTGTATTTTGAAAAATTGTTCGTCTCCGTGCTTATTTTACCTATTTGCATATGCAAACTCCGGTGCTATAATTGGAAATATAATTCCATTGAATTCTACCCAATATTCATGGGATTTCGATGCAATTGTATTTCGCAATGGTGTTAGATAATCAGGGTGATTAGAAAAAAATTTGATCAGCAAAGTATTTTGAACTCTTCGCTAATTTTCATTTCTCTATAATCACTGTCTGATATGCTGTATTTTGAAAAATTGTCCGTCCCCTTGCTTATTTTACTTATGTGACGCGTAAAATAGAAAGGGACCTAAGGGTAAAAAATTCGTAATCAGATGAAAATCTTGTAATAGAATGCAGAACCACTTCGAGGAAAAGCATGCCGGTTGGCGAAAGAGCTTAATGGATTTTTTTCTTTGCCCTCAACTAGTAAAACTGAAATAATGAAAAACAAGTAAAAAAAGGCTAAAATCGGTCGTGGCCTACTATGCGATACTCTATTTCCCTCTGCTATTCAGAAGATTCCGTTTTCTGTCTGGAGCTTAAAATTGATTGGATTTACAATCAACTATATTCCCGTTGTCGTCTTTGAGATATTGTCACCTCGTATTGTCATTAACGTCACATTAAGGACCCGGGCCCACTGAATTTTTTTTCTCTTTATGCTGCGTTTATTTTCATTTCCTGTTGTCCAAAAACTATTGAAATATATGTTAAAAACGACAACTCGAATAGGGCTGAATGTTAAGTGTTGAAAAAAAACAGAACAGATGGAAAATTTAAAATAACTACACGAACCAGCTTTAAAGTGTTGAGTAACAATCCTTCGCAAGAGACAGCATTTACCTGAAGTTTAAAAAATAATGAAATGAAATTGATTAAAAAGTAATTAACAAGGATCATTGTAGTTAGTTGCACTGGTGAGGAAGATGAAATCAATTTTCACATAGCAAGCTACAGGAAGCTACGGCAAATCTGTTTGTTTAAGACGCTGCTTAACCGTTAAGGGAGTTTAATGCAAAAATCAGGAACGTGCTTTATATGAAAAAGCAGAATTGTTTGGCATTTTTGAAATGCCCAAAGGTATTTGTGCAAATGAATTACAAGCATCCAACTTTCATAAGTTGTAGTTTGCGAGAAAAAAACGCTACTTAATTGAAACAAGAGAAAACATCTACTCTTGCAAAAACAAATTTGAGCTAAAATACAAAAAAAAAACAATTAGTGTTTGAACTCACGGGCGACGTGTTAACACCAGTTTGTTACACAATACGTGTTCGATTTCTATAAATACATTAATAAATGTTACATTGGAAAATAAAAAATAAAAGTTTATTGAATTTAGTTTTACTTATATTTCTATAATTTATTAATGTTAAGTTTTCAACACAGATAAAATCGGTTTGTGATAGCTGAAATAAGACACATAAACTTTTGAGTCTAACCTATCTACAAAATTCATTTACTAAGTGTTGATGAAGGTTTTTATGATGCCCAGAATGCAGTCAATTTCAAAAGCCATTTTACGAAATGAACCTACTTCGATTATATAAGTACATCAAACTAGTCGGAGTCAGCCGACAACACCAGACGGTTGCAGTAGTTTTGGCGAGTGGTGCCAAGTAGAAGTGCACTGTAACAATGGTAAGCCAAGAACAATATCTGGCCGTGCTAACTTACATAAAACATATAATCTATCTGAAATAGTTATAATAATAAATATAATAAATTTATTTGAAATAGTTATTTGTGAAAAAACAGTTACTTAATATTGTATTCGTTTGCTTATTTTATTTGACTTACCTTTTACAATAATAAAAAACGGCGTTCAACCATATTTTTATTTTATATCCACAAAAAAGAAAGAGAATGCACAGCAGCAGACACATGTACATACATACATTGTTATGTTCACACATACGCTACACAAGTTTCAATTGCTCCTTGCTATCTCTTGTTTTGTGTATGTGCGGAGCACCTGACACACTGAAGTGCTGCAGCACTTCAGTGTGTGTTTTTTCTGACAATCTTCGACTGCGAAGGACAAATCTGTGTTTTATATAGGGGTGGGCCACCCTTATCATTTAACGACATGAAAAATAGATGTTGGCCGATTCTGAGACCTACCCATTCATACAAATCGGTCCAGCCGTTTCGGAGGAGTTTAAGGCCAAACAATCTGTGTGATCACAGTAGGAAAAATCTGTGCGCTTTTTTGTTTGGATGTGTTCACTTTGTTAGTTTAGTCCCTACCCGCGCTGTAATGTTAACACATCAAAAAGAATTTATTAAACTGTACCTTGGCTGTTTTATAAAGTCGAAGTTAGCTTTTGAAGAAATAATAAAGTGTACTTTCTATTACATCATAACATCTACTCGTATAACATTATGCAAGTTGGTTTCTTTTTTACAGCAATTGTGCAGAATTTTCAGTAAAAATAAAAACTTGTCTAAAATACCAAAACTTCAAGTGTTAGAGATGTGGTTTTAGTTTACGTAATTACAGATGTCGATAAACCGGCGTCGTCGTCTTTACGAAGGTAAGGACGGCGACAAATGGAATAGGGATGGCTTTAAAGTCGACATAAAAAAGGTGACGACAAACACAGTCGTCTTAACACATTGTCGACGCCACATTTTCTTGCGGAATTTCATATATTTGACAGTAGCAGGATTGGCTACCGTTAACGCCAAATTTTGTTATCCATTTAAAAACTCTTTTCAAATTGAATACCGGTATCGTGACCGCTAAAAACAATTTAAAATACCGTTATCCATAACGTTATTTTTATATCATTTTTAGCCGTTACGTAACGGTATTAAATTTGTAATTAGCAGCATATGCTGCTCAGCTTGTTCCAGAATTCATATGCAAATACTTTATATCGCAGACAAGCAGTAAAAAATTATGATGCAATGCCCCTACTTCAATTCCGATTTCAATCTTATTTGGTATAGTATATAACGATCGCCGCATTGCGTTAGCAGCTTTAAAGCATCAGTGTTGCGGTGTGAATACAGCGCTGTGCTGCGTTTTTGAAAAGGCCCTATACGTTAACATATGTGACGTGCAAAATAGAAAGGGACCTAAGGGTAAAACCCAGTTTTGTTCAGGAGAGCCATTTTAAAGATTTAAGTACGTGTATCTTTGGTGTACCATCACTTTCATAAAACACGCATATCTCTGGGAGTGAACACTTTTGGGGCATGGGATCGGTCTCACTCGATGCCCAGATGTTGTCCACATCAAAAAAAGAAGTGAAAATTGATTTTTTTTACCCTTAGGTCCCTTTCTCAATGCGCTGTCATGTATGGGCATTTCCATGGAAGAGTGGTCTCTTCAAACAAACATCAATTAATAGTAAAATTTTGATTTCATTTTATAGACAGTCTAACATAGCCGTAAGCCACGCCAAAAAAACCATTTGTTGTCATTATCTAAACGCTGCTGATCGCAAATGAAGTGAAATTTTGGAATTAAACAAGGGTGAATTAATTAAACTAATGATAATAAAAAAAAAATTGTTCCTAAATAAATAGTTATTTTTATATTGAATTTTAAAAGTATGTTACTTCACACCCGAGTAAAAACAAGTAAAAAAGATAAAGTTAGACAGGGCCGACTATGGGTTAGCAACACCAATTTGTTATTCAGAAGATTCCGGGTCTATGTCTGAAGGACCTTTTCGCAATAGATGACACGCCATGTAACGTCAAATCGAAAAAAATAGTCTTGCTTATTTCGTAATCAACACATTTTTTACTTCTATCTTCAAATCCTTAAAGTCGATTGCTTTAATTATTTTACAGAATATAATACTACTTAATTGCTACGACTTATTATTTTATTTCACTTTTTCGGAAAACGTAACGTCACGCCAGTTTGGAAATGACCATATAAGTTACAGAAAACGACGTGAATGTCCGCGGCCTCGTAAGTTGAAAACCCAGGAGAAACAATTGTTCTTAAAACAAGAAAAAAAAATTTCTGAGTTTTGAACTCGCAACCTTACAGCGGATCATTAGTAAATATAAATTTGAATTTTGGTGTAAAATTTGAATTTCAGTAATAAAATATTTCAAATTTGGTAACATTATATACGTAAACTTGAACGACAGACGAGGTAACACTCTTCTTAAGAATTTGTATAGCTTTACACATTACGGGACGAAAATAAAGCCGCAACTAGCATAAGTATTATAAACGTAACCAAATAAATGCACGTATGTTGTTCTTGTAGCTGCAACTGTGTGTCGGCGTGAAATCCGGATTGTTGTACCGGGTCAATCCGGACCATAGAAAAATCTGTCGTGGGATTAAAGATATGCATGTATAGTCGCCATCGTTGACAAATTTAAATGTTTTTAATTTTTAACATTACAACACAGTATATTTATACTCTGCAGCACTCTATGGAAAAGGTATTGTATGTTAGTTTCATGCCAAATGAACTTGACCAATCTTTAAAATTAAGCCATATCTGTAGCTCTGGTACTCGTACCGATCGCAGTTACCGACTGAAATTACCGATTTGACGTCACTTTGACGTCATTCTCACCTTCACTGTTTCTGTAAAAAAATTTGCCGATTCCTATTCCATTCACTCGTTCCAAATCGGTAATATGACATTTGTTCCGATTCTACTTCAATAGGAATCGCTTAAAAAAATGTTTCCGTAAGAAAAGTGACTTGAAATCGGTAACTTTCTCACTGACTTTAAGCCATGTGAGAACTATGCCGATTGCTATAGTGTTGTTGCAATTATGAGAATGCAAGTAACCCAACATAACTTTTAAACCAAATACAATTTTACTGATGTTATTTTAGACAAATAAATATTTTATTAAAAAAAATGTTTTAATTGTGTTACCGCGGTGAAATGATCGGTATGGTAATGCAAAATAACCGAGTGCAAATGTTTGTTTACTTGCAATGTACATCACCAACTGTCAGCTTATTTAATTCCTCGTTTTTTATTTGTTTGCATATTTTTAACTCTCATTTTATAAAAAAAATATGCAAACAAATAAAATGCAAACAAGAAGGTAAGTAATAGTTATGCCGTCTAAATATATAAGTTATATTAAAATAGCAGTGTTTTAATACAAAATATTTGTACATGAAAACAAATGCAAATAAAAAAGCTGCTTGTCTTCTTCAATTCTTACCGTTTTTTCCGATTTGTGTTTGTTTCCATTACAGATTTCAACGTACAGAAACAGCAATTATCACGAAATCGGTAACTTTCAATCTATTCGGTGTGACGTCACATAAATCGGCAACTTAACGATTTATTTACAGATACGAGCTACTCTTCATGATTTAATAAAGCTCCAGTGCAGAGGTTCGAACCGATTTTATATACCACCGTTCTAAAACACATATCATTTACAATTTCAATTTACAATTCCAGTAAAGATAATTTTGTAACATACACATTTTCATTTAAAAGACAAACTACATTGCAAGAATATGTAGTTTGTCTTTTGGTGAGTGCCTGTTGTTTCAGAAGATTAGTTTGCATGCAATGTAATTGCATTAAGTCTGGCTTCAAAATCCTTGGGCTATTACTTGCCTCTATCGCTTGAGCCAAGGTGTAAGCTTTTAGATTATTCCCACCATCTGAATCAGAATCTTTCTCAGGCTCACTTTTTTTGGCTTTGGTTGACCATATCGCCTAAAATGCATCATTAAATTTCAATTAAGGCCGAAAAATTACTAGATGTGTGGTAACTTACCTCAAATCGGAGTTCTCTTAAATCTTTTCTGTCGAAACCATTCATATGTTGCGAAGTCAACTTTTGGATTTTCTGCTCTTTTTAGGGTATGCCTTATTTTCAAACCTTCCTTATTTTTTCCCAAACCGCGTTCAGTTGTTTTGCCAACACCATATTGTTCTGCTAAGAAAATTACGGACATGTTATTGCGATGCTCTTTAATCAAGTCTATTATTTCTTTAATTGAAAGAACTTTCCTTTGCTCGTTGTCTTTAATAAGTAATTAAACCCCAAATGAGAAAAAGGAGTTCCAGTACATTGAATGTAACATCATATTTAATTACAGAGCATTGACAGAGGTTAGCACATTTTTTATACACGTGAGGAAACGTTTGTTGATAAAAATGTGGGGTTTCCCAAAACTTTGATTTAATATGAAGGTTATCTAAAAAAATGTGTATTTCTACAATGTGTTGTAATCCGCTAAATTTGAATAAACATAGCTTATGTTATAAAAGATTAAGAAAAGTCCGTCAGATTGAAATAATGTGTTTTTAAATTATATTGGGAAACACATGTGCAGAAATCGTATTTTAAAAAGTGGAAATTCTGGGAGAATAAGTAACTTCAAGTCAAAATTACTTTTTCGATAGCGAAGGTAATATTTTATAGATTTCATAAATATCTGATACTAATATAAAACCATTTTTCTATATGACTTTGGTTTTGAAAGCCCAGCCGTATTCTGCTCTCAAAGTGCATCCCATATTGCATAAGAAATTTAAACTCAATTTCAAAGGAAACAAATACTGCAAAAAAATTCAGATGTTAACTATTGTGCCCATTAATTGGACTTCCTACAAAATTCCGCAGTTAGCGTGTCAGTAAACGTATATCGGAAACTGCGATTAAATTACCTCGGGAATCAAGGTATGCTGCAAGTCCAATTTCAAAAAGAGACAGGTCTTCGATATCCGCCGTTTATGTGATTGGGTTGGACAGTTTTACGAGTCAGAGTAATGCCTGGCAAGAAAGACTGCATTTCGGTTAGAGTAGATGGAAAACGAGAAAGCGTACAAAAAAATATTACAGCTCTGCGATTTGAAAAAACTGCACGCAAAATGTGCCAAAATTTGGTTAGGGCAATTTGCCTATATAAATTAACAAAATTAAGGCCACCACATTGCGTAGCTGTTGGCTGTAGTAGTTTGGCTGCTACTGCAATATTACGTCAATATTACGGTTTTAAGCCCATGAGAAATAAACACATTTATTGTAGCGTTCTCAAGTTGTAAAGATTTTGTGTTCCACTACTTTTAAAAATTTATTAAATAAAATTTAACTACATAATAAAGGTCGTTGTGTTCTATTTCATATTACATAAATTTCGTACAAATCGGTCAAGCCGTTCAGAACAGCAAGTTTTAGTAAAGCCGAAATATGTGCGAACTTTTTAGCTTAAGTCTTTTAAATCAACAATGCATTGATCAAAACAACTTATGTGCACTTACTTTTGTTAACTTATTTTGATCTTCCATTCATCATATAACTGTATCACTAAAGTTGACTTAAGCTGTATGAACGTATTATTTTCAAACAACTTATCTTTACATGAAATGCAATTCAAAGTAATAAACAAATATTTTAAAGCAGCTTGTTGCTGTTTAATAAAGCGACGCCACAAATTAACGGTACTCTATGTTTACCTAAGTGTTGTTTGTTTTGCGAATTATTGTGTCAGCTTACACATAAGCGGCAGTCGTGAAGTAATTGTTGTACACCTTGCATCGTTCGAAGTTAATAATGGAAGTTACTGAAGAATTATTTTACGGATTTGACAGCGATGATTCTGTTTTAATGAATTAGATGAACTATAGTGGCAGCTGGGATCGTACCATACCGACAAGCCGACTAAAACAATGCGCAGAGATAAAAGTAATGCTAATCCAAGAAACCGGACGAAATGTTTTACACGGACTTTATGCGAAAGCGATCAGTGTCATGGTGTCTTTGTCTATGGCGATCTACGTGGAAAACACCCGAACCCAAGAAAGCTGCCACCTGCAAAGGAAAGAGAAGTGATTGACTTTATAAATTCTTCCCCTTCGTATGAATCGCTCTATACACGACGTGACCCATCCAGGCGATATTTGCCTGGCGATTTGTTTGTTGCTAAGCTTTACAGGCTTTATTGCGATAATCATGATCACCTATATCCGTTTCAAAATTTTTCAAACAATAAATTTAAAATTCAAAAAACCAAAACTAGACACTTGTCGTAAATGTGATAAGTTGGTTCCTAAACCATGACCCTCTGTTGAACATCGGGGTAAAGGAGTATAGCCGTCGCCCGTATATACTTGTGTCCCATTTCTGCTTCCAAGATTCCACTGCTGATTTTCTGTCAATCTGTTCCAAGTCCATGTGATATCAGGGGGTATCCACCTGTGTCAGTGTGATTAACCGCGACTGAGTCGACATACACATTTCCATCAATATCTGAGTGACCGGGTATCCATAGAAAGTGCATACGAGTACAATAGCCTGCTTCGGTCCATTAATACACCTCATTCTTTATCCTAAGAATGTAGGGATGAATGTTCTTGCTGCATCTTGATTCATTAACCTGTTTAACCAGTAGTAAGGGCTCGAGTATAGCAAAAGCCTCTGCAGTGAATATTAAATATGTTTTGTCTAGGGAAAATGGGGCTTCTAAGTCCATTGTCTGAATCCAGAAAGCACCGCAGGTCTCGTCAGCCCTCAGTGAAAATCCTTGTAAATTGATAGAACTTCGCCTCGATTAATCTCTTGTACTTTCTGGCGGTTTCTTCAAGATTTGCGCGATTTTTCTTTATGCCGAAGAATGTGATTTTCGGAAGTATTATATTTGATTTGAATGGAAGTTGGTATTGTATTGGCCGGTCATACTTTAGTATCGAGCCCTTGTCTTCGTATATTTGAAAAGGAGTTCTTTCGGCAGTGTTGTCTTGTTCGGTAATGCTGGTTATAGTCCTGGATGAATTTGTTTGCTGGGTTATTGGTGTCGACTATAAGGTGGTTAATATAATTATCCGTTAATAGTCGGAGTCTCTCGGAAATTGGCATTGTATTCGCTTCTAGTTCTGCCCCCAGAGCTATTCTCAAGTCCTTGAATTGAACCCATTGTATTTTCAGGAGTTTACCTTTTGGACAGTCTAACATCAGTGGTGCCATATATTCAATTCTGGACCTGATGACACCAATGTTTAGAATAATGATGTGCTGTGGGTTTCATCCTCAGGAAACTCCGCACAAAGCGCGGAGAATGATAGTGAATTGGAAGGTACTTTGTTATTTTAACGTGATTCCTAAAGTGAACGGACGTGTTTTTGAAGACGAGCAGAAACACTGTGTTTATTTTGTGATCATTGTTTACAAGGCCAATGTGGTTTCTCAATTGGGGAATCCACTTCTTGACACAATCGAAGATTGTGGTTAGGGAGGATTAAGGTTAAGCTCATTTATTGCGAGTAGTGCTACCGGAGGGAAGCCAATCTTCGGAGTGTTTATTTTGTGATCATTGTTTACGTTTTGTGCTCAAGGCCAATGTGGTTTCTCAATTGGGGAATCCACTTCTTGACACAATCGAAGATTGTGGTTAGGGAGGATTAAGGTTAAGCTCATTTATTGCGAGTAGTGCTACCGGAGGGGGGGCCAATCTTCGGAGTTGCCGTATTGAAGGATTGGTATGTGACTTGGATAATTGCTTTTGGATTTTGATTTGAACTATTTGTTTTACGACATCTGTTGGTAAGTTTCTGTTTGTTTTGTTCTGTGTGTTGACGACTGATGGCGCCACCATCGTCAGGGAAGCGGAAGGGGCGAGCTAAGGGGGATGCCGTGACGTCTGACGTGCAGTGAGATGGTGTCAACGTGGTGGTGCCTGCGGTGCTGCCGAGGGTACGGCACACTGAGTCGGAGGTTTCTAGCAGTGAGATGGAGGAGCAGGTGTTGAAGAAACCGAAGACTGGTTCGCCGAAGGCGAGAAGGGCTGCTGCTGCTGTTGTGTCTGATATGGACGATGATGAGGTCCGGATCGTCGAGGGAGTATCCCGAGCTGTCCCGAGCAACAATGTTGGCGTGGAGGCCTTGAAGGCTATAGCCTAGTTGCGCTTGTCTTCACGGACGGTGTAGCACCGGCGGTTGCGCGAGAGGTGCTGCAGCACTCCTCGAGATATGAGGTGCTGCTCATACGGATGATCGCCGAAAACGAGCGCCTGAATGGGAGGTTGGAGGCGGCTGGGCCTGGTAGTGCTGCCAATGTGGTCCATTTGTTGTGCCGAAGGCCTCCTGCTCGGGCCCCTCTTGCGGTTACAGTTGCCGCTGTGCCCCCACCGGTGATCGCTAAGCCGGTGGAGGCGTGGTCGGTGATTGTGAAGCGCAAAGGGGCCTCCAACTCGGAGGAGGTGGTAGATAAAGGTATGAAGGAGGTGGGGCCAACAATGGGCGTCCGGGTGCATGGCGTGAGACCAACCCGGGATGGTGGGCCGATCATCGGCACACCCTCGGTAGCGGAGCGGCAGAAGGTGCTGACGAACCCAAAGTTTACCGAGGTAGGTTTGGAGGTCTCGGTGAGGGACAAGCTGGGTCTCAGGGTGGTGGTGCAGCGGGTGAAAGCGGTTATTACTCCGGAGGAGTTCATGCTGGAGTTGTTCGAAATCAACCTAAAGTAGCTGATGACTGTCGAAGTGTACAAGAAGAATGTTCGCCTTGTAATCAGTCCGTGGAAGACCGAAAATGGCCAGGTTAACCGACTTCAGGAGAACAGCAATGCACCGCTTTCTGACTTTCAGTTTGGCTTTAGGGAGGGTAGAAGCATGGTGGATGCTTGGCTTTATGTCCGCCGAAGCGTTGCGGAGTCATCCACTAAGTATGTCCTAGGCATTTTCGTTGATTTTAAGGGTGCGCCACCTCTCCTGGGGTAGCGTCATGCGGAGATTAATTGAGGTGGGTGCCGCGAGATGAGACTTTGGAAGAGTTATTTGAGTTGCAGAAATGCTTGTTTGGAGGGTGCCAATGACACTGTATGGAAGACCGTTGAGCGTGGGTGTCCGCAAGGATCCATCTGTGGTCCATTTATTTGGAACCTAATGATGGATCCCTTGTTGAGGCAGCTTGGTCAGTCGTACAAGGTGTGCGCATACGCGGATGACTTGCTCATCCTGATTGAAGGGCAGTCTCGTGCTGTTCTGGAGACTCAGGGTGAGGGGGCCATGCGTGTTGTGTCTGAATGGGGTGCGAGTGTCGGCGTCGCTGTTGCGATGGACAATACTGTGATGATGCTGCTAAAAGGCAGGTTGTCACGGCTCGCCCGCCTCTTGTAAGCATTGGAGACGTTAGTCTTAGGTATGCGACTGAGGTCAAATACCTAGGAATAAGGATGAGTGAGATGATGAACTTTTTGTTTCATCTCACTCACGTGAAAGATAAGCTTTCTGTCACTGTGGCGAAAGTTAGGCGGATCCTTAGGAGTGACTGGGGCCTCAGCAGGCGTGCCACTCGTGCTATATATACTGGCATATTTGTTGCTTGCGCAACATATAGCGCGCCTACATGGTACGTGACGGTTATGTCTGTTGCAGGCAGAAACAAGGTCTTGTCGTGCCAGCCTCTTGCCCTTGAAGTAATCCGCCGAGCGATTGCTTTTAAGGCCAAGAAGGGGCTACCACTTTTGGAAGGAGATTAGCTTTCGGCGCCTGTGTCCGATATGCGGGAGGTGAAGGCACGCCTAGAGGAGTGCGTGATCTCAAGGTGGAGGCAGCAATGGACAGAAAGTGACAAGGGCCGGTGACGTATGAATTCATACGGAACGCGGACTTTGTTAAGGGACGCCCTGACTTCTGCCTAAGTCTGGGGTTCTTACTGACTGGCCATTGCTCTCTCAATGAGTTCCTTCATCAGAGGGGTCTCTCCGAGATCCTGATTGTCGATGTGGGGGTGGTCCGGAGGACTGGAAGCACGTCCTGTTGGTATGTCCGTTGTACAGCGACGTAAGGGACTTGGATGGAATAGGCATTGTCCAGACCGTCGACATTTCCGACTTCAGTCGCTGCTTGGAGGATGATCGTGCTTTTAGGGGGTTGAGGGAGTTTGCTCGTGTATCCTTCAATAGGAGAAGACTCTCAGGAGCCTAACGGGGGTTTTCTGGTGCGACCATTCGCGGATAAGGCGTGGTATTGTCGTTGCCTCACACAATCGTCGTTGGATCGCTGTCGTCGTTGGAGTGTTTTCGTCTTTGTTGTTCCCCAGTTGTTCGTAATGCCCGTGCTGGTGCCAGACTCTGACCATCGAATCGCCCGTGAGGGCGACTGTTCAATGTTTGTAACTTTTTTGTGTTTTTGGTTGACTATTTTGATGCGGGTGACCAGTCCAGAAACTGGAAGTAGCCTTTTGGTTACGAGGTCTAACCGGAGACTTAAATCCGGTATCACGGGTAGTCAGGAGCCCCCAGAACTTGTTCTGGCCTGACTATTTGGTGCGGCCCTTCGGGGAGTATCGTGATGGCTGTAGTTTGGACCCAAATCGCGGGGAGAACTTCGGTTCGATGTGGAGTTGCATTTCGACCGGGTGCTGTGACCCATAGAACAGTAGAGGCTCAGATAGTCCTCGACCCCTAACCAAGAGGGAAGTTATGACCCATAACTGTCATGCTTCGAATTGGTACCGGCGGAATCAATCCAATGGGGCGCTGGTCGTCGAATTGTTACGGTCCCAGTGTGATGGCACACCGTGGTTCAGGCTGTCGTGGCGATAAACAGGTTAAAGATCCAAGGATGATCTTGGAGCACCTGCCCATACATGGGAGTTGTATTCCATCTTAGGCCTGATATAGGTCGTATAGATGTTGAAAAGATCAGGAGTGAAATATTTTTTACACCGCTTTAGAAAGCCTATACACTCGAATGCTTCCTTCGACACTTCGATTACATGTCTCGCCCAACGAGCGGCACATTGTATATTCATGCCCAGAACATCAAGAGCATCTGATTGTTCAGCATCCATACCATCGATAGATAATGACGATCCAGATGGGTCAGTGAATCGCATTAAAATCCACTCTATTCATTCGACCCCAGTCGAAAATGTCCTGTAAATCCCGGCCAAGTGTCTCATCCATAAAACGCCTTCTGTCTTCAATATCTTGAAGACTTGGCCTATGGTTGAATGAATAAAAATGACAAAGGTTTCTGTCATCCGCAAAGTAGATTATATTCACGGTCTGCCCCAACAGATCATCAATGAAAATAAGAAATAAAGAGGAAGAAAGGACTTAGCCCATAAGAACCCATCTACAACAACTCTTATAGTGCGATCTCTAAGGATGCTCGATATAAAACGAGCGAAAGTATAAGTATTACCGACAGCAAATGCGATAAGCTTTGATAATAGTGCACCGTGACAGACGCTATCAAAGGCCTTGGAGATATCCAGAGCCACAACCTTACTCTCACCAAACTGGTGGATAGACCGACTCCAGCTTTCCGACAGGAAAGCCATCAGGTCTCCCGTAGAGCGATTTCTACCATATAATTCGGAGTAAGTTTTCATTTTAGTCTTCATTTTGAACTTCTTAAAAACAAGATTTGGGAATAGCTCGACTTTTTTACTGTCTGGACAACCGGTGAGCTGATCATCATTGAGTATTTCCAGAATACTCTGTTAAGTCTTTTAGTTTGTATATTTTTAGGTATTCCGTACCTCAGCTCATGGCAGTAAGCTCTTAGTCTAAACTCCAGGATTATCGCACAATGGTCGCTACCAAGGCACTCATTTGTGGTGCTGAAATGTTGAAACCCGTGCCAGCGAAGGGCAGCATATCGAAAGGTCTATGGCCGAGGGATTGACACAACCATAGCCCGTCTTGGAACCGTCGTTGAAAAGAAATAGATTGTTGCCTTCGATGAAGCCAATGATGATTTCACCCTTATCCTCGGTCCCATATATGGTGGTGAGAGTTGAAGTCGCAACATGAAATGATATTTGCTCCGAATGGAAGTTGAGATTTAATAAATTCGAGATTAAATTGGTTGAATGTTGCGGCTGGCGGCATACATGTGGATATTATTACTATAGATCCGATGTTTGAAGACTATTGACAAGTCGCAACCTCAATGCTCCGCTTCACAGAGTTAATGCTGAGCGTGTCAAATTTAATTAATTTCCTGAACAGAATGGCTACACCGCCACCTCGTGTGTTCCTGTCATTGCATATAATATTGTAATTCTTAATTGAGAGTTCGTCCGTGTTAAGGTCCATTTAGTCTCGACGGTTGACGGTAGATTCTGCAACCTGCAGAAGTCTACCGTCGTCAACCGTCAAACTGTAGTTATCTCCCTCTAACACATGCAAAATGCAACCCTCAACTGAAATAGCTGATTGCCTACCGTCAACCGTCCACCGTCAACCGTCGACTAAATGGGCCTTTAAAGGCCCATTTAGTCTCGACGGTTGACGGTGGACCGTGGACGGTTGACGGTAGACAATCAGCTATTTCAGTTGGGGGTTGCATTTTGCATGTGTTAGAGGGAGATAACTACAGTTTGACGGTTGACGACGGTAGACTTCTGCAGGTTGCAGAATCTACCGTCAACCGTCGAGACTAAATGGACCTTAACACGGACGAACTCTCAATTAAGAATTACAATATTATATGCAATGACAGGAACACACGAGGTGGCGGTGTAGCCATTCTGTTCAGGAAATTAATTAAATTTGACACGCTCAGCATTAACTCTGTGAAGCGGAGCATTGAGGTTGCGACTTGTCAATAGTCTTCAAACATCGGATCTATAGTAATAATATCCACATGTATGCCGCCAGCCGCAACATTCAACCAATTTAATCTCGAATTTATTAAATCTCAACTTCCATTCGGAGCAAATATCATTTCATGTTGCGACTTCAACTCTCACCACCATATATGGGACCGAGGATAAGGGTGAAATCATCATTGGCTTCATCGAAGACAACAATCTATTTCTTTTCAACGACGGTTCCAAGACGGGCTATGGTTGTGTCAATCCCTCGGCCATAGACCTTTCGATATGCTGCCCTTCGCTGGCACGGGTTTCAACATTTCAGCACCACAAATGAGTGCCTTGGTAGCGACCATTGTGCGATAATCCTGGAGTTTAGACTAAGAGCTTACTGCCATGAGCTGAGGTACGGAATACCTAAAAATATACAAACTAAAAGACTTAACAGAGTATTCTGGAAATACTCAATGATGATCAGCTCACCGGTTGTCCAGACAGTAAAAAAGTCGAGCTATTCCCAAATCTTGTTTTTAAGAAGTTCAAAATGAAGACTAAAATGAAAACTTACTCCGAATTATATGGTAGAAATCGCTCTACGGGAGACCTGATGGCTTTCCTGTCGGAAAGCTGGAGTCGGTCTATCCACCAGTTTGGTGAGAGTAAGGTTGTGGCTCTGGATATCTCCAAGGCCTTTGATAGCGTCTGTCACGGTGCACTATTATCAAAGCTTATCGCATTTGCTGTCGGTAATACTTATACTTTCGCTCGTTTTATATCGAGCATCCTTAGAGATCGCACTATAAGAGTTGTTGTAGATGGGTTCTTATGGGCTAAGTCCTTTCTTCCTCTTTATTTCTTATTTTCATTGATGATCTGTTGGGGCAGACCGTGAATATAATCTACTTTGCGGATGACAGAAACCTTTGTCATTTTTATTCATTCAACCATAGGCCAAGTCTTCAAGATATTGAAGACAGAAGGCGTTTTATGGATGAGACACTTGGCCGGGATTTACAGGACATTTTCGACTGGGGTCGAATGAATAGAGTGGATTTTAATGCGATTCACTGACCCATCTGGATCGTCATTATCTATCGATGGTATGGATGCTGAACAATCAGATGCTCTTGATGTTCTGGGCATGAATATACAATGTGCCGCTCGTTGGGCGAGACATGTAATCGAAGTGTCGAAGGAAGCATTCGAGTGTATAGGCTTTCTAAAGCGGTGTAAAAAATATTTCACTCCTGATCTTTTCAACATCTATACGACCTATATCAGGCCTAAGATGGAATACAACTCCCATGTATGGGCAGGTGCTCCAAGATCATCCTTGGATCTTTAACCTAATTATCGCCACGACAGCCTGAACCACGGTGTGCCATCACACTGGGACCGTAACAATTCGACGACCAGCGCCCCATTGGATTGATTCCGCCGGTACCAATTCGAAGCATGACAGTTATGGGTCATAACTTCCCTCTTGGTTAGGGGTCGAGGACTATCTGAGCCTCTACTGTTCTATGGGTCACAGCACCCGGTCGAAATGCAACTCCACATCGAACCGAAGTTCTCCCCGCGATTTGGGTCCAAACTACAGCCATCACGATACTCCCCGAAGGGCCGCACCAAATAGTCAGGCCAGAACAAGTTCTGGGGGCTCCTGACTACCCGTGATACCGGATTTAAGTCTCCGGTTAGACCTCGTAACCAAAAGGCTACTTCCAGTTTCTGGACTGGTCACCCGCATCAAAATAGTCAACCAAAAACACAAAAAAGTTACAAACATTGAACAGTCGCCCTCACGGGCGATTCGATGGTCAGAGTCTGGCACCAGCACGGGCATTACGAACAACTGGGGAACAACAAAGACGAAAACACTCCAACGACGACAGCGATCCAACGACGATTGTGTGAGGCAACGACAATGCCACGCCTTATCCGCGAATGGTCGCACCAGAAAACCCCCGTTAGGCTCCTGAGAGTCTTCTCCTATTGAAGGATACACGAGCAAACTCCCTCAACCCCCTAAAAGCACGATCATCCTCCAAGCAGCGACTGAAGTCGGAAATGTCGACGGTCTGGACAATGCCTATTCCATCCAAGTCCCTTACGTCGCTGTACAACGGACATACCAACAGGACGTGCTTCCAGTCCTCCGGACCACCCCCACATCGACAATCAGGATCTCGGAGAGACCCCTCTGATGAAGGAACTCATTGAGAGAGCAATGGCCAGTCAGTAAGAACCCCAGACTTAGGCAGAAGTCAGGGCGTCCCTTAACAAAGTCCGCGTTCCGTATGAATTCATACGTCACCGGCCCTTGTCACTTTCTGTCCATTGCTGCCTCCACCTTGAGATCACGCACTCCTCTAGGCGTGCCTTCACCTCCCGCATATCGGACACAGGCGCCGAAAGCTAATCTCCTTCCAAAAGTGGTAGCCCCTTCTTGGCCTTAAAAGCAATCGCTCGGCGGATTACTTCAAGGGCAAGAGGCTGGCACGACAAGACCTTGTTTCTGCCTGCAACAGACATAACCGTCACGTACCATGTAGGCGCGCTATATGTTGCGCAAGCAACAAATATGCCAGTATATATAGCACGAGTGGCACGCCTGCTGAGGCCCCAGTCACTCCTAAGGATCCGCCTAACTTTCGCCACAGTGACAGAAAGCTTATCTTTCACGTGAGTGAGATGAAACAAAAAGTTCATCATCTCACTCATCCTTATTCCTAGGTATTTGACCTCAGTCGCATACCTAAGACTAACGTCTCCAATGCTTACAAGAGGCGGGCGAGCCGTGACAACCTGCCTTTTAGCAGCATCATCACAGTATTGTCCATCGCAACAGCGACGCCGACACTCGCACCCCATTCAGACACAACACGCATGGCCCCCTCACCCTGAGTCTCCAGAACAGCACGAGACTGCCCTTCAATCAGGATGAGCAAGTCATCCGCGTATGCGCACACCTTGTACGACTGACCAAGCTGCCTCAACAAGGGATCCATCATTAGGTTCCAAATAAATGGACCACAGATGGATCCTTGCGGACACCCACGCTCAACGGTCTTCCATACAGTGTCATTGGCACCCTCCAAACAAGCATTTCTGCAACTGAAATAACTCTTCCAAAGTCTCATCTCGCGGCAGCCACCTCACTTAATCTCCGCATGACGCTACCCCAGGAGAGGTGGCGCACCCTTAAAATCAACGAAAATGCCTAGGACATACTTAGTGGATGACTCCGCAACGCTTCGGCGGACATAAAGCCAAGCATCCACCATGCTTCTACCCTCCCTAAAGCCAAACTGAAAGTCAGAAAGCGGTGCATTGCTGTTCTCCTGAAGTCGGTTAACCTGGCCATTTTCGGTCTTCCACGGACTGATTACAAGGCGAACATTCTTCTTGTACACTTCGACAGTCATCAGCTACTTTAGGTTGATTTCGAACAACTCCAGCATGAACTCCTCCGGAGTAATAACCGCTTTCACCCGCTGCACCACCACCCTGAGACCCAGCTTGTCCCTCACCGAGACCTCCAAACCTACCTCGGTAAACTTTGGGTTCGTCAGCACCTTCTGCCGCTCCGCTACCGAGGGTGTGCCGATGATCGGCCCACCATCCCGGGTTGGTCTCACGCCATGCACCCGGACGCCCATTGTTGGCCCCACCTCCTTCATACCTTTATCTACCACCTCCTCCGAGTTGGAGGCCCCTTTGCGCTTCACAATCACCGACCACGCCTCCACCGGCTTAGCGATCACCGGTGGGGGCACAGCGGCAACTGTAACCGCAAGAGGGGCCCGAGCAGGAGGCCTTCGGCACAACAAATGGACCACATTGGCAGCACTACCAGGCCCAGCCGCCTCCAACCTCCCATTCAGGCGCTCGTTTTCGGCGATCATCCGTATGAGCAGCACCTCATATCTCGAGGAGTGCTGCAGCACCTCTCGCGCAACCGCCGGTGCTACACCGTCCGTGAAGACAAGCGCAACTAGGCTATAGCCTTCAAGGCCTCCACGCCAACATTGTTGCTCGGGACAGCTCGGGATACTCCCTCGACGATCCGGACCTCATCATCGTCCATATCAGACACAACAGCAGCAGCAGCCCTTCTCGCCTTCGGCGAACCAGTCTTCGGTTTCTTCAACACCTGCTCCTCCATCTCACTGCTAGAAACCTCCGACTCAGTGTGCCGTACCCTCGGCAGCACCGCAGGCACCACCACGTTGACACCATCTCACTGCACGTCAGACGTCACGGCATCCCCCTTAGCTCGCCCCTTCCGCTTCCCTGACGATGGTGGCGCCATCAGTCGTCAACACACAGAACAAAACAAACAGAAACTTACCAACAGATGTCGTAAAACAAATAGTTCAAATCAAAATCCAAAAGCAATTATCCAAGTCACATACCAATCCTTCAATACGGCAACTCCGAAGATTGGCCCCCCCTCCGGTAGCACTACTCGCAATAAATGAGCTTAACCTTAATCCTCCCTAACCACAATCTTCGATTGTGTCAAGAAGTGGATTCCCCAATTGAGAAACCACATTGGCCTTGAGCACAAAACGTAAACAATGATCACAAAATAAACACTCCGAAGATTGGCTTCCCTCCGGTAGCACTACTCGCAATAAATGAGCTTAACCTTAATCCTCCCTAACCACAATCTTCGATTGTGTCAAGAAGTGGATTCCCCAATTGAGAAACCACATTGGCCTTGTAAACAATGATCACAAAATAAACACAGTGTTTCTGCTCGTCTTCAAAAACACGTCCGTTCACTTTAGGAATCACGTTGAAATAACAAAGTACCTTCCAATTCACTATCATTCTCCGCGCTTTGTGCGGAGTTTCCTGAGGATGAAACCCACAGCACATCATTATTCTAAACATTGGTGTCATCAGGTCCAGAATTGAATATATGGCACCACTGATGTTAGACTGTCCAAAAGGTAAACTCTTGGAGCACCTGCCCATACATGGGAGTTGTATTCCATCTTAGGCCTGATATAGGTCGTATAGATGTTGAAAATATCAGGAGTGAAATATTTTTTACACCGCTTTAGAAAGCCTATACACTCGAATGCTTCCTTCGACACTTCGATTACATGTCTCGCCCAACGAGCGGCACATTGTATATTCATGCCCAGAACATCAAGAGCATCTGATTGTTCAGCATCCATACCATCGATAGATAATGACGATCCAGATGGGTCAGTGAATCGCATTAAAATCCACTCTATTCATTCGACCCCAGTCGAAAATGTCCTGTAAATCCCGGCCAAGTGTCTCATCCATAAAACGCCTTCTGTCTTCAATATCTTGAAGACTTGGCCTATGGTTGAATGAATAAAAATGACAAAGGTTTCTGTCATCCGCAAAGTAGATTATATTCACGGTCTGCCCCAACAGATCATCAATGAAAATAAGAAATAAAGAGGAAGAAAGGACTTAGCCCATAAGAACCCATCTACAACAACTCTTATAGTGCGATCTCTAAGGATGCTCGATATAAAACGAGCGAAAGTATAAGTATTACCGACAGCAAATGCGATAAGCTTTGATAATAGTGCACCGTGACAGACGCTATCAAAGGCCTTGGAGATATCCAGAGCCACAACCTTACTCTCACCAAACTGGTGGATAGACCGACTCCAGCTTTCCGACAGGAAAGCCATCAGGTCTCCCGTAGAGCGATTTCTACCATATAATTCGGAGTAAGTTTTCATTTTAGTCTTCATTTTGAACTTCTTAAAAACAAGATTTGGGAATAGCTCGACTTTTTTACTGTCTGGACAACCGGTGAGCTGATCATCATTGAGTATTTCCAGAATACTCTGTTAAGTCTTTTAGTTTGTATATTTTTAGGTATTCCGTACCTCAGCTCATGGCAGTAAGCTCTTAGTCTAAACTCCAGGATTATCGCACAATGGTCGCTACCAAGGCACTCATTTGTGGTGCTGAAATGTTGAAACCCGTGCCAGCGAAGGGCAGCATATCGAAAGGTCTATGGCCGAGGGATTGACACAACCATAGCCCGTCTTGGAACCGTCGTTGAAAAGAAATAGATTGTTGTCTTCGATGAAGCCAATGATGATTTCACCCTTATCCTCGGTCCCATATATGGTGGTGAGAGTTGAAGTCGCAACATGAAATGATATTTGCTCCGAATGGAAGTTGAGATTTAATAAATTCGAGATTAAATTGGTTGAATGTTGCGGCTGGCGGCATACATGTGGATATTATTACTATAGATCCGATGTTTGAAGACTATTGACAAGTCGCAACCTCAATGCTCCGCTTCACAGAGTTAATGCTGAGCGTGTCAAATTTAATTAATTTCCTGAACAGAATGGCTACACCGCCACCTCGTGTGTTCCTGTCATTGCATATAATATTGTAATTCTTAATTGAGAGTTCGTCCGTGTTAAGGTCCATTTAGTCTCGACGGTTGACGGTAGATTCTGCAACATGCAGAAGTCTACCGTCGTCAACCGTCAAACTGTAGTTATCTCCCTCTAACACATGCAAAATGCAACCCCCAACTGAAATAGCTGATTGTCTACCGTCAACCGTCCACGGTCCACCGTCAACCGTCGAGACTAAATGGGCCTTTAAAGGCCCATTTAGTCTCGACGGTTGACGGTGGACGGTTGACGGTAGGCAATCAGCTATTTCAGTTGAGGGTTGCATTTTGCATGTGTTAGAGGGAGATAACTACAGTTTGACGGTTGACGACGGTAGACTTCTGCAGGTTGCAGAATCTACCGTCAACCGTCAACCGTCGAGACTAAATGGGCCTTAAGGCGGTAGATTCTGCAGGTTGCAGAATCTACCGTCAACCGTCGAGACTAAATGGGCCATTAACCAAAAAAGTTTCCGATACTCGTAAACATGCAATATCACCATCCATGTCGATGAGAAATTGCGTAAGTTGTGGCTTTTTGTTTTTAATGCTTCTTAGGATGATCTGCAATATCTTCATTGCAATCATATATTATTACACTTTCTTGAATACTCTTTTGAAATGTCTCAAATCGATCCAAGGATGTATTAAGTGATATTATTGTTATCCGAGAGCTTCTGGGTGGATGTCATCTATCCCATCTGGGAATTGAATATGTCGTCAATAATGAAGTGAAGTCTCTGGTAAATCAGGAATGTTTGTCAATTCAGGTTGTTTCAGCTGGTTTCAAGTGCTGAGCATCAGCTGTAGATGTTTTCGGGTCTTGAAAATGTATTTCCTCTTTTTGGAGTTAACCCTCTTTCGGGCTAGTTTCTGTTTGGTAGTAATTGTCGGAAATTCTTCCTCAACAAAGGAAAATATGTTTGTCGTAGATACATATGTTTGGTATCTCTAGTTAATATTTTGGAGTCTTTTTTCTGCATCGCTTCTGGCCTTCCGGCGCAAATCGTTCCACTTCTCGCATTGTCCGGACCTAGCGACATGGGATTTTCCGCAGTTGACACACTTGGGTATCAACTCGCATACACCTTCATGAGCAGCGCCACAGTGAGGACACATCTGTCGCGGACGGCTGCAAACGGCAGTATAGTGCCCGAATCTTCAGCATTTCTTGCACTGTATTATCCTTTCAATGAAAGGTTTGATTGGAAAAATAACTTTGTCTATACATTCCTGTGATTCCAGTCACCAGCAAATCGACACGGTCGTCTGCCTTGTCGGGGTTTGGCTTTGTAAATCTTTTAATCTCTGTGATGGATATGTCGATGTTAATGGGCCCGTACTCTGCTTTATGTTTAATGGTGATGTTCTCAAATATGTATTTTTTTATGAACGCCGTCTCGGACAGGATCTCAGCAACAGGCTTAATTTCGCAGAGCTCAGAAGGTATAAAGGTATTATATCTCTCCTGCGGCTGGCGACCGGCTACGAAGCAATTAATTGTATTTCGGTCATTACAAATAATCTTCATCTTCCGCTTGGTTATGAAGTAGGTTTCAATATTTTCGAAGGCTGCATGCAGCTCCTTCGCAATTGTTATTACGGGGATCGACTTGCCCCTCTGGTCTTGCTGTAGAATAGCTTAGTATTCCCTTCTCAGGCCAAACCATAGTTCATAAATTCTTAAACACAAATTTCTTATTTAAAATCTAGAAAATTTCCGCTTCTTAACTTCTTTTTTTTTCCAAATACCCCGAAATAATTATGCCGTTAGCCATAACGTCATTCATTTCGCTTGCCAACCTTGGACAATAGTTATCGATAAATGACGACAACGCCTTCACAATTACAATATGCGACGCAAGACAACGTCGACTTGCTTCATCGGGATTATGACTGAATGTTGTCTTTTGATTTATTCCATACCGTATACCGATATACGGTAATGCTCCATGCGAAACTTGGTATAAATGGGATGTAATATACGACTTTTTAAGCTGCAGGTTCTGAAATATTATGGTCCAGTTTTACCTGAGTTAGTTGCTCGAAACGTACCATGCAAAAAGTTGAGATTGATATGGTTTCTAGAGCTGCAGGGTATTAAATCGAGAGCGGCCTTTATGTAGGCGCTATTTGAAAACATGAACTGATATGGCCTAATTTCATAAGACATGGGTGTCGTCTTCTTGCTCGTAACGCTTCATGCGTAATTTGGTCACATTCGAAGTAATATGTGGCTTTTAGAGCAGTTGGTTCGGAAGTCGGAAAGGCATTTGTATGGGTGCTATACAAAAAGTATGGTCCAGTTTCAGTAAATTTAATAATTGGTCACTCATAACGTACTATGCAAAATTTGAGAGTGGTTGGGTTAAATTGTGGCTTCCAGAGCTGCAGCTCTTCAAAAACGTGACCGATGTAATATGAGGATTTAAGCGCAGTTGGCTTTGAAATCGGGAAGGACCTTTGTATAGGGGTTATACGAAAATATGAACATTTATGGACCATTTTCACTACAGCTAAAAACTGGTCGCCAGTAACGTACCATGAAAATTTGAGCGTGCGCGGGTTTAATTAGTGTCTTCTATTTGAAGTGCACCATTTGATTGCACATCCGTTACATTGTGAGCTGCGTTATTTGCCTAACATAAGCAATCTGCTACAATAATGCCTACCACAAATAGTAGCATTCTCTCCTAGGTAATGACTAGAGGGACATAGCTTTGGCAGAGCAAATTGTTTGCCCTACGTTCTGTACAGAGAACGCTCCCACACGGATTATGCTGCCTGGGAAGCCTTCAGAGAAGCCACCAACCGCAGCTTTATTGATATACCCATTCCCCCGCATGTTCGGGTAGCCGAGAAGTTCCGGTCCATAACCAGCTATGGCTGAATGTAGTGCTTAAGAAACATCACCCAGAAATTTCACCAGAGGAAGAGACTACCTCGACATCACTTTGGCATCGCCTGGCCTGATCAACGACGTCACCTGGCAACCCGTCATCTCACTAGGATCGGACCACCTTCCCATAATTCTCTCCATAAATAGACCACCAGATTTCATAACCTCTGAACGCCGTACGTTTCTCAATCAAAAAAACGGCTGATTGGGAGGCCTTCAGAGAAGCCACCAACCGCAGCTTTAATAATCTAGCTATTCCGTCGGACGTTCGGGTAGCCGAGAAAAAGTTCCGGGCCATCATTAACGCAGCAGCCGCTAGCCATATCCCTGCTGGTCGAATACCCGAAGTACGACCAAACTTCCCAGCAGAGGCAGCGGGACTCGCAGACGAGCGTGATGACATTCGTCGCTCCAACCCTACTGACCCTAGAATTAGGGATCTCAACTCCGAGATCAGTAGGTTGGTCAACGAATATAAGCGGAACAAATGGCTAGACCACTTAAAGCAGTGCAACTTGAGTTCCAGAATTGGTAAGTTGTGGACAACGGTCAAATCACTCTCTAACCCTGTAAGGAAGGATGATCGGACAGCTGTCACGTTCGGTGATAGAACAGTGACAGATCCGAAGCGGTGCGCGTGTTATTTTAACCGGCTTTTTATTGAGCACCCAGAGAGTGATAAGGCGAAAAGGAGAGTATTGCGTCGTATCCGCGCTCTCCGAGTCGAAGAGGCACCACCACAGTTTACCGTTGGCGAAGTTGCCCATGTCATCCGCAGCGCAGTCATCAAAGGCGCTGGGTCCGGACGGAATCTCAATGCTGATGTTAAAGCACTTGGATACTACGGGAGTAGAGTACATGACCAAAGTGCTCAATCTGTCGCTAGCCACTCACGAAGTTCCCGATGACTGGAAAATGGGCAGAGTGGTCCCGCTACTGAAGCCAGGCAAAGACGCAAGTAAAGGATATTCGTACAGGCCGATCTCCTTGCTTGCTCCAGTAGCAAAGACGCTTGAAGCACTGCTCCTCCCCAGCCTGATCGAACACTTTCCTGGTGCTGATCATCAGCATGGATTCCGCAAGCAGCACAGCACAACAACTGCTTTACACGCCATCACCACACGTATAAGTCGCGGCCTTAACCAGAACAAGCCTAACGACAGGACGGTCCTCGTGGCTCTTGACCTCACAAAAGCCTTCGACACGGTCAATCATGCCACTCTGTTCGAGGACATTGAAGAAACGTCCCTTCCGCCCAGTTTGAAACGTTGGGTCGTAAACTATATGTGTGGGCGCCAGTCATATGTAGAATTTAGAGACAAAAGTCGAAGCCCCGTAGAGTTAAACAAGCAGTTCCCCAGGGTGGAGTTTTATCCCCGGCTCTGTTTAACCTCTACCTCTCTAAAATTCTTGCACCACCAGACGGCGTTGAAATTGTGTCGTACGCTGACGATTGCACAATTCTGGCGTCAGGACCTAAAGTGGATGACATTTGCGAGAAAATCAACTATTACCTCACTGACTTAGCACGTTTCTTCACTGCGAGGAATATGAAAATATCCGCCTCCAAATCATCAGCCACACTGTTTACTGCTTGGACCGCAGAGGTGCGGTTGTCACTCAATGTGAAAGTCAATGACGTCAACATCCCGACCACCAACTACCCCAAAATCCTTGGGGTCACATTGGACAGCCTTTTTAGATCCTCTGCACATGCTACAGCTATCTGCGATAAACTCAAAAGTAGGAACAAGGTCCTCAAGTCACTTGGGGAGCCGACAAAGAAACCTTGTTGACCTCTTACAAAGCGATAGGTCGGTCTGTAGCAAACTACGCAGCACCTGTATGGTCGGCGAACGTGAGTACGACGCAGTGGAAGAAAATTCAGACATGCCAGAATGCCGCCCTTAGAACATCAACATGAGGAGACGAAGGTCCTTACCGTGCGCAGACACAATTTCCTGTTGTCTAAGCAATACCTGCTAGGGTGTTTTCGCAGCAGTCATCCTAACCACCATCTCTTGAACAGGATGCCTCCACCCAGGCAGATCAGGTACGATCTTCATGATCTAGAGGTCCAGCGGTATAAGAGAGAACCTTTAGATCATCGAAACTATCAGGCAGGTTTGAACAACATTCACGCCGATGATGTCGCAGCAGCAGTATCCAGCTACCGTGTGAATGCAGTGCTAGGGGAACATCACCCGGAGATTTCACCTGAGGAGAAGGTACTACCTCGGCAGACGCGCGTGGTTCTGGCGCAGCTGAGATCTGGATGGTGCAGCCGCCTCAATTCTTACTGGGCACGAATTGATGCTAACGTTCCGGACATCTGTCCCGCCTGCCATCAGGGACCACATGATGTACTGCACCTCTTCAATTGTCCGGCCAAGCCCACTCAGCTGACCCCCAGGTCTCTGTGGACGCATCCAGTTCAAATGGCGCGTTTCCTTCACCTGGATATCGAAGGAAACCGCCGAGGTAGTTGTTGTTACAACAACAACTACCTCGGCAGACGCCTCCATTTGTACTGGGCGCGAATTGTTGGCAACGTACCGGACATTTGTCCCGCTTGCCATCAGGGACGACATGACTTGCTGCGCATCTTCAATTGTCCGGCCAATGCCACTCAGGTGACCGCCAGTTCCATTTCGACGCACCAAGTTCAAATAATGCGTTTCTTTCAAATGGATGTTACAGCAGATCCACCATAGACGAACAGGACTTACAATACTAAATGTATTGTTGTTACAACAACAAACTCGTGTCGGCGACCGGAGGACACTAAGTTATTCAACCGACAAATTCCTTCTATTTTTAATATAGACCAAAACATCATTTTAAATTAAAGGTCACCTTTAAACTGATAATATCATGTAAAAATGCTTTGCATATTTTTGATCTGAATGTTTTTTTTTTGTTAAAAACAGCATAAAATGCATTTATTTTCATGAATAAATCGTGGTTCAAATTCAAAAGCTTATTATAATAAAAAAAATAAAAACGAAAATGGACAAATATTTTTTCGGCATGTTAAGTTTATTCAAAAGCAATTTTTAAATTTTTTATGGAATACAATTTTATTCATGTGGCTGTCTGAGCTTACTGCAGTAGCGCTTATTGTCAACACAATATTTCAAGATCTTGTTGACGGTTTATGTTTCTATCTTTCTTAAAAAAGACTAATGACGTCAAGTCGAAGCTCTTAGGTGTCCAACTTACATCGTAGAGACATTTGATAGAATCAGAAAAGTGAGTGAAATTCTAAGTTCAGATAGCTAGTCAATGTTCCAGGACTGAGTAGCACACATCTACATTCTCGTGTTATCCACTAGCATGCCACTTTCACGAACACGCGGTAGGTGCCAAATTTTAGTCAATACACTTTTTCTCTAAATGGTCAGTTTAAGCTATATTATTCCCCATCCTTGTTTGTTCCGTTTCTACCTAAATTTCGAGCGGTAAAAGCTGTCACTACCAAATAACATTTATTTCAAAAAGTAACCACAATCTGGACCGCACTTTATATATTTATATGAATTTTCGATGAATTGACAAGTTCTGACATCTTTTCTTATAATTATCAACACAACATATCGTCGTTCGTAAGTTATAGTGTTCTATAACGCAAAATAGGAAAAATTGAGATAAGACTGATTTTTGGGTCAATTTATCGAGATCTGTCGATCTGTGTAATCAGTTTGCTTTTATTCTTTATAGTTTCCAAAATATTATACATCGACTTTATGCTATACAATACTTTACTGACAAGCATCGTACATGGATCATGGATTTCCCAAAAAAACATTTTTGTCATATAGAACACAATAACTTGCGAACGACGATATGTTGGCAAAATTTCAATGCACGAAAACTGTATTAAAACAGTTAGGACAAAACGAAATGACCTCGCTTACTACCTGCTCTAGAAACGAAGTTTAAATAATTTCAACAATATTTTATTGCATACAAATAATATTTAACTTAAAAACAACTACTCGTGTTGTCTTCTACCATGAAGATCTATTTTATATTTTTACATTTTTTTAAATCGTTTCTTAAAGCACAAAAATAACAAACAATATATTTCCAGCTACAATATTGTATTATAAGTTTATAAAAACAAAAGAGAAATAATTTTTGTTTATCGACAATTTGTATATTTAGATTTACTTTGTCATTCACAATTGGGTGTTTGTCTGTTTTTAAAGAATTTCAAGTGGAAAATTGTATACTCATATTTTGAATCAATGAAATCAACATTAATATTTTTTCCTAAATGTCCTTAGTTCCGATAAATAAAGACGACAAACACAAAAATACAAAAATCATTATTATCTACTGTGGGATTTATATAGCTATGAATTACGCATATTGTTAATATAGAATGCAAGACTAGAAATGATTTTTATGTCCTTGATATATATATATATATATATATATATATATATATATATATATATATATATATATATATATATATATATATATATATATATATATATTATTTACATAGGAATATATGTAAATTTATATATAAATTAAGGTACCTCGGCTTGTGTGGAGCCAAAAAAGTTGCAAATTTACCCATCTAGATGAAGAATGTTGTTATTGTTAACAACAATATATTTTGTATTGTAAGCCCTCTTGCCTATGGGGTTACATCTGTATAGGTATCTATGTGAAGGGAACGCCTCATTTGAACTGTATGCGTTCAAGAAGACCTGGGGTTCAGGTGAGTGGGCTTGGCCGGAAAGTTGAAGAGATGCAACACGTCAAGTGGTCCCTAATGGCAAGCGGGACAAACGTCCAGAACGTTGCCACCCAATAGGAACTGAGACCGCTGCACCATCCTGATCTCAGCTGAGCCAGAACCACGCTCGTCTGCCGGAGGTGTTTCCCTGACACTGCTGAGAAATAAAACGTGATACGTTTTAAACCGAATCCTAAAATAGTTTGGCTTTAGTTGGTTTGAACATAAATGAAATTTATAAAAATATTCAAAATAAAGTGAAAATCCCAAAAAAGTGTTTATTTTTGCGGGGGTACATTTGATACTTTTTTGAGGCAATTTTTGAAACATATATCACTCACAAGAAAAGGATTTGTCATACCAGCAAAAAACATATTTTTGTTTTAAGTATGGCATAAGAAAATATAAAAGGCTATCACTCCGAAATGATGGGAATTTAGTAAATAATTTCATCTATTATGTAAATTGGATTACCAGCTTAAAAGCTTGGATTTGGTTGGAGTCATAAAAATATTTTCGCAATTATGCGATGTATATACATATATGTTTTACATGGATAGCCAATACTTTTAAATCATCTACTTATGTAGTTTAATGTACTTGATTTGCATTCTTTCAGTTAATAATTGAAACATAGAAATAAGAATTTGACGTTTCTGAGTTTCAAATATCCTCAAAAAGGTTTCAATTCATTTTGTTGCTGTAGCATTTAAATAAATGTAAATATAGTATACAGAACGGAACAAAAATGCAATTTTAAATGGGTGCACTTGTTTTAACGTACCTGATAGCAGTGTTGGCGGTAAGATCTAGTTTGATCTAACTAAAACAATATTTTTAGACGTTTGCGTCTTATTAAATCTTATATTCCCAAAATAGTCATTTTTGATAAATAAAAAATTAAATGTGAACCTACATCTTTGTTTTAATGAGAAGCACTCATTTACAGCCATCCCCCTTTTCTGCCAAACAATAAAGAGCTAACAGTACCCACAAATGAATGTGCGATGCTTTGATGGGTTTCTTTGTTTTCTTTGGTTTCTAATTTATCGCATGATAAAAGTTTCTTAGTACTGCTGTGTATTGAAGTTTTCTGACTAGTAGAAGACTGTTCTCCTTGTTTTGACGATACATGTCCCAAATCAGATCGTACTCTGCCTCCAATGGTACCCAAGTCAGGTCTTTGCCCATTTTTTAAGTTGCGCCTTGATTTTTGCCGCTGCATTTGTTTTATACGTGTATTTGAATTATCGGTATGGGCCGCGCAACTTACTGTAGCGATTTGTGCGGCTTCATTCTCCATTTGCAATTTCTTCCCCCGGTTTGTATTGTCATCTGGATCTCCAAGCATTGTCATTGAATCTGTAGGCAATGCTGGTGAAAGATTCTTTTGAGCTGGATTTTGCTGAGGATGAAGGCCCTTCTGAAGCACATCTTTTATTTGATTCCTATTAAAATGTAAATCACTGACTATGTTATTTGAATTTGTGTGCATATTTTTGAGGCTTGTAAGCTGAGCCATAGGACTAGCACTACGATTTGCAATTCCACTAGCCAACTGCGACATTGTGTTCGGTTGAGTTGTGATTATATTCTCTAATCCAATGCTTTCTACTTTCTCCACCAGACGCAAGGATCTCAAAGCACGTTTTTCGAGTCGCGTCAACATAATTTTTTGTTGCTGATTGCGATTAGGTCTATCTATATTACCACCTACTAATTTTCGTCTGATTAAATCAGCTCCAGATGAAAGTAGTCCAAAAAGTGGCTCTGGAGACATTGAACGCGTGGGAGAACCTTCTGTTGGGTAAAAATTCATTATTATTATTGGGTAAAAATTTATTATTATTATTTTGTTAATTATGTGCGTTAAGCCGAACAAATTATTTACCAGGACTGTTGCATGGAGTTACTGTTGGCGAAAAGTTTGGACCTGCAGGTGTGTTTAAGGCGCTTGGAGTAACAGCTTTTATGCCTCTTTCATTCAACATTGAAGCCAAACCTAAATTTACTGAAAATGTTGAACACGAGTTTTTGCGCGAAAGCCCAGCGCGGGGTGTAGGAGGGCAACTAAAAGGATTTTTTTTTAATTAGTTTCGACTACATTGATATCTACACAGTATAAAACTTTAAAAGCGTACCTTGGTTGCCTAGATGTTGAGGCTGAAGCTGTTCTAGACGATACTTGGGACTGAGATAAAAATGACAAATCGGTCGAGAGACCGTCATCGGGATGCATTACGGTACTGGTAGTGTAAGTGTATGTACAGCCCGAAACCTCGTATTGCTTGCCGGGAAGTTCTTCACTGATATCTTCTTCGACGTCAGCCAACGTGTAAATCTGCATTCCTAAGTCATCGAGGCCGCGACCGCCACGTATAGTTACACCCGGCCGTTCTTCCAGCAGACCGCTTAATGTAGGAGTTGCTAACTGCGACCAATGATGCAGAGTCTGAGAACCTTCGATTGGCTTGACTATTTGTAATTTTTCCGGTAACCGCCATTGGTGCATTGAAGACGACATATTAGTTGATGACGAAATACCGGATGACCCGGTTGACATAATGCTATCTGGAGTTCGCATTCCTATTGGAACTGCAGTAGTGGATTGAACATCCTCGTATGAATAAGTGCCAGCGGGTGCATAAGAAAGCATTGCTCGTCTAGCAAGGACTTCTGCTGGTGTAAGCCTCTTAAGAGCAGCTTCGAGTTCTTTTGCTCCCGGTGCCCCAGGAACTCCAGATGGTTGCGATGGATAACCGTCATCCGACTGAGATGGTAAGCTCTCACAAGACAATGTCTTATCACCCATTGCAGTACTATCGCGACAGAAAATATTGCTACCAGAAGCTGCCCCCATAGCCATGGTCGACATTCGTGGTCCTGAAGCAGTGCTCATAGACATTGCTCCCAGATGAGTCATGGAACTGTCAGTGTCAGCGAAATTACCAGATTTAGTTGCACATCGAACGGTATCAAACACTCTTTTGTAAGGCTGTAATAACGCTCCGCCCATTACTCCACTGTATGCTACAACACTTACACTGTTTGGTAGATTCGACATTATACGTCCAATGCGGTCATTAGTTTGATGATTAACGCCTGAAATACCAGAGTCGATACTATTCTCTGAGTATAACGACGACTCCATTAATTCGGACTGCAGAGAGTCCGGCTGTAAAGCACCTATTGTAGACATAAATGAACTGCGGGCCTGTGGCATTGTTTTCTTTCGTTGTTTCCGCAATTGCTCTTGAGCTTCCTGCAACAAGGCTAGCACCTCTTGATATCTTTGTTTAAATTCTACTAATTCTAATGCCAAGGAGCTTTGATTTTCCTTTGTAATATTTAACAGAGTAACATGTTCATCGTTGTCGTGCGTTAGCTGATGTAATTTCATTTCTGCTTCTGAAACACGAGCAGTAAGGCTTATTATTTGTTCGTGTTGTAGACGGTTCTCCTCACGCTGGCGTTCCAATTCTAAACTTATACCGTCGAATTGTTGATTCGCTTCGTTTAATTGCGATGTAATATCATACATTAATTTTCTCTCTTGAGCTTCAACTTCATCTGTCTGACATGCCAGTTGAGATGCTTCAATTTTGAGCGATTTGTTCTCATCCTGTAGAGTAGTAATTTTCTTTTGCAATAAATCCAACGTAATGGACTTTGAGAATGTAGGAGAATCTAAAATATACTCATGTCAACATACTTATTATTAACGTAAAATTATTTTGCACATCTTACCATTACCACTAGAATCCTCACAATCATTTGTTAAAACGGAAATAAGTTCGTTTTTCTTATGCAACTCATGAACCAGCTGCGAACGATCCTCATTAGCCGACTTTAGATCGACTTCTAAATCGGCAATCCTATTTTCTAGTGCATTGTTTTGTGTTAACAGCTCCTTGCCTATTTGTACCGTTAGTTCCAAGTCCTTTTCTTTCTCTTCGAGAAGGCGAGTGACGGCCTCAATATCGTCGAAAGCCCGAGTCATTTGACTTACTCGATTACCACATAAAACTGAAAGAAGATAAGTATAATAGCACGTACTGCATTTGTCACAATATAAATATCATGTTAAATTTTGTAAACATAATCTTAACTGTTGTTTCTGTAAATTTTATTTTCCGTAAATTATAACAAAAAATCGGTTAATCAGCTGTTTTTATAATTTATTTATTTGATCTAAGCCATTTAGAAAGAAATGAGAGTAAAGCGTCAAATGAACTAAACATATGCTTCCATTTTTCGGTAACGAAATAAATTCTCTGTAAATTTGCAAAATTGTATTCAGTTTAGTTTTTGTTTAGGTCACATTGTTGCATGTTCAATACCCACGACAATTGGCTTAAAATCTGGTGATTTTAAGAACAGGACCCTTACCATGTTACTCGATTCAAAAGATTTATCAGATTTGTATTTAAAATGGCACTTCTAACTCTTGTGGATTCGAGAATACAAAAAAACACTGACTAGCTAAAAAGCATTAGCAATAGAACTGAAGAAAACAAAAAACAGCCTGATTGCTACCTTATAGCTTTCCCGATGGATGATTTGTTTTGTAGATTGTTGCTTACCGAAGTTGGAAATTATATGACAAACATAAAAAATGGCGGTTTTTAAAATGAAACAACAGCACTTCTAACTCTTGTGGATTCGAGAATACAAAAAAACACTGACTAGCTAAAAAGCATTAGCAATAGAACTGAAGAAAACAAAAAGCAGCCTGATTGCTACCTTATAGCTTTCCCGATGGATGATTTGTTTTGTAGATTGTTGCTTACCGAAGATGGAAATTATATGACAAACATAAAAAATGGCGGTTTTTAAAATGAAACAACAGCAAGAAATATTCCTATATATAATCGGCATATATAGTTACAAATATATCTAAATGTTTATTTTGCCAATCAGAGAAAAGTTATAGAATTTATATGCATAGAATACATTTGTTTTGTCAGCTTACGACTTACACAAATTAAAATAGATGAAGTTAATAGTTCAAGAAAATAATATAAGGTATTATTGAGGTATTCATAAACTCTTGTTTATCGGCAGTAAGTGGATCATCTTTTATTAAACAGAAAGAATATCGTTCACGTTTTAGCAGTTTATGTTCTCTCTTCTGCGTTCACAACACCGGACATTAAAAACAACACTCGAATTATTTTGTATTTAATATTTTTGGGATGCTGCTGGGTGTATGTGCTTTTTGTCTAATGCTAACGTGAAATATTCAAAAGATAAGCTGAGCTTATTTGCTGACAACAAAAGCCGAAAAATAGCGTAAGCTATCATTTGTGATAAAGGGTGAATATATTAGCTTAGCTAAAGAAAGACAACGTTAAGCCGACAACTGTTTTTTTGTAAATACCGAATTAATTCAAATATTATTCAAGAAAATGTTTTTAGTTTCTACTGGATATAGAAAAAAAAAATTAATTACATTTTTTCCGTGAGAATTTAAATTAACATGCTAAAAAACCATAAGAGATGGCTTAAATGTCGGATACAAAGTATGTACGAGTACTTATACACATAAACGGATCTTAACATTTTTTGTTTAGTTAACATGTTACATTTATTTTTTGTTTGAGATTTATCCAAATAAGGGCTTTCGAAAGTAGCATTCAGATACGTTTTAGAGAACCCAAGGACTGAGTTAGTTTCCTAATCCAAAAAGGTCAACGGTGATAATTGTAGAAAAGAAACTGGACACCAAATCCAACAAGGCAGATTTATTGGATTCGTTTAAAGGCCGGCAGGTTCGAAAACACAACATAGTTTGGTCACGGAAAACCAACGAGCTGTGTTGAGGAAAAGCTGTTTTAACGTAATTGTTGTCGATATCTATATAACTGCTTTTTGATTAAACAATTGTCTCCGTCGTTGTAATCTGGATAGAGGCCTCGACATTGTTAGCGACTTTTTCCTCCATTTATACCACGAAGACTTTTTTCCTCCTTTATAATCTGGATAGCGGCCTCGACATTGTTAGCGACGACTTTTTTCCCCCTTTTAAACCATTCACTTCTCGTCGCACTTTTCTTTAAGAGGACTAGACAAATATTTGTTTGGCCTTTGACCTTTTCCTAAACAAATTTGATTAACTTTTCTTTATTTGCAGCAGCATTGTCCCACAAGTTCAACGAACCATGCCTAAGAGTAAAATGTTATAAAAAGTAAGGACTAACATCTTATTCATATAATTTATCCGCCCAGTAATGCATCGCATTAGTGGCCCTACACTATTGAATTGCTTTGAAAGAAGTCTCCATAATATAAGAAAATGCTTTTGCTTCCGGCGATTTTAGACACCATTTTGCTATATTGGGGTTCTTACACATATAATTTATCATTCTGTTTATGAACAAAAAACGAAAACAATTCCAAAAATCCATATAAACCTGACTACATACTTCTTGTGGACGTAATGTCCACCCACGGTGGACTGCCTTGGTGTGATGGAAGTGTGCACGACTATCATGCCAGTTAACCCAGGTTCAACCCCGGATGAGAAAATCTTAAAAAAATTTCAGCGGCGGGTTTCTACTTCTTAAATGCCAGCATCTTTACGAGTACATACTCGTAAGAGATTTATCATCTAAGCCATTTAAAACTTCTCTATAGAATGCATTAGCCGATAACGCAGCCGGCGTTAAACGTAGTACTTAAATCGTACAATTCATCGTTTCAAGGCTCGGGCACACTTTTTTTCTTACGCTGCGGATTTTTTAACTTCCGGTAGTCTAAAAACCATTTAAATAAGTCTCAAAAACTTACAATAAATTTATGAGAGGGCTTTTCACCGCCGACACTGTTTATTGCAAGCAGCTATTGTTATCAATTAGTTTTGATGGAGTTATTTACCCTTTTTATAACACACAAAAACGATTTAAGAAAGTAGTTTGTCCGTTAACGTATAGGTGAATTATTTTTGGGTAATTCTAAATTAGAAACTATTATTGAAAGACCACATAGATATCAGAGCGAAAAAAGCTAATGGATGCTGCTCATGTGCAGAAGATCAATCGGCTCTAAATGGTGTCTTAGGCCTAAAGTGATACACTGGGCTCTATACAAGCGTAGTAAGGCCAATTAGTGCATACGCGGCAATAGTTTGTGGGACTTTAATGACTAAAATTGCAACATAAAAAAACTAGATAAGGTGCAGCAAACCTGCGGAGCAATCATATCGAGCCATAAGCGCTAACCTATCGTAAGTCAAATTTTTGGAAAAAAAATTTTATTGCTGAAAAATAATCGTTAGGACAAGCCTCATCGTTTTGTATTTTTAAAATGACAAAATTGTTAGTAAAACATCAAAAAAAAAGCTTTTGCATTTTATCGTAAATGATTGTTTAAATTTTATTGTGTAGCAATTTTATCGTAAGTCACACATCAAATTGCTGCAGCAATCGCAAATGTGTTCAGATTTTTTTTTTGTTTTTTGATACAGTTATATGAGTAGGTAGAAATCTTAAATTTTTGCATTAAAACATTTGCATTTTTAATAAAGTTGTTTGAAATAAATAATAAAAACCGTCTCCTGTAAAATTTGCATTTTTTCACTTACGATAGGTTAGCGCTTATGGCTCGATATGACCGATCGATATTTATATTAGTCACGTAGCGGCCATCGCAGCAAAAACATCCTGGGTTTTACTAGCCTCGCAGCACTAAACCGAGATTCAGACTGAATTTTGGAAAGCGCTAAGCAAAAATCCCAAACAGAGAGTCATGGTCTGATGGTCAATATCAGAACGTCTCTAACTATAGACAATTAACAAACCTTCGAACAAGCGCGCGCAGAAAGCCGTGTATTCGCTTAGGTGTATACTCTTAGGGTGATGGCAGAGTGCGCGCTCAAAGCCGAGCGGAGCCGAGCCGAAAGCTGATTGAAATTGTTAAAACTGTGTATGTACATACAAATTAGTATAAATAAGCGTCGGGATGGCAGAGTGCGCGCCGAGCCGAGCTGAAAGCTGATTGAATGGAACAAAACTGTTTTGAAGCGTTTTTCGTGCCGATTGGTGCTGATATTTGATTGTATGTGTGAAGATATGAGTTGTTTGTAATTTGTAAACGGTTCTTGATGTTTTGATACTGGTGAAATAGTAATAATCAAAATTAATGAAATTTGATGATTCGTATTTAAGATTAACTGAATTAAGATTAAAATCAGAAATTTCGATTTTTAGATAAGTTAATTGATCACATTATTGATTAACCCAAATCTTGACTGATCGATTACCATGTTGTTTTGTGTTTATTTTATATGACAAATTGTAGTTGTTACATTTCTAATTCCGTTCCTTTGTTTCTGTACCCCCTCTTCTGCTTGGTAACATACATATGTGCGTATATTCTTGCACATGGTATAATGATGTACATGGTAGTGCTGAATGAACCAAATGAATAACAAGACTAAAAAATAAACATTTAAAAACACACAACAACAGCGCCGATTTCAGCGTTCACTCTGCCATCCCCAAATTTCACATAAGCATGAAATAAGTTCGTCTCGGCTCGGCTCCGCTTTGAGCGCGCACTCTGCCATCAGCCTTATGGTATGGCAGCTTCCTTTGGCCCCTCTATTTCAAACCAACCAACTAAGCATGAGTGAGTTAGGCCCTACCTTTTTAAATTTCTGCACTACGAAAAACGGGTTGGCTAGTTTTTACTGTGTTTAATTTTCAGAAAGCAGATACATTTTTAATTATTTTAAATTCCATATTCAAATCATTTAATGAATAAAATTTGCAGTTAATCTCGAAATACATATGTAAAAATATAACATTCAACGCAAATCCATTTTAGTTTTGAATTTTTCTTTGTACGACCGGGATTTCCCGGGAGTTTTTAAAAAAGTCCCGTTATCCAGGTAAATGAAAAAGTCCGGAAAAACTCTAGACTTGGAAGGTCTAAAGGAAGTTCGATCGAATGGTAACCGAGAAATAACTGATGGTAGAGGCGAAACAATGCTATACTCAGGTCAAAATATACCTATCAAAAAAATAGGAAATCATTGATGTCCTGGTACCCTACTTAGGAAATAAACATCACAAATATATAATATCTGCCGTGAATGGTTTTCTTAACATATGCTCCGATGTCCGAAATAGAAGTGCAAAAATAGGAAATATTCATTACTTAACTATATTTGAACTTCGACTGAACACCAGACCGAAGACAAATAGAAACGTGCCAACAACAAGAATGAAAATCTTAATTGTGAATGGGTGCGAAATTGTCTGAGAGAAAGAATACATAATGTAAGACTAAACTTAAATGCAAAATGAACTAAAAAAGCTTGCGAAATAAATCTCATTCAGCTGCCACAAATGTGAAAAAAATCGATGTCGGTAGAATGTTAGAATCTAATCTTCCGAATCTAATCAGCGGCCCCCAATCCTCATAACGAGATCATCTAAATTAAAAAGGATAAGTTTTAGTGGATCGAGGCCATGGAAAAGATTAGCTCAATACGCGAGAAAAGAACATGGGGTTTTGTAGATCTTACTTCTGAATGAAACACGATTGGTTGCAAATGGGTATATAAAAAAGTCGAATGAAAGATATAAGACAACATTTGTTACAAATGGCTACAATCAGATGTTTAGTGTTGATTTTATCGATAAATATACACCGGTTGAGGAGTCAAGTTCCCCATTGCTATGAAAAAACAAATGTAAGTACAACATTTTGACGTAACGACAGCATTTTTAATCGGGAAAATGCTGGGTTTAATATTCCTAGTAGAGTTATAAACACTGTTACAACATGGAACACACCCATTTCAATAGTAGAACTGAACATATCCCGATAATGTCATAAAAGTTTTGAAAGCTAACCTCAATAGCGTTAGTCTGTACCGGGATTTTAAAATTGTTTCACTTCCATCATGGAGTGGTAAGATAATGAGAACCGTATCGCTGTAATGGCGCTTTTCAAGTGTGAAATGAAAAAAAGCGATGTTCTCAAAACGCTCCGGCCACTAGAGATTAGCCGCATGTTCGTCTACCGATGCATAAAACTGTTTGAGGAGACTGGAGATGTAAAAGACCGCCACCGGCCGGGCCGCCCACGCTCAGTTCGAACACCGCATGTCATCAAAGCCGTTAAATCAAGAATTCACAAAAATCCGCTCCGACAACAGAAAATCATGGCCCGTAAAATATCACGCAAAAGTCCACGAGTCGAATCATTAAAAAAGACTTGGGACTTGGGGCTTTCAAACGACGTTCCGGACATTTATTGACTGCAGCTTGAAAAATATAGGATTGAAAAATGCAAACGTCTTTTGGTGAAGCACGCTGATAAATTGCAAAGAAAAATTTTGTTCACCGATGAAAAAATTTTTACCGTTCAGGAAAAATTTAACAAGCAAAATTATAGTGTATGCGCGGTCATCTAAGGAAGCATCTGAACTGATCCCAAGGGTGGAAAAGGGTCATAACCCAGCTTCAGTCATGGTTTGGTGGGGTGTCTCTTACGATGCGGTCACTGACCTGCATTTTTGCGAACAAGGAGCCAAAACATCGGCCAAAGTTTACTAAGAAACCGTTTTGGAAGCTGTTGTGAAGCATCCTAACAATTCCCTCTTTCAAAACCAGCCATGGACTTTCCAGCAGGATTCTGCGCCGGCCCATAAGGCTAAAACGTCCCAGGCCCGGCTTCGAAACAATTTGCCAGCGTTCATTTCCTCTGAAGAATGGCACTCAGGCAGTCCAGATTTAAACCCATTAGATGACAAATTGTGGTCGGTTTTAGAGGACAGGGTTTGTCACAAAAGATACCACAACATTGGATCTCTTAAGACTGCTTTGGTTCGAGCTGTGGCCATTTTTCCAATGGACGTGGCGTGTGTAAAGGCAAAAGGCGGACATTTCGAATAAGTAGATCCTTTTTGGATACAACATTCAGTACTTTTTATTTAACAGCATAAAACGTGTGTAACAGCATTTATCCCCCTTCCAAGTACACAAAACCGCCTCCTTCATTAGAAAAATATTTCAATATTCCAAGTGTGTTTTCTAATGAAGAGTTTATATGGTTTAAAAAATCTGCTCTCTCGTTGAACCAATGTGTCCATAATTTCCTAATTGAATTATGGTATAAGCGAGCTTAACAGATCCTTGATTGTATGCAATCGATACCGGAGATGGTATACATAATAGTTAGTGTATGTCGGCTACCTACTTGTATCTATTAGGAGCGAAGAATTAATTGGTGAACTGTACGGTATGTTAAGTAAACCATTTACATTAGGTAATTTGGGACCTGTTAAAAACTACTTGGGCATAGCTGTCCTGCGAGATAATGAATAGCATTTTTTGGTCAGGCGTAATTTTTTTCGTGAACGATTTTAGACATCAGAATCAAAATACTCCCTTACATTCATCATAGAACAAGGCATCTGAGTCCAAAACATTTTTGGATAATACAATAGGCGTTTTTTATTTGTCAAGCAAACTTTTACGCTAGTTAAGTGACAAATAAAATTCATGCCGCGAAACCATTTTACATTTTTTATAACTTGGCACCACTTTAGCATGTCTGTCAAATTTCTATTTGTAAACAAGACAATTGAGGGGGTTTTAGTGAAAAAAGAAACATCGAAACGTTAAATTAGTCTATTTTTACTCATATTAATAACGTTCAAAATGGACAACACTTTTTTTTGGTATTTTCTTTAGTGTCCCACAAGATACTATTAAGGAACAATGAAAAACTTCTCGCAAACAGAGAATAACAACATGGATTTGCGGATGCGGACTGAGTAAAACCAAAACTGAGAGTGGATACGCATTTATTTGAATTAGTGTTTAATTAGTTGATCGTGTCGAAAGCTGACAGTAGCACTTTATAAGGGACTATTGTTATCATAATTTTGTAAATGTAGAATATTGTCTTGGCAGAGTCATAACGGATTTCTTTACCAAGCCACTGTCAAAAATATGTTAGATTTTGTAAGTAAGATAATTTATAGGATTTGTTAGCAAATTTGTAAAATTTTATAAGCAAAAATATAACCTATTGAAATTTTGTAGAAATAGCTTCATTATATATTAATTAACAAAACTTTATACCGTCAAGAACTTAAAATAACAACTTGGGTATCTGTTACATGAGGCCTTAATAAACCATTATATTGCATTTGCAGAACGTTGGTAGACGCTGATATACCTTCTTGAATATAAACACATTGATTTTACCAACAAAAACATGCAGAACAACAGGTAAAAACCTTATCTCGACCAAAGAATCAAAATAAATCCACAGTAGGATTCGTATCAAAATTTGTTTCATATTGTCTATTAATCGCCCGTATTGACAATGTGAGTCGCTTTTTGGGCCATAGGAGCTCAAATGTCCAGCAGCTCATTGCGAATTTTAGCCATTGTTGGTCCAAAAAATTATGTTTTGTAAAAAAATACTCAAATAGTGAACTTTTTTTAGAAGTATATTTAGCCCCTTATTAATCCCAATTTATGACCATAAGCCATATTTAGCCAAAATTTCAGCATCCTAGGTTTATTTGTTTGACAGCTATTATTTACTTTAGCAACTCTGCTATGCAAAGCTAGCAAAAAATCGTCGATCCCGGAAAATTATTAAAAAAAAAAGTGAAAAACTTAATAATATGCAGCAAATGTAGTTGCCTTTAATCTACGTCAGACGTTGTTTGTTTAATAAATGAAGTGCTGTTGAATTTACGCTGAAATAACAGCTGTATGTTAAATTCGACGCGTGTATACATTCATATGTATGTATGTATGGTGGTGATGTGCAGCTCTTCTGATTTAACAAAAAAAGTACGAGTTGAGTTTCGCCATTGTGTGATCGCGTTGGTGTCTTCTTGCTATTAAGCCTGTGGATTACGTCTTGCTGTTTTGCATTTTTCATCTGTGTTGTTTACTTCTACCACCTGTTTAAGTAGTCACAATTTTGATCAGCTCTGATCATTTGTTTTGATTTTTTCTTGAGGTACAATGGCTGCGCTTTGTCTTCCAGGCAAACAGAACTGCGTGGGATGTTGTATTTGTTATGAGTTCTACCACATTGCATGCCTAAAAATTACAAAGCAGCAGCATTCGTTTTTGTACAAGAATAATATTTATTTATTTATTTATTGAATACATACTTTATAAATAAATTTATAAAATACAGAGATAAGGCGCAGGGTAACATAGACCATATGCGCGAAAAAGTTGTACTTTCAGTATATTACTACTTATACTTATATATACAAATTTAACAATAAAGATAATGAAAAAAAAAAAAAAAATTATAAAAAGGTCTCCAAGTACAAAAAAAAAAACTAATTACATTTATGAATGCTTAAAATAAGATAAAGTTCCCTGTATGATTAATATTGGTTTAAACATCAGAAATCCCATGCTGGCCCAGGGCACGCATTAGTTCGCCTAGTTGACCAGGGATTGAGCAATCCAAGACAATTGATAAGGGTTCATTCAATCTGGATATGGGACATTCCACCAGAATGTGACGGATATCCATATTGCAGCCACAGGTGTTACATTGCGGATGGCCAGAATTGTCATAGTAGTGTTTAGAGTTGAACAGCGCCTTTCCCACCCTGAGGCGCGCCAACAGGATGCACTGATATCTACTGTACTTCTGATGATATCTAGGTCTACTATTGGTAGTGCTGTATGATCGAAAAAAACTTTGAGAGTTTTCCCATTGCATTTGCTGTTCTTTCCGCTGTATAGCTCTATATATATTAGTAATTATACGATGAAAGCATGGCATCTCGAATATCATTGGCAGCATAACGACCTCTTTAGCAGCCCTATCCGCGAACTCATTGCCTCCTATACCAATATGAGAAGGTACCCATAAAATTAGGATCGGTTGCTCGATGGATGGGTTCTTTATAACGTTATCATAAATTGCATTTTTGTTGTAAAGAATAGCGTTTACAACACTGAGGCTGTCAGTACAAACAACCGTCCGCGCCATACGCTGAGTAGCGAATTTTATGGCCCAGTCAACAGCGGCCAATTCAGCAACAAATATTCCCGAAAACTCTGGTAACATGCTTTGCTTTAATGTATTATGTTCAATACATGACGTTTGCTGTATAACCGCATATCCTGTTACTCCATTCTGGTAGGATCCATCAGTGAAGAGTACCATCTCCGGTGAAAAGATTGAGATTTTCTCAACAACCAGAGATTTGAGAAGTTCCGGATTAGTTGTGAGTTTGTCATATATAGCTAGACTTTTGTCAATTTTTACCATGTTGGCGGATATTATTCCTATTTCAGGTTTTTCTGGTAAAGGTATATTATTTTTTCTCAGAAGAAATATAATTTTATGCGTAGCACAAGAACTCTTTGATGTACTTTTATCGATCATTTGCCAGAATAGCCTATGTAAACCCTCCTTAGGATCTGTGATGGACCTGGATGCTAGATTTACTGATCTAAAATGTAGCATTGTACTGAAGGATTTAATTTTGCATTCAATTCTCAGAGACTCTATAGGTGTGACTTTCAACAGGCCTGAAGCGGTTCGAAAGCAGTTATTGAGTGATACATCTATTTTTCTAATATTTGTTTTGCTTGTCCAACCATATATAGTTATGCAATGTTGCACCAAACCATATGACAGAGATGAACATATACCGATTGCTGTCTCCATATGTGGGCCCTTCTTTTTAGAACAAATTATTTTCAGCAGATTGTTGATCTTACTTAGTCTTTCTTGTAGATGCTTGATATGATTATTCCATAACAAATTTCGTGTAAAATGAAGACCAAGGATTCTCATATTAGTTTTAAGTGGCACTGATGAATCGCCAAGTGCCAGGTTATCGACATCACAGTTTCTTCTTCTGCAAACGTGGAGAATCTCAGATTTGCCCATCGGAATAACAGCACCACGCATACCAGCCCAATACTGTATTTTGTCATTTAATTTATTCACCTTCGAGGTTACAACCGCAGGGGAACCGGATACAACAGCGAATATGTTATCGGCATATACACCCACATAATCGATTCCTGGAAAATGGTCGATTGTCCTAGCCAATGAGTTAGCGTACACTGTAAACAGAACCACAGACAATGGTGATCCCTGAGGAACTCCATTGTCCAAAGGGTGTTGTCGGGAAATATGTCCATCAACCTTTACCATTATTTTCCGGTTAGAAAGGAATGAAAAGATGAGCCTTATAATCTGTGGAGACACACCCCATTCTGTCAATTCATCAACTACAAAAGTGGACACAACACGGTCAAAGGCCTTTTCAATGTCTTCTGACAGTACAACACTATGTCTTCCTTTAGATACATTTCTTCTGAGTGTCGATTCGAGTTCATGACATATTGTATGCACTCCATGTTTGGGTAAAAAAGCATGGTGCCTTGGTGATATTCGATGCTTATAATATTTCCAGAACCGCGTGGATATAATTTTCTCCAAAATCTTTGACAGTACTGGTATTAATGAAATTGGACGATAGCCGTCAGTTCTATTGGGATGTTTACCCGGTTTTGGAATGGGTGCAAGGAGAGCTGTCTTCCAGTCATGGGGGAAAACTCCAGAATGCAATATGTTGTTGTAAAGTTTAACCAATCTATTTTTCATATCCATTGGTAAATTCTTTACCATAGAATATGTTATCCTGTCTAGAGATGGCGTGGTCCCTTTTGTATTATTTAGCGTCTCGTTAAACTCCGCTATATCAACATCATAGCAAAGAAGATTGTCTGAGGTATTCAATGAGTTCAGCTGGTCAATGCAATTGTGCTTACGAGCAATGATATTTGTATCGAAATTCTGATCAGATCCGATGGAGCTCCAAACTTCAGCAAATTTGTTGGCAATATCAATTGGATTACTTATGATGTTATTGTCTTCAATGATTGAGGGGAAGTTGTATGCCTTTTTGCTTCTAATACCGCTAACTCTGCTCCATAACACCCTTACATCAAGCATTGGATTTAAAGAATTCAAAAAATTTTCCCAGGTTTTTCGTTTTGCCGTCAAAGATGCAAATTTTACCTTAGCACATGCTCTTCTATAATTAATTGAGTTCTGTATACCTCTGTGCCTTCTGAAAAGGTTCCAGGCCCTTTGTTTGAGCATAACTAAACTAGCTATAGACGAATTAAACCATGCTGGTGAGTTGTTGTTCTTCGATTTAGTTGTCTGTGCTATAGTCTCATTGGCAGCCTTTCGTATAATTCTCTTAAGCTGTGCAGCTTCCCTATTTATATTTGTGGATTCTCCAAACTCAGGCATGATGTGAGTAACTTTTCCTTCGAAAGCTTGCCAGTTCGCTGTTTCAACCAAAAATCTGGGAATAAATCGTTTTCTATTATCACTCCTGTTGTCACTAATAATTATAGGAAAGTGATCTCCAACCTCGGGCATGTCCAGTGCTCTCCAAATGAGAAATGGCGCCAGATCAACACTAGCCATGGATACGTCTATGGATGTGAGAGTACCTCTTGTACTAAATAGTGTAGGAGAACCGTCGTTTAAAAACGCCAGGTCCCTATTATCAGCAAATTCCTCCCATAAAGCACCCGTAGCTGAGAGCGACCTAGATCCCCAAATAGGATTTTGAGAGTTCAAATCGCCTAATACAAGGTGATGTTCATTACAAAAATTACTAATACTCGATATCATACCAGCAGTAATATTCACGTCACATTCTTGGTATATATTGGTAATGTGAAGCTTCTGATTCCCATGTATTGTGACAGTCTGAAAAAGAAGGTCACCAGAGGACACTAGATGTTGATCAACATGTATGTTATTGCGAATTAAGAACATAATTCCAGCCTTTGCATATTGGTAATCCTTGTTATGGTGGTATATCTCATATCCGGGTAGATGTAAAAGATGTTTGGTTCTGTCAATTACGTGGGTTTCCTGTAATGCGATTATGCTTGGTTTATGTCTGGTAACCAAAGTTTCCAATGCATACTTGTGGGCAATGAAGCCCTGAACGTTCCACTGAAGAATTCTAATGTTTAAACCAATATTCATACTAAATTAATTATGAAAAAAAAAAAATTACAAATATAAATAATTAGATTATTCTTTACTATGTGTTTTGGGCATTGTTCTCTTCAATGTTTCTGGTGTTATTAATACTTCTAAATTTGTATACTTCTCATATAAACTACTATATGGATGGTGGTTAGAGTCAGCTCTGACTCTACTAGGTCTTGGTGGTGTTACCATCTCAGCTGCATTTGAGATAGTAAATTCCATTTCCTCTTCCACGGGTAATGTATCTGCATTCTGTAGTTGTTGGTCATTATTTTGAGGTCTGGAGTTATTTTTGGTTGTCGGGAGTTGTGTTTTTTTGGTTATTTGCTTTTTGTTGTTATTCTCTTCTTTTGATTGAAAAAGGCTTTCTTTTCTTGGTTGATTTGGTTCGTTAAATTTTTGTTCTTTTGTATTCTCTTTTTCGTTAAAGTTTAAATCGTTTTCGTTGTTTTCGTTATCGGTTTTATTTAAGTTGGCTTTAGGTGGTTTATCGTTTGTCTGTTGGTTTTTTGTTATACTTTTCTCTATTTCAGGAGCACATGGCGTTATTGCGGCGTTGTTGTTTCTATTGTTGTTTATTGGAGTGTTGCTTTGCATGTATGATTCTGCTTGCTGATTTTGAACGATGTTGCCGCGAACAACATCTGAAAATGTAGGTTTCTTCTGGAAAGGTTTGATCGTGTGTAGGGTTGGGTTGTCATTAAAAACCTTCCATGCTTCACGTACGGTGCATCTTCGATCAGCTTTTATTTTATTAACTGATTTATGTTTAATAAAGCTTGGGCACAACGTAGAGTAAGATGTATGTGTATCATCACTACAGTTTACACAGAACTTCCGAGGGCATTTCTCATGTGGAGGGTTTATGTTACCACACTCCCCACACAATGATATATTTTTGCATCTATTCTTGGTGTGTCCCAACTTCTGGCAATTAACGCAACGCATAGGATTTATAATATGTTCAGACACTAAGCATTTTTCCCAGCCAACGCTGACTTTTGGTGGTCTTGTTAAAGAATTAAATGTCACTATTGCTGCACCAGTGGGAACGAAATTTTCACCATCACGTTTTAAAATATGTCTGATATCACTCACGTTTGGGTTCTTGATTCCCATAACACCGGCTAACAAATCCTCTTGCGACATTTTGATAATACGTCTAGAAAAAATTCTGCCTAGGGTAGAGTTCAAACTATTGTGCAAACTTATTTTCACTGGTACAATGTCAATGTACTTCGCCCTAAGGAACTTTTGAGCAGTTCTCAGATCCTTAGTCTTAATCATTAAATCTCCATTGCGCATTTCAGTGACATCCAAATATTCTGTTGAAATGTAATCCAGACCTTTTCCGATTTGAAACACGTTGTAAGATGATAAGGGTTTAGGTTCTGCATTTACAGTTTCTGGTAGAGCAGCAGCAACTAAGTAACGTGGAAGGTGTTGGTCGTCAATTGCATCCTTGTTTAATACTGCTTCTGCTTCTTCTAGTCGTTGCCTCTTATTTTTTACTTTTCTACTCCTCCCATCCGACTGGTCTAGGTCTTTAAACCTATTCCTGTACGGGGAAACGTCCCCGCCCATTTTGTGAATTGCACTCTAATTTTTCTCCAATAAATGTACTTTTTGCAAAAAAAAAATTAAATGAAACGAAGATAAAAGATCGTAGAAAGCAACTACGAAAACTAAATCGATAAAATTTATCGATAAAAAAAGCCTTATCACAATTAACCGCGACTAGAAAACGATGTTCACTTGGCGATTGCCTGTCAACGACTATGACAAGAATAATATGTTCTTGTTTAAATGCCCCAAGTGCATTAAGCAAAACTCCAATATGCCGACAGCAGAGGAAAATGCTGCAAGCTATCGAAGTAGTTTGCAAAGTGGCGTTGGTTCCAGTGATGTTGCCCTTGAAATGAGAAGCCAATTAGAAGCCTTTAAGTTGGCTAAGGATAAGCAGCTGCACGATTTAAATATAAAAATTGGCGAAGTTATGCAAAATTTTCGTGCTGATGTTAACTTGAGGTTAAAGAAAGTGGAAGCAGATATTATGAACTATTGTGCTGTAGTAAAACAGTTTGAAAGCAGATTTAACACTACTTCACATGATTTTGAGAGGCAGAATGATGTACTGCAAAGAATGCTAAACAGGGCGGACATTGTGGAAGCCAATAGTGAAAATAACTTCGTTATTTGGTTTAGAGGTTAATCCGAGCTACATTCAGCATTGTTGCTACATTTCAAACGGAAAACCCGTATTTGTGAAGCTGAACTCGGTGTATGTAAGGGACTGCGTTATGGCATGCTACAACAGGATTCATTGAGACTGCGATGTTATTGGTGGCGATGTGGAGAGTAGTGTTCCTGAATGACCACCTTAACCATGCTGCTTCTAAGCTTATGTTTGTCTGTCAATAAATTCAAGCTAATTAATGCGGACAGACCTAAGGTTATACTGGCGAATGGTATTGTTTATAGGAGCAATAATTATGATGTCTTGGAATGTTTGTTTGTGGAGTTGATGACAGCAGGTGATAATATATTAGTTGGTGTAGTATATCTGCCACATGAGGATTTCAATGCATTTGAGAGTGAGGTTTTAGACTTGATGGTTCTATTCTAAGATCATTATCATGGGCGATTTTAATAATAACTTATTTGATGTGTCGCGGTCGATGGCAGTCAGGCGTGCTTGCTCTAGGCTGAATGTCCATTGTCCATTATATGAAAGGCAAAGTGGGAAGCTCATGCTATGTTGTTTACGGAGGGAGTAGATACAAGAGAATTGTGGAGGCGGATTAAGAATGGAGGGGTGGTAGATTCTTGATCTGAAAGTACGGCACTTTGGCTAATGTAGGAATTGATGATCTCAACGAGAAATTTGTTGAGAATCAACTGGAACTCCCCAGTAACATCGATGAAGTATTTCAAAGGTATTCAGGCATAGGAGAGTTTTCGTTTCATGGTGCTTCGCAGGATGATCTATATTTAGCAATACGAGAAATATGAGGAGAATAGAGCTAAGTGCTTCCAGAGTTACTTAAGTAACAGAATGCAAAAAACAAGGTGCGAAAATTATACAACAATGCCAATACAAATTAATGTAGGAGTTCCACAAGGTACGGTGCTGGGAACTTTACTATTTTTAATATATAAGTACATCAATGATTTTCAAAAAGTTTTAAATAAGTCAAAAGTGTGCATGTTTGCCGATGCCGCCCTTGTATATATTAGTGACCAAAACCCTGATGAATGTATTCAAAATTTTAACGAAGAAATGATAAATATTAAAAAATGCCTTAAAATGAATAAACTTAAAATCAACACAAACAAAACAAAAGCTATGGTGCTAAACTGAAATGTTACTCAAAGTATCTGTATTGAGGGCGCACAAATTGTAGAAGTCCATGAAATAAAATACCTGGGAAAAATTATAGACAAATATCTTAAATTTATTTGACTCGCATTTTAATTACGCTTGCAAAAAATATCGAAAAAATCGCGTTTTTAAGTAGAATTCGTACAAGATATGTACAGTTACTGCTATAAACATACTTATATATACGAGGGCGACCGCAAAACTAACTGGCCTGCCACATTTTCTGTTGTACTAGCAACTTTTTTTTGTTTTTGTTTTTTAAAAGCAATCTTTTATAATCCATCTGTCAAAATTTCCGAAATATTTAATGATTATTTTCTTTGTTACAGGTGATTGAAGTTTTATAATTTTTATAAGTTTTATAATTTTTGAAAAATGGAAAATAAAGAGTTTCGTGCGGTAACACTATGGAACATTTTTGGGGTTATTGTCTGGGGGTGAGAAATACCTAGTCAGGGTGATGGTACTAGGTCAGTATATTAAAACACTCAAAGGGTTTTGCGTTCGTATGTGCCAGTTTTTTTTATGACGTTTTACATTTTTTCCTTATCTTGATGTTTTTTTCACATTGAACAGGGATTAAACCGGCTCAAGACCTCTTGCTTCTATATTTAAATAGAAGACAAGTTTTTAACAAAATGGCAAAGTGACATTGATTTTCGTGGCTGCACACTACTTTTATCATGATTTCGGGTCCGTGACAACCCTCTTTAGAAAGCCTTGCTGCAATTGTTAAAAGTAAAACCGAACTCTATAAGGCCAGGCTCTCCACAAACGAATGAGAACTACTGTTGTAAACCTTACTTTTCAAGTTTTCTTCACACAATTGCCCACGAAAATACAACTCACTCTTGCCAGCTCTAAAGAGACTTCACATCGAGAGCCATCAATAGATTTCTTTTACAACAACGTGTGTGTGTGTTGTAAAAAGAGTTTAGTTGACTATGTCAACTTGTGTGTCGTGCCGTGCATGTAAGTATGTTTAGCTCGTTTGTTTTATTTCGGTCTGTTGCTTTTACACATTGAACAGGGATTAAACCGGCTCAAGACCTCTTGCTTCTATATTTAAATAGAAGACAAGTTTTTAACAAAATGGCAAAGTGACATTGATTTTCGTGGCTGCACACTACTTTTATCATTATTTCGGGTCCGTGACAACCCTCTTCAGAAAGCCTTGCTGCAATTGTTGAAAGTAAAACCGAACTCTATAAGGCCAGGCTCTCCACAAACGAATGAGAACTACTGTTGTAAACCTTACTTTTCAAGTTTTCTTCACACAATTGCCCACGAAAATACAACTCACTCTTGCCAGCTCTAAAGAGACTCCACATCGAGAGCCATCAATAGATTTCTTTTACAACAACGTGTGTGTGTGTTTTTTCGCTTAGTGAAGTGAAGTTACTTAATTTTGAATAAAAGCAGAACGCGTTAATCGATTTCTATGATCTATGTCGCATTTTGTTTATAGGTTATGTGACTTTACGTGAAAGTTAAAAGACTCTACACGTTTTTCCGTTTGGGATTTATATGAAAAAAAAAAATTTTTTGTTGGCAAAATTTTCTTCATAAATTTATTTCTAATTGCAAAAATGTTGATTTGGCAGAGAAACAGTATATTAATGGATTAAAGAAAATGTAATTATTAATTTTTCTCAATTTATTTCAGCAAAATCGAACTAGTCGTTCTCGAGTTATGTCAAACTACGTTTTTGCCAATATTTTACAACTAAGCGAAAAAACATCAAGATAAGGAAAAAATGTAAAAGGTCATAAAAAAAACTGGCACATACGAACACAAAACCCTTTGAGGGTTTTAATATACTGACCTAGTACCATCACCCTGACTTGGAATTTCTCACCCCCCAGATAGGCTGTTGTACTGTGTAATTAATCAAAGATGAATTGGATTCTGTTCATGGTGATATATCACTCCACCGTGAAATCCTGGGTTCAACAATTTAAAATGGGTCGTTCAAGTACGGAAGATGAACAACGCTCTGGAAGACCGAAAACTGATACTACTATTGAAAACATTAGAAAAATATTTAATGAAGTGACTAAAGATAGACGAATAAAGCTCAGAGAACTTGCTGATATTGTTAAAATACACGAAAAACAAGTTTGGAGTATTTTACATGATGAACTCCACATGAAAAAAGCTATCCGCAAGATATGTGCCGCGTTTGTTGACCTTGCCCCAAAAAATCGTCCGTTGGACCAATTCCGAGGAGCTTTTAGCGATTTATCAGCGTAATCCAATAGAGTTCTTGCGCCGATTCATAACTGCTGATGAAACATGGATCCATCACTACATCCCAGAATGCAAAGAACAGTCAAAATAATGGATAGAAGCTGGTAAAAGTGGTCCCAAGAAGGCGAAAACTGTTAAGTCAGCAGGAAAAGTAATGGCCACAGTATTTTGGGATGCAAGGGGTATAATATTTATTGATTATCTTGAGAAAGGACAAACTATAAATAGTGAATATTATTGTGCATTATTGGATCGGTTGAGTGAAGAAATCAAGATAAAACGACCGCATTTAGAAAAAAAGTTCTTTTTCATCAAGACAATGCTCCTTCACACACTGCATTTTTAACTCTACAAAAACTGGCCGAATTACGATTTGAAATTGCTCCGCATTCACCATATAGTCCAGATTTAGCTCCTTCTGATTATTTCTTGTTTCCAAATTTAAAAAAATTATATTTGTTTCCACATTATATGCGAAAATATTTGGTCAACATATCAGACGTACAACCATATAATTTGCGAAATATTAATGATTTCAGATTAACTTGTAGTTCAACTAACTTTAGTAAGAATGTCTTAATTTATAAAGGTCTTAAATTATTTAATGAAATGCCATATGACCTGAAAGGTAAAAATAATTTTTATTGTTTTCAAATGCAATATTGTGACAGCTCATGGAGAAAAGGACCTAAGGGTAAAAAAATCAATTTTCATTTTTTTGATGTAAACATCTGAGCATCGAATGAGACCGATCCCATGCCCCAAAAGTGTTCTAGCGCAAATAGAAAGGGACCTTATCTTTAAAATGGCTCTCCTGAACAAAACTTTTCATCAACTTTTCACTTTTTTTTAGATGTGGACAGCATCTGAGCATCGAATAGGACCGATCCCATGCCCCAAAAGTGTTCCCTCCCAGAGATATGCGCGTTTTATCAAAGTGATGTAGACGATTCTAAGCGCAAATAGTAGGTCCCTTTCTATTTGCGCTTAGAATCGCAAGTAGAAAGGGACCTACTCTCCTGAAAAAAATGGTTTTTAGCCTTAGGTAACTTTCTATTTTGCGCGTCACATATGTCAAAAAAAACTTCTTAGGTATAAAGAATTCATTTTTAAAAAATGTTAAATAATTGTGCATTTAATAGCATATTTAGATATAAGCTAAATAGAATTATAAAAAAAAACATTTGCAGCTAAAACATCAAATGTAACTTTTTTAAAGTAGTTTTATCCAAAATAATGGAGCACATTTTAAAGCGACAGTTGTTAGAGTACATAGAAGAAAAGTCGTTGCTTAATGATTGTCAGTGTGGATTTCGCAATAAAAGGAATACATCAACGTTATTAGACGGTTTAACTGATGAATTGAGTAGTAATTTTACTAATCAGCGCTTTAGTGTGCTTATATCCTTTGATTTGCAGAAGGCGTTTGACAGAGTTGATCACGGTTTATTGATAGACAAACTTTTATGTTTTACGGATTTTAATCCAGCGCCTGTCGTTTAATATCCCCTTATCTTAGTGACAGGACGCAATACGTGGTGTTAACGGTTTTTCATCGTGTGTTTTGTCAGTAAGGAGTGGCGTGCCCCAGGGGTCGGTCCTTGGGCCTATTTTATTTACATTGTTTATAAATGACCTTTTTGATAGCCTTGGTGGCTCTTGCACTTCTTATGCATATGCTGATGATGTTCAGCTTGTGTTTGAGGGTGAGCATCTATTTATTGATGTACTTCAAGCGAGGGTTGATGATGTTCTAGAGTCATTGCGTAGCTGGATGGTGTCTAGTAATCTTTGTATAAGTCCGTCAAAAACTAAGGCTCTACTGTAGACTTGCCATTGAAAAACGAAAATGTTTTCATTGAAATTGTTGAAGTTGATTTTGTTATTTATGTATATTAAAATGATCCACTTTTTCGGCCCTAGTGTGCGGTTTAGAATCCAAATTAAGGCAAATCCTAAAAATACTGACATATTTGGATTTGTAAGTAAATTAAATATTTTTTTTTCGTACATATGTTACAATTGTACCTTTTTGGAATTGGAGATTGATATGTTTTAGGGTGATTCGTTAGCTGGGCCAGTTTTGAAACACCGTTAAAGTGGAATTTTCCTTTATTAACTGTGTCGATATTATACTTATACATGTGCACTCTGCATTAAAATAATTGTGTGTTTTTGTGTTTTTACCCTCAAGATATTAAGAGTTTTGTGCAATATGTTTCGCATTTGTTGCATATACTATGGGCGTCAAAAGTGAGTCAACACCCATGAAGTTTTACTTTCTCGTAAGATTATTGGAAAAAAATAAAAGATATATACGATTTTATCATCAAAACTTAACTAAAAAAAAGTGAAAAAGCAACAAAAAATTTGCAGCGGCTTAATTACGCTCAAAAATATATAAATAAGGACAATTCGTTTTGGAATACTGTTCTTTTTACTGATGAAGAAAGTTCGAGATATTTCAGTCTGAAAAGCACAGGAAAAGGAGAAAAACTATTGCAGCATTCATGAAACAAAACATTCAAACAACGATAAAGCATGGTGGAGACTCGGTTATGGTCTGAGGATGTTTTGCAGCTTCTAGGGTTGGAGAACTTGCTTTTATCGAAACAAAAATGAATGCAAAGAAAGGTTACATCAACCAAACTGTTGCACCAAGCGTTGCTAAATTGGGGTTACCTATTAATTGGATTTTCGAAAAGGATAACGATCCCAAGCATCCCTCACGCTTGGCGGAGGAATGGTTTCTATATCAAACACCAAAAGTAATAGACATCCCCCATAATCCCCACAACCCAATAGAGCATATTTGGGTTACTTGGACCGAAAAATACAGAAAACGAGCACCATATCCAGTAGAGTGCTTTGATAGATAAAAACATAAATATCTTTTTTTTTCAATAATCTTACGGGACCAAAATCATCATGGGTGTCGACTCACTTTTGACGCCCATAGTATGTCTCTACATTATTATGAAGAATTCCCGTTACCATTTCTGTAGGGACAATATCTAAAAAAAAATTATTAATATGGTCTAAAATATTATTAATATGAATATTGGAAAGCATGGGTATCAAAAATCGGTTCTAAACTTTGTCCTGGGACCAATATGGCCCTGGTCGATTGTAGTAAACTGTGTCAAATTTTAATCGGGGGAATCCGATTTTTTTCAATTTTAATAGCAGACGTCCTTGGTCCGAGTATAGTACTTCTGCTAAAAGTAAGATCGGACAATAATCGCGACCTGTAGTTTGATAACTTTAGTTGGAGAGCTGATGGGCGTAGTATTTACAAACATTTGCCATGAAAATTACTTATTAAGTATGAAAACGAATGCACAGAATCGGGTAGATTCGAACAGTTTTCATTTAAAAAAATAAAGTGCTTCTTGTGTGGAGCGCTTTTGTATAAAATTATAAGATTTGTTGAAACTCTTAAGCCAGTGCAGTTAACCAAATACATAAAAACATACAAAAATCAATTATTTGGTGAACATCTACATATGTGACAGCGCATAGAGAAAGGGACCTAAGGGTAAAAAAAAAAATCAATTTTCATTTTTTTCTTTTTTTGATGTGGACAACATCTGAGCATGGAATGAGACCGATCCCATGACCCAAAAGTGTTCCCTTCCAGAGCGCGTTTTATGAAAGTGAAGTCGACGATTATAAGCGCAAATAGAAAGGGACCTAATTTTTAAAATGACTCTCCTGTACAAAACTGGTTTTTAACCTTAGGCCCCTTTCTATTTTGCGCGTCACATATGTGGATTGTTTATCTGACATAAAAATAAAATTATGTACAAAAATATTTTTTGCAAACCTTCAATTAAAAACTGTTCATTTTGTATGAACTGTTCAAAAACGGTATTTCTTGCAACAGAGGTTTTAACGCCATCATCGTATAGACTTTGCTCATAAGTCGGCGTACTTGGAAATGATGAACAAAACAGTTCTTCCTCGTCATATTCTAACTGATTAGTCTCTTCGAAGAACAATTCCCAATCATTAAAGTCACCATTTTCTTCGTCAGCCTTGATATTCCCCTTTGACGTTGCACAATATTCAATGGCGATATTTGCTGACGTGATTTGGCCAAATTGACAAGAAGCCATTATATTTGATGCATCACAAGGCCCATTAGTAACATGCTTTGTGTTGTGAACAGCATCGCCATCTGTGTTACTCATAAAGTCCAATTTGTGGGCTCAGAGTGATGATTGAGTCTTGGTTGCTTCGGCCAAACGAACGCAGTGTAATAATAACTTCCTTTTTATAGCTGCTAATGCATTTATGTACGAATGTATTATGTAATCTTTCCACAGTGCTTTTGTTTTTTAGGACGTCTTTAAAATGCATATACATATATCAGAGACACAAAGCAGGGGAAGTGGACAATATCAATATTTTGTTTGCCTAAATAAATAACTTTTATACACATTCATAGGCAACAACCTCGGAGCAGTTTTAATATTTTTGGTGGAAGTTTTTTTCACTTGCAATTACAATATGACGCATTACACACAGTTCTTTGTATAGAATATATCGCACAAAATAAATCATTTCTGCAGATATTTTTTTGCCAAGGGAATTTAAAAGATACTTTAATTTTGTTGTTTAAGAGAAAAAGGTGAGTATGCGCATATCATAATTGTACACAAAAAACACCCTAATTCGAAAATCAAACAAAAGTTTTAAGAACAAATAAAAAATATAACACTGTTCAGCGACGATAACGATAACTAAATGACCGAAAATTAATCTTTTAGTTAAAACTCACATTGTATGTCAGGTAGATAGACACTGTTTGTATGTTTGATTAATTGATTCGTCAATGGCAGATATCAGCCCTTTGCACTTTAAAAACTAGTAATAGGTAGAAAATATGTCGTTTAGCTATTACAATAATGAAACATCGCACAATTACGCGTAATGTTTGTTGTTATAAGAAATCAAGATGGTAAAATGGCGTACACCTTTGTTTTTATTTTACGACTCTTTTGCAGCATTCATGATTTTGTTATATTCTTCCATAAATTCTCCACTTATGTATTTATTAGTAACGCGGTACTTAATATTGCTTATTCTTTGTAGAAATGTACACAAACAAGTTAGAAAAACTGGAATTGTATCTGTAATCTACAAGATTGACGAATACTTTGTATACGAGGTAAACACTAACTTACGAACATTTTATTGAGGCAAAAACTACCCACCAGTAAATAAAATCCACATATGTTGTCGAGCAACTACAGAGGTGCTATTTACATTTCAGAGTTGATATACTATTTTGTTCAACAGACTTACCAAATAGAAGACGCGACGTACTCTTGCGTCTACATCGGAATAAATTGTTTTTGCGGAATAAACAGCTAAAAAAATACGGCAACATACGAAAATTCGAAGGTCGACACGCCATCTTTACGAAAACTTCCTGATATCTCCCTATAATCTAAGCGAAAAGTAAAATGACGCAAGGGAGGTGATTCGACTGTTTAAATTTTTTATTTGGTAAAAAAAAAATTCGCTGTACGAAATTAAACTCTCACTACTTTAGTTTTATAAATCGTTACTCGTATAATTGTTAATATCTTTGTCCAAAAGGTTGTTTTTTGTGGTTAATCTGTAGTAATGAGACTTTTTAGTCACTCCTTACAAACAAAATATTCTGCAACATTTCTCTTTCACTTATTGTTCCGGTTTGGATTTTATAGTTTTCAGACTTTTATTCTAATTTACGTTACTCAAAGCCATTTTTCGATTGGTATTTTTAAAACAATGTGCTTTTGGGTTTATTTTTAAGTTTAGTTTATTGCAATTGAATTCAATGATTCTAACTTTACTAGTGTGTAGTGAAAATCAGGTTTAGAATAATTATTCAATTATAATTGATTAACTTAAATGAAACATATTATTTTTCCGAATCACCCTACATACATATTTGTTGGCGTTCGTCTGAAATACAAATTCAGTTTAGTCAAAAATTGTTGTCATTGATTTCGTTTGACGCGCTATTCGGACATGCAGTCTCTAAAGTTAAATTTTGTTTACATAATTGTAAATTAATCTGTTAAGGGACAACAAAAATGGTTTTTAATTTTTTTGCATGATTTAACCCTTTGATTAGTGATTGGTTTGGTATCATGGTCATGGTCATGGTGGTATGACAAGGTCCGCAGGGACCGATTTTTACTACTACGCTTTTTGTATGAAACATTTTGTTTTTTATTGTTTATAACTAAGAAATACATACTAAAATCATTTTATTTAATTTTTTTTCACATCATAACTTAATTTTACAAATGGTTAAAATTGAAATGCTTAAAAACAACTGTTGTTGAGCGTGCTCTGCGTCTGCCTCGCCCTGTGTGCAGGTGTAACAGAGATGCAGGACTGCGTTGCTGCAGCTATAGCAGTAGGACCTCGTTTTCCGCTACCCACCGTACTCAGAACGGCAAAGACGACATGACGGTCTATTCGTCCTAGGAGCAAACGACGGTGCATCGGCTTCTCCCGGTATGATCTGAAATGAACAAAAAATAATTATATATTCTACTCTTGAATTTGAAAGTGTTCTTTATTACCCTGACATCAAATGCTTCCATCGCATTCCGTATCCTTGGATATGCGGTTATACAGACGTTCACTATATTATAGAGCATGACCAATGGTCAGCGTTTTGTTGATCGCTTGAATGTGTACGTGCGAAGCATCTGGTCCATTGTATCAACGCCGGATTTGGATTTATTGCTGCGCACTGTTCCAACATATGCGTTCTTCCTTCTTATTAAAATACGCGCCAAATACAGTGTTGTGAAGAAGTTATCCGCGTATATTGTGCGACCTGCATCCAAATATTTTTCCACAGGTTCAAGTACTACCTTCTGCCCTTGATTCACTTCACGTTCTTGGTTAGGCAATTTGCCGGAATATATCATTCCCTTCACCGGATAGAAAGACTTCGAGTCGAACAACCACCATATTTCAGTCCATACTTAGACGGCTTTGAAGGAATGTATAAGTATTGTGTAATGCTGGTGCGGCCTCTATACTCATCGACTGTCAGTGCAACATGCGGAGTGTAAGATGCTGCCAAGTTATACTGCAACATTTGCCAAATGTCATCGATAGTCGCAGTTTTGCTGTTGATAAGTCGCTGCTGTCGAGTATTTCCATTGTCGAATCGAATGAACTGTTTAATGCACACAAAGCGATCGTATGACATTCCAGCTTTGTATATTGGACAACGCGCTGAGTCGCATAACTCCGTAGCAGGTTCACCATTCGATTTGTTGAGTCCAGCATTCAAAATAATAGCCAAAAAGGCATCAAATTCTTTGACAGTCAATGGTTTCCATTCTTTTTGCTTCGTGGGATTTGCCAAATTCCATGCAGACAGGGAAGTTACAGCCTTTTCGATTTGTTTCCCGTGTTATGATGTACGCTATGTCCTTGCTGATGATTGAACGAAATATAGTGTAGGGGTTATGTACAGTCCCTGATGGTCCTGGTTTTCTTCTTGTGAAGTCGAGCACGTTATGAACACGAATACGAGAACTCGGTGGTTTTTTTTACAACATTGGGTGCCATCTTTAGAAATATAGTAGTTCTCACTTGTTTACGCAGCATCATTTTCTTCCTCTTCATCATCGTCGTCATCAATATCATCATTTATTTCTACGTGTCCTTCAGTTTCGGCATCCGACTCTTCAGCCGTTATCAACCTCACCTTCATGACCAAGTGCAGAAACATCAACTTCATCATCCATCTCTTCACTGTACATATAGTCTGCAAATCTGATATCAACTGCACGCCTTTCATCCACACTCATTTACTAGTAACGTGTGCTACGACGTACAACCATTGCCATTTTTCTGTTTTTCTTTTTATTTTATTTTACAACATTCACGATATTACTGTTCACTGTCTTATGATTTGGTTTACGAAACTGGAACCTCTTATATACTCTTTCGTATGTGTACCTGTTTTCTAGCTTACCTGGCTGCTTGTTCAATGTACTTTACACATGCGCATATGTTTATTTAGGGATAAAGTAAATGCAAAGAACTTGTTTGTTATGCTTTCAAGAAAAGGCACAATAAAAGGAAACCAAAAAAAGAAACAAGAATTCAAATAACACATTAGTGATGTGTTTAAACAATAAAAAAGTATAATGATGCCAAAAGAACGTGCATTTATTAGTCATTTCATAAAAATGCAGCACGGACCTTGTCACACGTCCACGAACTAATTTCCTTAAAACCTCAATAAAAACTAAACTACAAAATTCTGTTGGAATACAGGGTAACTTCTGGGGTACCTTGTCCTGGCCGAAATAGGAGTAATTTCAGTTTGAAAATGAAAAAGGTCCCCAGGGACCTTCTCACTCATCGAAGGGTTAAAAAACGCAATTTTCTCAAAAAAATATACATGTTATAAATTAATATTAAAAAGTTATTCCGTTGGTAGACTTTAAGCCTTCGTTAGAAGTAAATACTAAAAACCATGTACTACCATATCAATGAAATTCTCCTTGTTGATAGCGATAATAAAACAACATTCAATAAACAAATTTTTAATCTTTCCACCAGGGATGCTAAAGTTGATACGATTAAAATTTTTTTATATTTTCGTAATCGAAAGTACCGTGTACATTCGAGGCTTATTTTAAGTGTAGCGATAAACTCATAATTAATATTCCATTGTGTGATGCCCGTCCGCTTGTCAACTACTATCGTTATAATCAATGTACAGGTCGCAATAATGAACCGGTGTCAATGAAACTTGGTACTATGTTCATGTTTTGAATTTGCCTAAGTTTTAGAATAGCACTTACATAAAGTTAAGCATAGAGCATGGTAATTGGACCATACGGTTAGTGTTTTTTAATGTCCCTCACAAATTTTGCTCAAAAAGACCGTCCCCTAATTGTCGTGGACATATGGGAATCCAGAAACGGTGAAATCTTCATACAAAACTCCATATGTACCTATATTTGAGAATTGGACCAATATGGGATTCGGACTCGCTCATATAGGCCCCCAAAAATCGGCCTCCTTGAATTATGGGATTTCAAAAACAATGGCTGAATTAACGCCGTGATTCATATCGTGGTCTTGGGTCCATCCCATATTTCCAATCATGTAGACATTCCACGGTCCCAATTTAGCAATGGTTGTTAGTTCATCACAATACCAATTTCACTTAAACTGATGAAGTTTGCATTGTCAAGGTAGACCTCAAATCGTTAGATTCATTTGTATATGGGCTATATAAGAACATGGAAGGATCATAATTTTTTTTTACGAGAAAACAGTTAATGTGTAATCTTTCATCGAGATAGGTTCATACATGCGACCTAAAATAGATTGACAAAACGACTTGGTTGCAGTTGATTGACAGAATGACAAACAGATAGGCGCACATGTTTAAATCGACTTAGAAAATAGCTTTCAGTCAATCAGTAAAATTTTGTATAGTCCTATCACACTTACTTCTAGTTTTTTATGGAGAAGTTTTTACAGATTTCAGAGATTTTTCTCTTTCTCGCCAAGTCGTCGGGAATCTCGAGGAGGGTGTTCTTGCAAAAGTTGAACCTGGATTTACTAGCACGATAATTGCCCACTAACCATCACACCACGGCAGCTAACAATAGGGATTGCATTTATAATGTAAGTTGGGTTAATTTACAAAGTCTATGTAAAAACCTGCTCTTCCAATTTTAGACTTTTGAGTCCCGCCCGCTCTAAATGGGAGCGTTCGTTCGCCCAACAACTTTGACAACACTACAAAATAAGTATTCATTCAGTCATTCAATTTTTGTACTTAGATGTAAACCAAAATACCGACATGAAACGCATGTCTAAGATAATGTTCTCGCATTACTTTTTTTTTTTTAACCTGCAGTGAGTGTTAGTAATAATTATTTTAAGTTGGTGACAAGATTATTTTTTAAATCAAAACAAAAAACATGAAAATTACTAAATAATATTAATACCTTCACTTTTTAATAGTTGGCGTACAATTTTCAGACATTTTGCACCATACGGATCCTTTCCAACATGATACATAAGATTATCATCGAAACCAGTATTGATTTGTTTAATAATTTTTTCCGGATCAACTAAATTTTTGCCGGCCCTAAGAATTTCTTGGGAATGGCATCGCGATACGAAGGCATAAAACAGAGATATTAAACCCGTCGGTTGATTATCTTGTCTTCCTTCAGTTTCTAGTTTCTGGACAAAGTCTTGTATACGTTGCATTGCTTCAAATTCAATTTCAAAAGTTGGATCATTTCCTCTAGCATCTTGTGGAAAGAGTCTACATGCATTTTGTCTATTACGTAAATGATCACTTATTTTTTGTGACTTGTTTTTAATTTGCTGTTGTAACATTTTAAAGCTGTTTTCAAATCCTTTGCTGGAAACGGATGGTCTACTTGTAATTGTAGTATTGGTAGTTTTGGCACTTGTTTCATTGAATTTCGGTGAAAATGTTGTCGTAGTTTTGCAAAAAGAAGATGGGGACCACGTTTCCAATTGTTTCATATTGTTGTTAACGAATTGAGGAACAGTGTCACTGAATGAACTTTGAAGACAATTTTCACCTGCGTATTGCTCAAAGCGTGTGTATGATTTATCATTTTCAAAAGCAGACACTTCCAAAACACGATAATTGTCCACATTTTCGAACTCTTTATTAATTTGTTCCACTTTCCGCCGTTTTGAAGCAACGTCGGAATCGCCATATTTAATAACGATAGCGACCGATTTATTTTCATCACAACTATTTTCTTTCCCAATAGTAGCCATTTTTTTCGATCATTTTTAATAGAATGATTATACTTTCCAGTTCGTCGAATTAATCTGTAACAACGCATTTAGGTGCAACAATACCAATTGAACTTTATAAAAATGTCTTCTACATATGTTAAATGTTCTTAAAATCTTGCAAGAATTTTAAATAAGATTTTTTTTTAAAAAATATGCCTAATAAACCTTTTTTAAGTTTTTATAAATATAACATCAAAATTTGCTTTGAGGTAAGGTACTCTGTGGAAAGCGGTCAATAAAGAACAATTTATAATGCTGTGCAAAACATCAGGTGGAACCGATGCGCCCCAACGAAACGCGCTGCTGAACCTTTTTTTATTATTTTCTCTTTGGACGTAAGAAAGAATTAAATTGGGTATTGTTATCATAACTTTGGACAGAGTTAAGATATTTTTACTCGCAAAGATGCGTTTGAATGGTATTTAATTAGGGATTAATATTTTTTTATTATTTTATTTTTTGCAAAAAAAAAATATTGTTTTTCTTTAAATTAAAGTAAAGTTGTAAAATTAAATGTTATATATATATATAATGTCCCAAGAAGAACGCAATTTTTAAATCTGGCAACATTCGAAATGTCATTGTTTGACATTTGAACAATTGTTATTGTTTGTTAGTAGAAGGTACGAGGTTAGTAAAAATGGAGCGCTACACGAATGAACAACGCATTCTCATTGTGAAATTGTTTTACCAAAATGGTGAAAGTTTTTGCGGCTACAGTTCGCAAATTGCGATCAATTTGGGGTCACAATAATGCTCCAAAAGAGTCAACTGTAAAGAGATTAATGGATAAATTTGCCGAAACTGGGTCTGTTAGTGATGTAAAGACAACAACGCGCCATCGACCAGGTCGATCGACCGAAAATGTCGCAGCTGTACGTGATGATGTCGCTCAAACTCCATCCACCTCAATTCGACACCGAGCTCAGCCAATTGGTGTCTCCAAATCCACTTTGCAGCGAATTTTGACGAAAGATTTGCATCTTCATGCATACAAAATTCAATTGACTCAGGAACTGAAGCCAGCTGACCATGGACAGCGAAGGGAGTTCGTTAATTGGGTATTGGAGAGACAACATGAAAATGCTGATTTTGCCGATAAAATCATCTTCAGTGACGAGGCCCATTTTCATCTTGATGGCTTCGTCAATAGGCAGAATTGTCGCATTTGGGGTGCGGAAAATCCTCGAGTGATTCACGAGAAGCAAATACATCCTCAACGTGTCACTGTGTGGTGTGGTTTTTGGGCTGGAGGAATCATTGGACCTTTTTTTATGAAAATGAGGCAGGTCAAGCGCAAACAGTCAATGGTGTTTGGTATCGTGAAATGATGACCAGTTTTTTCTTGCCTAGAATTGAAGAAATGAATGTGGAGGGCATGTGGTTCCAACAAGACGGCGACACATGTCATACAGCCAGAGAAACAATTCAATTGCTGCATCAGTCATTTAAATACTGCGCTCTTCTTGGGACACCCTTATATATATATATATATATATATATATATATATATATATATATATATATATATATATATATATATATATATATATATATATATATATATATATATATATATATATATATATATATATATATATATACAGGGTTTAAAATGCTAACGCAATTTTAGTCAAAAGTACAGAATTTGTCAATTAGTTTTAGCATAACAAAGTCAAAACTAATATGCGAACAAATGCTAAAACTAAATTAGTCGTAATATTCAGTTAGCGTTAGCAAAATAAACTAACGCTAACCAAAATATGCATATATTATTAGCAATGGAAGAAGAAGCAACTGCTGATTTTGCTAACGTCTTTGCTAAATTGTGCTAATTTGGTGACTAATTTCGACTTGTGTGTTTGGTTCGGTTTTTGTGTGTAACCGAAAATTGTGTTCGGCTCGAGTACGGTGTTGCCTACCTTTGATAGACAATAAGTTGTGTTTTTAAAAAATTGCATGAAACAATATTGCTGTGCGTTTCTGTAGCTGTTAAAGGTATATATATAAAAACAAGTGAAATTAATAGCACAGAAATAATTCGAGGTAGGTACTCGTATATATTTACATCTTGTTTATACATATGTTATGTACAATGACTAATAAATCACTGCATAATGGAGTCCACATGGTTAGATCCGTTTAACTTCCAACGGGAATGTTATATGTTCCACATTTAGCATTGGATTGAGGAGATGCATAACGAACTCTGAAAATGCTGAAATAATAAATATTCGTAGAACAAATAGTATGACTGTTTAACCTAATATTCTCAATATTTTTCAAACATACATATTGAGCGTTTTAATAGAAAAATAGTCCATCATTTCGCGTTTATTTATTTTTTGAAGGCTATTTATTTAAAAAATCTTGTATCAGAAATCCCCACTGACGGTACCACTATTGGATACTTTGCGTCATGTTCCGTTGACAAAACTGAAACCAGCTCAAATTTTTTGCTAACGAAAAATGGTTAGTCAAAATTAGCAAATTTTTAGCAGCACATTAGTCAATTGTGGTTAGCAGAGGTGTGTCATTTTTTTGACTAACGCTAACGCGAGCTAACGTTAGTCGGACATTAGTTTTAGCTCTGGCTTGTGGAAAAGATTGTTAGCATTAGTTTAGCAAAATGATGCTAATGGTTAGCGGACTGGTGCTTTTAAACCCTATATATATATATATATATTGAGAAATATATATATATATATATATATATATATATATATATATATATATATATATATATATATATATATATATATATATATATATATATATATATATATATATATATATATATATATATATATATATATATATATATATATATATATATATATATGGGTGCTCTAAGTAGAGATACTTTTTTCAATAGCCTTTTTTGACAGATCACGTGTGAGTCGTGTCATGCTGTCACGTTATTTTTGTTTAGTATTGTTTGGCATTTCATCATGGAAAGACTTACGCCTGAACAACGTTTGCGAATCGTTCAACTTTGTTACGAAAACTTACGTTCTCTGAGGAATGTGTTTCGTGCACTTCGTTCAACTTATGGTCAACATAATCGGCGTACTATTCGCAACACCATCACCCATCTTGAGACCCAGCATTCATTATTGGATAGTATTCGACCGAATAGACTACATCCAGCATGCAGTGAAGAAAATGTAGCGGCCGTAGCTGAGAGTGTATACCAAGACCGTGGAGAGTCGATTCGGCGCCGTTCGCAGCACCTGGGACTGACGTATGGAACGACTTAACGCATTTTACGTCGAGATCTTAAATTGAAAGCGTACAAAATATAAGTACAGCTTGTGCAAGAACTGAAGCCGCCCGACGTTCCCAAGCGACATCGCTTCGCTCTATGGGCTCTTGAAAAGGTCCAAGAAGATCCGACGTTTTCGAGCCAAATTTTGTTCAGCGATGAGGCCCATTTCTCAATGAGTATATAAACAAGCAAAATTGCCGCATTTGGGACGAAGAGCAACCAGAAGAGCTTCAAGAGCTGCCACTTCATCCAGAAAAAACAACGGTTTGGTGAGGTTTATGGGCCGGTAGAATCATCGGTCCATATTTCTTCAAAAATGATGCCGGGGAGAACGTAACCGTTAATGGCGACCGTTATCGTGCCGATAACCGACTATTTGATGCCTGAAATTGAAGATCGTGATCTCTGCGACATTTGCTTTCAACAAGACGGAGCCACTTCCCACACATCGCGTCAATCAATGGATTTATTGAAAGCACACTTCGGTGAACAGATAATTTCACGTTTTGGGCCGGTCGATTGGCCACCAAGATCTATCACACGACCGTGATAGATCTTGGTGGCTAGACTTTTTACTGTGAAGATATGAAAAGTCAAAAGTTTATGCGGACAAACCCGCTTCGAATCGGGCCCTGGAGCAAAACATCACGCGTGTCATTCGCCGGTTACCAGTCGAAATGCTCAAACGAGTCACCGAAAATTAGACTCAACGGATGGACCATCTGAGACGTAGACGCGGCCAAAATTTGATAGACATAATCTTTAAAAAATAAATGATAAGAATGTTCTTTCAAATGATAATAAACACTCCCCATTCAATTTGAATTTTCTGTGTTTTTTTTTTTTAAAAATTATGGAACCCCGAAATGGATTACGCGATCGTTGGAAATAACGCGCCTGAAGAAGCTCAAATCATTGCCAAAAACCTAATTTTTTTATGTACTGAAAACATGTTTGATAAAAACGTCAAAATAAAAAAATATATGTATAGGAAGGTCCACCGAGACGAAAAAATCAGAAGTGCTTAAGAAAAAATCTGTTTCGATATTTTTAAAAAATACTGTTTTATAATAAATGTCTTACTGCTTATTAATGGATTAAATACTTTTCTTTGATTCTGATACTAGAAAATCGGCTTTAACTTGAAATAATGCTTAAATGTGTAAATTTTGATGTTTTTTATTAACAGTTCTTTTTATTTTATATACGGAGATATGTTATGTCAACAAACTTTACATTATATGCCTCTTACAATATCAAACAGCAACAACTTTTTTCTAATGTTTTGTGTGGGCAGCATACCTCCCCGTTTGCCCCCCTGGGGGCATATCCAAAAATGGAATTTAACTTTATATCCAAAATTAAAAAAAAAAACTAATACTAAATTGTTTAAGGATATTCTGATTACAGAAATAAGAAGAGCAGCCCAGGAGCTTCTCCTGGTATAAATTTCAAGCCAGCATACCACCTTGTTTGCCCCCAGTGAGGCATATCCAAAAAATGGAATTTAACTTTATATTCAAAATTTAAAAAATTACTAAATTGTCATAGGATATTCTGGTTACAGAAATACGGAGAGCAGCTCAGGAGCTTCTCTTTTTTTTTAAATAACCAACACTCAGGGGAGTGTTGGTCCACTAGCCAACGCAAGCGGTGCATTGCATGAGGGGCGGAAGGAGAGAGTAATGTTTATTGACACTTGCCTTGAACTTCTGGATGTCGCAATTAGTAGGAAATTGAACTGTAGTGTATAGTGCAGTCAACTGGCCAACCGATAACAAACGGGTGTGAATTCCTAGAAAGTTGAGTATCACTGCCAAACACACATTGTATTTTCATTCCCAGAACATCAAGAGCTTCTGACTGTTCAATATCCGTACCATCAATAGAAATTGACGATATTGTTGGGTCAGCGAATCGCTTGTGAGACAACAAGCTGCACTGTGTCTAACGCGCATTGAAATCTACTCTATTCACGCGACCCCATTCGGAAATGGCCAGTAGATCCCGGTCAAGTGTCTCATCCATAATTCGCCTTTTGTCGTCAATATCTTGAAAACTCGGCCTACGGTCGAATGAATATGAATGACGCCTCACTGGGGGTTGTTGTCATCTGCGAAAGAATTGATTGGATTCAGGGTCTGACCCAAAAGATCGTCAATGAAAATAAGAAATAAAGAGGGAGAAAGGACAGAGCCCTGTGGTACACCTGCGGTCGAGCAAACGTTTTACCGACACCAAAAGCGATCAGCTATGTTATGAGTGCACCGTTCCAGACTCTATCAAAGGCCTTGGAGATATCCAGAGCCACGACCTTACTCTCACCAAACTGGTGTGTAGACCGACTCCAACGCTCCGACAAAAACGCCTTTAGGTCTCCGGTAGAGCGATTTCTACGAAAGCCATACTGTCGATCACTTAGCTGGTCGTTGGTCTCTAAATACCTCAAAAGATGGTGGTTCACCATGCTCACCATTATCTTGGAGCGCAGAGAAAGTCGCACGGTAGGCAAGGTAGAAAAGGTTGCGTAATGGACGGGCTAGCGTCGAAGAGCACTTACATAAGACAAGTGCCGAAATACCATCCGGGCCCGGGAATTTATTTACATCAAGGTTCGCAAGAACCCTTTTAACTCCACGTGTTCGAAAAAATATCTGAGGCATGGAACTTGATACGTTTTCGATCGCGGGGAGTGGTTGATTGCTTTCCGGCAAGAAGGAATTTCCTGCAAATATTTCAGCCAAAGTTGCCTGGTTGCCTTTAACAGGAGTTGGGATAGATGAAGAACTATCTATTACTCTTCTTACAAACGACCAAAAGCTCTTACTTCCCCTAGGAGAAGTAAAAAAATACTAAATTGTGTTAGGATATTCTGATTGCATAAATGAGGAGAGAAGACCAGGAGCTACACCTGGTAAAAATTTCAAGCCAGCATACCTTCCCGTTTGCCCCCACTGGGCATATCCAAAAATGAAACTTAACTTTATATCCAAAATTAAAAAAATAAATACTAAATTGTTTTAGGATATTTTGAATTCAGAAATAAGGAGAGCAGCCCAGAAGCTACTCCTGGTATGAATTTAAAGCCAGCATACCTCCGCGTTTGCCCCTAGTAAGGGAATATCCATAAATGTAATTAAAATTGTGTTATGTTATTCTGATTACAGAAATAAGAACATCAGCCCTGGAGCTTCTCCTGGTATAAATTTCACGCCAGTATACCAACACGTTTGCCCCCAGTGGGGGGCATATCAAAAAAATGGAATTTATCTTTATAAGTATATACAAAATTTTAAAATATAATAAGTTATTGATATTCTGATACAAAAATAAGGGGAACAGCCCAGGAGCTTATCCTGGTATAAATTTCAAGCCAGCACACCTCCCCGTTTGCCCCCAGTGGGGGCATATTCACAAATGGAATTTAATTTTATATCCAAAATTTAAGGATATTCTGATTACAGAAATAAGGAGAGCAGCCCAGGAGCTACTCCTGGTACTAATTTCAAGCCAGCATAACTCTAAAAATGGAATATAACACAACATACGTTATCAAAAAATGTACCTTATATAGCAGGAAACACTGTCTATTATTTAAGATTATTTGAGAAGACTGGAGATGTAAAAGACCGCCAACGCTCTGTTCGAACACCGCATGTCATTAAAGCCGTTTAATCAAGAATTCACAGAAATCCGCTTCGATATTCATCTCCCGTGAGATGAATATCACGCAAAAGTCCATGAGTCGAATCATTAAAAAAGAATTGGGACTTGGGGCTTTCAAACGACGTACCGGACATTTATTGACTGCAGCTTTAAAAAAAATAGGATTGAAAAATGCAAACGTCTTTTGGTGAAGCACGCTGATAAATTGCACAGAAAAATTTTGTTCACCGATGAAAAATTTTTTATCGTTCAGGAAAAATTTAACAAGCAAAATGATAGAGTGTATGCGCGGTCATCTAAGGAAGCATCTGAACTGATCCCAAGGGTGGAAAAGGGTCATCACCCAGCTTCAGACATGGTTTGGTGGGTGTCTCTTACGATGGGGTCACTGACCTGCAATTCTGCGAACAAGGAGTCAAAACATCGGCCAAAGTTTACCAAGAAACCGTTTTGGAAGCTGTTGTGAAGCCTCTTAACAATTCCCTGTTCCAAAACCAGCCATGGACTTTCCAGCAGGATTCTGCGCCGGCCCAAAAGGCTAAAACGTCCCAGGCCTCTGAAGAATGACACTCAAGCAGTCCAGATTTAAACCCATTGGATGACAAATTTTGGACGGTTTTAGAGGATAGGGGTTGTCGCAAAAGATACCCCAACATTGGATCTCTTAAGACTGCTTTTTTCGAGCTGTGGCCAATTTTCCAATGGGCCAATACGACTTAAGGCGTGTGTAAAGGCAAAAGGCGGACATTTCGAATAAATAGATTCTTTTTGGATACAATATACACCAATAAATATATTAAAAAATATTTGGTCCAAAAACATTCAGTACTTTTTATTTTACAGCATAAAACGTGTGTAACAGTATTTATGTCCCTACTAAGTATATGGTTGAAAGGGCGTGGCTATAATTAAAATTTTACGTCTTTTAGTAAACCCAGCATTAATTTTCATAACCACTCATTTTCACTACCATTGCCTGAAGCGTACTGATTTTAATGAAAAATCGTAAAGGGTCGGTTTTGTGGGAGGAAATAGCAACTATTTTTGTTTCACACGTGTAAAATGATAAGAAAATGTACGCTCGGATAGTATCATTTTTGTGACAGATACAAAGAGGGACTTGGCTAAAACACAAATTTTTCGCCAATTTTTGTAGTTTGTCGTCTTTTTTAATTTTGTTAACCAAAATTATTGTGCGAAGGGACATGAATGGAATCAAATTTTTTGTAACAATGTTTACATTTTCATTCTATTCCTAAGTATAGATTTTAGTAGCAATTCTGCATATGAATGGGAGCCACCAAAATGTGGCGTATCAACTAAACATCTGCATGAATAGTTTTTTCTTTTTGTTTTTGAATGCAGAAAAAGCCACCCATATGGTGTGGGAGGTTCAAAAATATGTTGCAATATGGCTTATTGACAATTCCATAGGTAATTTTGGAAAAATATTAGACACGCTAAAGTAAAAACGATTGGCGACATCTTGTGAAAAAAAGTCATGAAACGGACACTTGTTGTCCAAATTATACAGCTACGGAAACTAAAAAAATTAAAATGTTGAGATAAAAAAAAATAATTTAGAAATTAGGTAAAACAAAAATTACGAAATTGAAAAAATGTCCGCTGCAACAGCAACCATATTCAAGCATAATTTAATTGAATGAACTTTTCCGTTAATATAAGCACTACATTATTGCATTTAATCAAATATTTTGATTCGTTTTTAAAGTATTAATACAGCCTTTTCGTTAAATTCCCTATTCCTTCAAACCTTTATGGGGTATTTTTAATAACCGATCTATGATTATTTTTCGGTATAGCTCTTGCGAGCCATTTTTTAAAATCACAAAACAAATTCTCCATAAAATTTAGATCCCTTAACTTCAATAGTTTTTTCTCAAACAATGTTTTTGGGAGTCGTCTGCTTTGTTTTAGGTAATTGTCCTTTTGAAAGATCCATTTTAGGGGCTTTTCATATTTTGTACATGACAACATAATATTTCGTAGGATTTCTACATATTTAGCTGTGTCCATGTCATACTACCACAATAAAAAATTTTGGGCTTAACTGATATTGACATGTTCTTGGCCTTCTGGATACAGATTATCTTGTCGTATCGTATCCTGCGAGCGGTTTCCATAGTAATGGAGGTGCAAACACGATATATTATCTCAAAGTCGGGAACAAGGGTGATTTTAGTACTACAAGTACAATTTTTCATATGTCGCGTCGTTGTTGTGACACCACGGGTTTTCTGCCACGCTTTTGTGATTTTAATTTTGAATGTCATATCATTAAGTCTATTCTCGAAGAACACTTAAGTTATGCTTTTAAAAACACAAGATATTATTCTCGCAGAACACTGAAGTTATTCATTTAAAAACACAAGATATTAAACAATTAATTACTTTCTATTTTTTGCTTCCGATTTTCTAATATACTGCTATAATTTTGACTGCTTAAATTTCCCTACTATTCCAAAACTTGCGTTATAGCAATATTAATTAGAACAATTTTGCCGAACTTATGCTTTACTTTGCATAGTACTTACATTTTATAACGATTAATATTCGTACAGTATAGAAAATATAGAAATGTCCAGGCACAAAATTGTAAGCTGTGGAATCTTAAGCTTTGGTGCACTGCTATTGTTTTGGCTAAAAACTGTTTTCGGTCATTTTCTTTCTGAAGCCAGTTTTCAAACTGTTGCGCTTTATAAAAGCGGGTATTTTTGTCATGCTTTATGCAATAGAAATCGCTTTGAAGTCAACTTAGGAATAGGCATTTGTTTGATCAATAATTTCATCGTTGAACCTGAATCTCTTTCCACAGAGCTAGTTACGTTTATGGTCAATTGAGAGCAAACGCGGCACCCATCTTTCTTAAAACTAAGTGATCATGTAAAATCGAAACCACCATACCGTCGATTTTTTCGACATTTTCGGGTGTATTGACCTCAATATGACGTCCAGAACGTGGAGCGTCATTTGTACTCGTGCGACCACAACGAAAGTTAGTAAACCACTTTTTTACCGTTAAAATCGACGGTGCAGAGTCCCCATAGTATTTATCAAGTCCTTGGTTTGCTGATGAGGTTTTTCCGCTGCTGTTGTTGTTATTAAAAAAAGGCAACAATGGAAAGTTAGGTGAGGCAACAGGATAGTCGTTGTTCCTGTAGATTTGGAAAATCGCACAGCATACGTTGTACTAACTCTTTCTTTTCGTCGCTTCCACTGTAGTCATTGCAAGATGAGCCCATAATATCAGCCATCTTCTCTATCGCATAATGTTCTTAAATGTTCACATATAATTTGTTTTCCAAATACAGGCGGGCATGCTTAGATCGACTTAGAATAATACGACGTCTGTCTATATTTTATAGTGATTATATTTAACCACGGAAATAAAACTAATTTATACTGTTAAGATTAAAATTTATGGCGTCACAGGCAACAATTATTTTCAATGGATTCAGAGTTGTGCAAATTGCAGATTATCTCAATATGGGGTTAGGCGCTGGGAAGAGTAAATACCAAGACTAGCTTACTTCCTTTTAAGTTCACAGCATGTTAAGTTTTTTGAGACCAAACAAATTACGGCTAACATTTGAAAATTAAAAAAAAAAATTTTAAAGTTAAAGTTTTTCGATCACACATTTGATCATGAAATAATCCATATGTAGTTTTTTGTTTCAATTACTTAAAAATCTTAACGTTTTGCTTTAAACTATTAACTGATCTCAAAAATAACATTGTGCATTTTTAGTGCATATTTTTCGATTTTTTGTGTATATTTTCTTTTTATAATCTATTTTGATTATTTAAAAAAAATTACAACTTTTTCTCCGTTTAGAAGATAACAGGTTATTTCCGCAAATCCACTTGCTATACAGCGGAAATGTATACACAATTTGTCATTCCGTTTGGTACACCTCGAAATTTTGATCGGAACTAAAACATTTTTACTACCTTTGACTAAATTTGAGGCATTTACCCAACGGTCTAATGTCTATTAATTTGACGATTTGGCTGAATTAGAGGCCTTGGCCATGGACGTTTGGGGACATGTGGTAACCAAAACAATAAGCTTTTCGCACAGTGCAAATATGTACGTATATTAAAGATTAGGCATATTTGGTACTCGGATCGTACTAAGGGATGCAAAATCAGACTTTTTGTTTCTCCAAATTGTACTTTTCCTTTTCCCATGATATCTTGAAAATGCAATTCATTAAACTTCATTTGGTCCAAAAATGTTTATTCAAGTTGAGTTAGGAAAGAAGTATTAAGGTCATCCTAGAAACTTCTTTAATACGTGAATCGCTTCAATATATTTGAGATACTGTATAAAGTGTTACTCAAAAATAACTTTATTTTTTTAAAACAAATAAACAAAAAACTGGAATTTTTTAAACTTGAAATAACAGCAACTATTTTTTGAACAGATATTATTTTACGGGACCATCGAGTACTCAAAGTGTCAGAAGGCAACAGGCGGAGATTTCACCTGAGGAGAAGGTACTCGGCAGACGCGCGTTGTTCTGCCGCAGCTGAGATCTGGATGGTGCAGCCGCCTTAACTCTTACTGGGCACGAATTGACATTTGTCCCGCCTGCCATCAGGGACCACATGACGTGATGCACCTCTTCAATTGTCCGGCCAAGCCCACTCAGCTGACCCCCAGGTCTCAGTGGACGCATCCGTTCAAATGGCGCGTTTCCACCACCTGGATATCGAAGCAGATCCCCCATAGACGTTCAAGACTTCAAAATAAAATATATTGTTGTTACAACAACTCAAAGTAATAGTTTTGTATTTTCTTAAGATTTAAACTTATTTATAAACCAAATACTAAACCACGTTTGAACAATTTGTAAAAAAATGTTGCATCTCATGTTGTCCACATGTGATAACCGCAATAGGCAAATATGATTCCATATGTCAATATTTGCACCTTATACATGTCAGAAATTAAACAGCGGGCCGTATAAATCGATTCTTTAATAATCGAGAACTTGGGAAAAAATAAAAATAAGTAGACTTTTTATTCCAAAAAAGGCGACTAAACCGATTTTTTGTTTTCTGGTTTTACTGCTACAAATACTATCCTAAATAAATGCGTTCTAAAGGTGTTCTTGTGAAACCCGAAATAAAAAAGTCTAAAGTTTTGGTAGCACAAAAAATTAAAGAAGCAACAGGGATCGTAAATATCCAGCAAGATGAAAGAGATGTTATCATCTAGCTGGATAATACTTATAGAATTACGGCACTATTTACAGACTCAAATGTCGTAAATTTAATCAAAATCTAATTATAATATGGCTAGAGAGAATGAATATCCATTTATATCAAAGGTTGCCAAAAATGTATCATAAAAAGACTTTTTTGCACGCATGTATCATTGCTACGCAACTTCGAAGTCGTATTTCGCCAAACAATCCAAAAATGCTGTTATTTTCCATTGAACAGGATATGTGGGACAATGACGAAGTTAAATTTTTAAAATGTTCAACTTTTGTTTACCACAAATTGGTACATAATTGATATCTTGTTTCTTTTTAAACCAGAAGAACTCATTATTTCATAGACAAATGTTTTTTAATAAAAGTTGAATTCAATCGAATTTTATTTACGAGCAGTCGATAAATCTTCCCCTTTTTTGTGAAAACGTTGAATTTTGCTTATAACTATAAGTATATACTCGTATAACGTTAGGCTATATACAAAAGCTTGGCGGACATTTAAAGTTTTCTGACAATCTGGGGTTCTAACTAGGTACCTTAAGCTCAGCTCTGGTGAGCATTGGTCCTATTTTTCGGACGTATGCTAAATCTACGTAGAACTTAAAAGAATTAACAATAGCTTTAATCCAAACAAGAAAAGTACCTTATAATTATTAGAATATAAAAAGATCTTATTTGTACTAATTGAGTCGCGGCAGTACCTCGGTATAAATTGTACTAAAAAAATTGAAGTAAAAATTGTACTAAAAATGTACAATTGTACCAAGTTTTGCATCCCTGCTTTAACTATGCACATGTACATATTTAAAACCCTTGATATTTCCTCACGAATCGTAATATAACATTAACTAGATTCGACTACATTTGAGACTACAAGGGTCTAATGCCCTTGTACGGCAAAACAAAAACACTTTCGATTATAGAGTTCGGCCCCTTTAATTATGGTCAGGCGTATACTGAAAAGCAAGGCAATTTCCTTATGAATCTTCATATGAAATAAATTTTTCGAACTTTTTATCTATTTTTATTTCGTCTGTACAATAATAAGCCTTTAAGGGCAATAATACGTATTACTAGCCATTTTTTTATTTATAACCTAGACAAATTTATCCGCCATCATTTATCATCGAGGCAGTGTTTAGACGTGTGTTATTTATATAACTAATCTTCAAAATGTCTATGGCTTTTTAAAAGGCGAAGCTTGAAAAAAAATGTATTCTTCGTTTTGTGTTAATCCCTTCAACAAAAAGAAGCACAGATCATCAGACATGCGTTATATTTCAGACGCCATAGTATAAAAAATCCCTTCTGTAAGAGCTTGTGAAGTTGAAAGAAATACCGGCTTTGAATATTAACGAGCCTTGCGTTGAAGTTATTTCAGATGGAGACAAAAGTAATTCTGAGAATTCTGTTGATAATGACGCAGTTCCAACTTTTACGAAGAAGTTATAAGTTCAAACAAGGAGTGTCAATACCACCAATACCACAAGGATGCAGTATAAGTTTTTGAACAAATAACCCAGAAATACAAAACGTCACAGAGAGCTGAAATAATTCAACTTCTCACGCTTGTTCCATCAACATGTAGTTGTGTAAAAATAATGACGGTTTTGGAAACGTCTCAACGTAAACACGAATAAAATATTGCCTGATGCCAGGAATAAAAGAATGGGTGTCTGTTGCCTCGATGACAAGAAAGTTCAAATGCAGAAGAGAATGGTTCTCTGCAACCTGAATGAGTTATTTGCAACATTTCAATCTGAAACGAGGATGTCAAAACTGGATTCACAAAATTTGATTTAAATATAACCCCAGTAACACCAAGAAAGGATATAAATGGATCTAATATGATTTAGATTAAATTTTATTAAATTATTTATTTTATTATTTATTAATTTAATTATTATTACAGAAAAATAAAAAAAAATTCTATAATTCTAAATAAAAACCGAGTATTTATTCCTGAGAAGGGCAATTTCAAAATCTCGATAATATGATACCCACAATATTATCGAGATTTTGATATTTAAGTTAGAAAGTAACATATAGTTAGTATAAGACATAAGTTTAAGTTTCTAGAACCACTTACACAAAAAGAGGAAACAATTAAAATTAGTGCATACGCTAAAAATTATAAAATGTTGTTTTAAAGGAAAAGACCTAAGCTTTCGTTTGAGCAAAAGAGCAAAAAAAATTTTAATTTAGCAAAAAAAGTGAAATTTTTTTTACAAAAAGATTGAATTGAATAACACTTGTTAGGCCAAAATGTCAAAATTCGAACTCTAGCTCATCCTCTAATTCAGACAGTCCTTGGCCGATATCGTGCTAAGTTTTTGTCTAAACTGCTATACAATATGGCTAACCTTGGTGTAAGTTTTATCCCGATCAGAAGACATCGATTCTAAAAGTTGGGTCACTTGACATGAAATGCCTCATATACATTTTCGGTCCCGACAATTACAAATCCAACAAATATTTGTTTTTCAAAATCAATTATATTGATACCAAAAAAATTAAAACAAGAAAAAAATTAACCGATGCTGACTATAAAAGAGAAGAGTCGCGTCTTTGTTTAGGAAATGTCGGACTATATGGTGTGGAAGGGAGAAGCAGGCTATATGAAAATGCCGATAAGGTATAATTTAACTAGAAAAGGTTATAGCTCACACTTAATGTTTCTGATTTGTGCTATATCGAATTAAAAGCTTTCGAGGGCTATATCAAAAGATAGACCTATATGGGGAAACTTCAGTAAAATTGGGTAGAAGTCGGTCATAACGCACTGTATTAATTTGAGCACAATCGGATTTTTATTAATTCTTGTCTAACAAAGACTTTGAGCGCGAAAAATGGTTGTGGATAAGCGGCAACTACGTGTCAGAAGGACAGTCCTTAGGCGAAAAATTGCTGCTTCGGGACTGTCTGGCACATAGAAGCGGCTGTCGTGTTCAAAATTCAAAGCACGGTACAATAAAGATGGTAGCTGATTTCAATTTTTTCTTGTAGAAATAAAATGATCAAATTTCAATTATCAAACATTCACAATAAACATCAAGCATTCATGAATATTGATTTTTGGCAATCTCTTTTAAGTGACTTTGACAGTCAAACCAACTCTTTATTTGTTGTTGGACAAGTGACTATACTTATACCTTGTTTATTATGCCATATTTTAAAGTTTATTCAAAAAATAATGTGGTTCTAAAACTGTTCTTACTTTCCTAGGTTCCTTGGCATCATGCGCAGGTAAAGAAATACCCTGAAGAATAAAATATATGAATATTGATGAGATTAATGTATATGTCTTCATATGTACGGTGTTGTAGTCGATAAATTTAAATTATTTTAAATAAATTCAATACTTTCAATTCATAAATTTATTGAAGATTTTATACATTAAGGACATATTGGCGAATCAATATATTGTATTTCCGATTCGAATACTAACGTTGTCACTATAGACAGTTAATTTGTATATTTTTTAATGAAGTGGTTGACTTAAGCTAAGTCAATATCTATGGCTTAGTGATATTTCACCTAGGAGATAGTTGAAATTTTAGTTGTAACCAATCAAGAAATTTTTTCTGTGTAGGTTTGTAAGCCTTTCCCCAGCAACCCCCATTTGTTAGGAAGATTGAAACCTTATGTTGTTAATTCTTTTCCCAAAAGATTTGGACAGATTAAGTTCCTGGTGTGAATTTAATTTTTTGAAATTGAACATTAAAAAGTGTACGCAAATGTGTTTCTCTAGAAGTAGATTGTTGGCTACTAAAATTAAATTATGTGACTTTGAATTGACATCGGTTGATTCATTTCTCGATCTTGGTTTTATGATAGACAGAAAGTTAAATTTTAATAACCATATCATTACTATTGTAAATAAAACGTATGGTGTCTTTCATTTTATGAAACGCTGGGCAAAAGAGTTTACTGATCCATATAATACGAAACAGGAGCCGCGTTTTTTACAGGTAACTAGCTTAGTTTAGTTAGTTAGCAATATGGTATTCTGGCAACATTCAAAAACATTTTATTTTAGCTGGCAGCATAAGCCAAAAAAAGTTTTTTACAAACAAAAAGGCAATGCAAATTGGGGAAACCCAATTTTGTTACTTCGTATATAAATTGTATTTCGTTCAGTACAGCATTAAACATGAACTCCAGAAAAGGTCAAGAACCATAATTTTTTATATGTAATTAAAGCCTGGTACGTGAGATCGTGAAAAACTTAAGCATGTATATCGCTTAGGAAATGACTCATAAATGAGGGTTTGTCAAGATTTTTTCAATTTTTACCGCAATTTCACAGAACTTTTTTGTTGAAGTTTGAGATTTCTTTACATAAAATAGCGAACTAGTAGCGTGCTTAAGATAATAATTGAATATTAAATTGAAATAAATTAAGATAATATTGAATATTAACTGAATATTTGATACAGATATTGGAGTTACTTATGCAAATGTGCTATAACAACGACGATGACCTTCTTAAAGACATTATATTCTCTTCCAGCTCATCATCTTCAGCTCTTTCGCAAGACTCAATACAATTAATGGAAATATTTCTATCGCGCTTTTTCTACATTCTTCTTCTTTCATTTTCTTTGTGTATCAATTACAAAAAACATATGTTTTTGATTTTGTTAAACAAGCCGGATACGTCATATTTTTTTTGTTAAAAAGGTAACTCTAACTCGTTTCGTTACCGAGTAGTTTCGAGCAGCCCCAACATTCAAGTTGCTATTTTTTGTTATAGAGGGTGTCCCACATAAAATATTGTTTAGCCTCAGTTTATTTTTAAAAAAGAGGTAAAAACGTCGTTATGTTACACCAGAGCAAACCATACAAACTCCCCACCGTTACTATGCTACTAAAACACAAGAAAAATTAAGACATAGTCCATTTTTGAAGCCCCTTGGTCCCATGCGTCCGACCCGTATCTTTGCCAAAACATCAAGATTAATATATATTAGGATCAGTAGCAAAATTTGTTTAATTTTATTGTCCATAACCGTTTTGATCACGTGGACAGTTTTATTAGCCACATTAGCCAAAATGACCAACCGTAACCACGACAGTCGGTTCTATGCACCGGATTGACCCGAAGTAGTAATTCTTCGGCCAAGGGCTGTCACCTCGGCACTGCGTGTGCCGCTACAACAACAACAACCAACCGTAAGCCGTCATATCAAGCTAAATTTTAGCATCCTAGGATAATTTGTGTGACCGTTTTCGTGATTTCAACAGGCATACTGTCGGACACACATTGCTAGAATGTCTTAGAATTTTACGACGATCAATAATATATAGGGTGATCCAGAACAAAAAAAATATAAAAAATTCAAATCAAGTGTGAAATCATTAATGGTAATTTGAAAGGACATTTTATGGCATTTATTTTTTGAATAAAATTTCCTTCAAATGTTGGCCGCAACTACGCCTCAGGGTTTCCATTCTATGGGTCCAATTTTGGATGACTCGTTCGAGCATTTCGACCGGTATGGCATTAATGTTGGCTTCCAAAACCTGAATCGTAGCTGGTTTGTCCGCATAGACTTTGGAATTTACGTAGCCCCAAAGAAAAATGTCTAAAGGTTTGATATCACTCGATCTAGGCGGCCAACTCACCTGTCCAAAACGTGAAATTAGCTGCTTTTCAAAATGACCTCTCAATAGATCCATTGTTTGAGCAGCCGTATGGCAAGTGGCACCGTCCTGTTGAAACCAAGTGTCGTCAAGATCACGGGCTTCAATTTCAGGTAGCATAAAGGTCGACATCATGGCGCGATAGCGAGCACCATTCCCGGTTACGTTTCGGCCATCAACATTTTTGAAAAAATATGCACCGATGATTCCACCAGCTTATAAACCGCACCAAACGGTGGTTTTCTCTGGGTATAATGGAAACTCTTGAACCTCTTCTTGTTGCTCTTCAGCCCAAATGCGGCAATTTTGTATATTGACTTTGCCGTTGAGCAAGAAGTGGGTCTCATCACTGAACAAAATTTTGGTCGAAAACAGCGGATCTTCCCTCACCGAACGCTAATTTCCATAATACATTTGCCAACATTTGAAGCTAATTATTTTCAAAAAATAAATGCCATAAAATGTCCTTTCAAATTACCAATAAAGTTTCCACACTTGATTTGAATTTTTATATTTTTTATTCTGAAAAAATACCTCTAGGTGGATCACCCTTTATATATACCTAATAGTTTGTGTAATCAAGATTTCGTGTGGTAGAAAAAGGAATGACACTTTGAGTATACCTTCCACCCTTCGTTGGAAATGCGATATTTATTATAATATGGTGTTGTATCTCTATTTGTTGTCAAATATTTTGGAGGCAGTTAAACCAATTTCATAACAGACCGAAAGCATATTGTGGGCTTGGGTATAGGTAAATAAAGTTGCAAGCAAAGGTCATTGTATTTTTATATTTCGATTCTTACTTGGCTTGATAGGTAGATTGGAACGCACACGTACGTAAATATATCCATACATATATGTATCGAAGCATATACATACATATATATGTATTTGTCTTGTCATATGGTTGGTATCAAGTGGAAATATTTACATAATATGAACGGCATAAGAATTTTTTAAGGTAGCAGTTTGTGGAAATTGCTATTATACATGTTTTGAAATAAAATTGCAAATTATTTTCAATTGGTATTGTTGTACTTAAGTTGACCTATAAATAGAAAATGATAGCACACTGAAACATAACGCATTCTCTTTTTTTCGGGCGATGACGTTTACAACTAAGAAAATGTTTATTTCTTTTATTCTATTATTTTAATTATATTTCATTAATTACAAACGACTTGGTGTATTTTATTTTTGACCGTAACTCAATTACATAGACCAACACAACACCGGGCGAGATATTTCAATTATTAATATGATTCAACAGAATACATGTAGATGTTAAACCCCACTATTTTGTATCAGCGTTGTATTCGATACAGTCCCTAGTGTGGCCAGATGTTATCATAGAACTCAACCTAAAAGATTATCTCAACGTAATTATCAGTTTGAAGCTGAATGGTCTAAAATTGGCGGCGGCAGATTTATACAGTCCGTCCGTTGTTAAAAACAATAGTTTAACTTTCATAACACAAACCACACTCAGCCGAAAAAATCGATTTACGGAGACTTTCGTACATGGAATTCAAATTTATAAACATTGTACAATAATACAATTATGGGAAAATGTATCACATTCGAGCAAAATCAGACTGTAACCCCTGGGCGATTATTGTTATAATTGTCGTACAAGGGAAATTAGTGGGTCCCAAATTAGCTGTTTGTCAGAAAAAAACATTCGTTCGACATCGTAGGTCAGGCTGTAAGTGCATTGTTTGTGCCGGTGCTGTCAGATTAATCCGATACGAGTAGTACTATCATCGTTTAAGTCTTTCGTTTTTAATAAATTGTGCTTTTTAGACGTGTGGCTTTCAAAAGAAATAAAACGCATATAATTGAATGTTATGGCCAAGAATTTAGCTTTATTTTAAAGATAAGGGTTTGTCATTATGTTTTAAAAAATATTTCAGGCAAGTGACCTCCGGGGCTTGCTCGAATAAATTCCAGCCGAGGCCCAATTTTCGAACACTTTTTCAGCATTTGGGAGCGTATGTCAGCAGTTAGTTTATGTTTCGTTGGCTGTATGGCATGTAGCGCCGTCTTATGGCAACAAGAGGGGGAGTGCCACATAATCCCCAAAATCAAAATCCCCAAACACAAAATCCCCAGACGAAAAAAAAATCCCCAAATCAAAATCCCCAAACACAAAATCCCCAAACATAAAATACCCAAACACAAAATCCCCATACTTTTTTGGAGATAGTGTCACAAAATCCCCAAATTTTTACGATATTACCGATCATATAAACAAAAGCGCAAGCAATGCTGTAACAATGTGAAACAACTATGAAAACCATACTATGATTTTTCATTTCTCTCAATTATCACTTCAACCTTTTCATTGTGTATTCTTGTTCTATTTTTAAACATTAACCGTTATAGTTTCATAAGTTCGATATGATTTTCGCGTTAAGTTGATATTAACAAGCTTGACTATCAGTGTGTATCCAGAGTGGAAATATTAAAGACTTATTTTAAAAGAACACAATTTGTTTCATTTCAAAGTTATAACACTTGCATTTTCTTAAAACTTTAATTCTAAAAACACTGTTTTGAAGTGAACATTGTGCCAAAAATTATTAAACTTTTAAAATAAAATGGATGTATCCCTTCAGAAATCCAATAAAGGCAAGGAGAAATTATTTGTGGATGGATATGATTACCATTTTCATTCAAAAAGTAAAAAGGGCGAGTTTCGTTGGTCTTGTGCGCAAAGGAAATCAACGCTGTGCAAAAGTGTCGTAATAACAACAGAAACCAGTGGCGATCATATTGTTAAACGGGCTCCTACCTCGCACAATCACGACCCAAAGGCGTACTGTGTATCTGTAGCATCTGCAAATAATAAAGTGAAAGACATGAGCAGCTCATCTGCACTGGAACCTTCCCAAATAATTAGAGAAGCAGTTGTAGATTGTCAACAAGACCACCGCGTGTACCTGCCGTCGAAACGAGCACAAAAAATGAAAATAATGCGTAAGCGAAAAGCAACGGATACGCTGCCAGAGCCGCTTAATTTAGCAGAAATATGCATTCCAGAGCACCTAAAATACTTGGAGGGCGAACTTTTTGTATTAAGTGACTGGGATTTCAACGGTGAAAAAAAAATATCATATTGGGCACGTCGAGTTCATTGAAAGTATTAGGGAGGTCACCGTGCTGGGTGATGGATGGAACATTTTATGTTGTTCCGAAAGTTTTCCGACAGCTTTTCACCATTCAAGGTATAATTGATGGCCAATTTATGCCTCTAGTTTTTTGCCTTATGAGCAAAAAATCTAAGCAGGCATACACCGAGTTCTTTCACCAATTGTTCCATATGGCTTTAGCACAAAACATTAATTTAAATCCTCAAAGAATAATTACGGATTTTGAGCAAACCATCTCGTCTGTTGCAAAAGAGTATTTTCCTGATGCCCAGTACAAGGGATGTTTATTTCATTTTGGCCAAATTATTTGGAGACGAGTTCAAAAAGAAGGACTAGCTCAAAAGTATGGCGATAATGAAGCTTTCAGCATTGCAATTCGTATGCTCAAAAGCTTATCATTTGTTCCGTCCGAAAGTGTATTAGATTATTATACAGAACTAAATGCCAGCTGTAAAGATAAAGATTTTAAAAAAATAAGTGTTTGGTTTAAGCAAAATTATATTAGCGGAACAACAAAGTCTGGCGCCCCTAAATATGACCCTAAATTTTGGTGTGTTTCGGATTCTTTTAAGGAAAATTTTCCGCGCACTCAAAACTCTATTGAGGCTTGGCACCGTAGGTTTAAAGTTATTGTAGGGAAAAAAAATGTGGCGTTTATGAAATTATTAAAGAGTTAGGGAAAGAATTTATAGAAATTAAAACAAATATAGAGAAGATACACTCAGGCATAAGTATAAAAAAAAAATAAAAAAAATGTTGAACGTCTTAAGAAAATTAAAAAAGTTGTTAGATCTCGAACTGATTTAGATAAAATAACTTATTTGTCTTCTATATCTCATAATATTTCACTTTGTAATTAAAAGTTTTATAACATGTTCTAAATTTCATTTTATATGTAAACTATTTTGATAAAGAAAAATTATTTGTTTTTTCCTATTATTAAATATTTGTGAAGTCATCATATAATTTTTTAAGATTTTAATTTCAAACTGAACTATTTTTATAAAGAAGTATTGTTGTTTTCTCCTTATTGTTGTACATTTTAGTTTACTACTATTCATGACATACATATTAAATATTTATGAATTCATCATACAATTTGTTTGGAATTTTAATTTCAGAAATAATGCCAAACACAAAATCCCCATTTTCTGTGTGAAATACATTAAAATTAGGTTAAAAATCGCGCGATTTTAAACCTAATTTTAATGTATTTCACACAGAAAATGGGGATTTTGTGTTTGGGGATTTTGTGTTTGGGGATTTTGTGTTTGAGGATTTTGTATTTGGGGATTTTGTGTTTGGGGATTTTGATTTGGGGATTTTGATTTGGGGATTTTGATTTTGGGGATTATGTGGTACACCCCTAGTGAAATGCTGTTTGGGATAGAGCCAAGAGGTGAAATAGTGGATGAAATTACTGAACATTTGCAAGAGATGTATGCTGAGAAAGAAGTAGATTTGCATCTAATTAGAAGAGAAGATTCAGAGGATATAGATAGATCTCAATCGAACAACCTAAAGTATTTAAATGCTCATCACAAGCCAACAAGGTAATTTTTAGTGGGAGATCTCGTAGTCTTGAAGAATGTAGATACGACGGCTAGAGTGAACAAGAAAATAATACTAAATACCGCGGACGTTATATTATTTGGAGACTATTGGTCGTTATGAAATATCTGATGTTGAAAATTGTCAGCTTACTTAAATGCCGTACAATGGTATAGTAGATTCTAGTTGTTTAAGAAAATGGTTGGAACCTATGGATTGTAAAGATAGTTGTACTGGGGAATCTGAAGGCAACACTAGTGAATATGAAGATTATGAATTTTTAGAAGACTAATTTTTGCTAGAGGAATGACAATCGAGATCGATTGTATTGTCAGGTCGGCCGAAATTGTAGTCATCTGTGATATGACATCCCTGAGCTTAGAAATATCAACTCTAAGCACATGAATGCAAATATCAACTATTATAAAAAGATGAAACCACGTTTTTATAGCATATCCGTTTTGTTAACCTTCCACGGTTTTACATTTTTTTCGGTTTACGAAGCCACTCAATAAAGACGACTGCTGTAAATTGTCTAAATTCAGAGTGTTTCTTCTAAAAATTTAAAATAAACCTGCTTCAATCAAAAATAATCCAATTTTATTCACAAAAAATAAGCTTCTTGCTGCAAGAGATTTTTGGAATTTTTAGAGAGGAACATGGATTTGGATTCTACGCCAAAGCTCCCAACACCTTAATGTGGTACAGGGTTCTATGACTGTGCTGTTGTTTGCAACAACTTAACGATTACCTATTGAAAAAACTATATATCCTGTTAATGTTTTAATATAAAAAGGTATTTCCTGCAACTCTAGAAGCCACTTTCATTTTGATAAAATTTCGCATAATGCGTTACGAGTGACCCATATCTAACTTTGTGCAAATTAGGCCCTATCGGTTCATGTTTTGAACAGCCCTCACACAAAGGTCCCTTCCGATTGGAGGTCCCTCCGCTAAAGAAGCAATAAATTAAATCCGATCGTGTTCAAATTTTGTATATGTATCTACGTAATGAGCGACCAGTAAGTAACTCTGGTTAAACTGCTCTGATATCGGTCTATATTTTTGTATAGACCCCACACAAAAAACTCCACCTGATGTGAGGATGTGTGCTTACATTTCGTATGGTAAATCATGAACGACCAATAATTAACTCTGTCGAAACTACACCATATCGACCATATGCAACTTGTACTACCTGAGTTGTGCTTTAATTTGTGGTATTGCGTTGTGAGCAACTTATAGCCATTTCTTTTGAACTTATTGATTGATACTGACAATATAGGTGCATCTTTTGATATAGAGTCCCATACAATTACCATTCTGATTTGATGCACCATAGAGCGCTAAGTGTAACAAAAAAGGTCTATGTTTTCACATAATCCCAACGAAACTAAGAAGTCACAAGTTAAGTCTAACATCTTAATCTTCTTAATGACGAGTGGTATAGCGTATCTCATAGTCGGCCCATTTTACTCTAATATTTTTAATACATTTCTTTGTTCGGGATCGATATAGAAAGAATATGCATATGTACTACATTGACATGTAGTCTTTGGTATAAAAATGATTTCTTCATACTAACATTTTGGCCGTGATCGATTCACACCAATGTAAAAGAATACAAATATAATTTTGTTTATAGAAAACTATAAATTGTCAAACCAGTTTGTGTTAAATAATTAAATTTTTTAGAAACAAACTTCAAAAATAACATCTAGCATTTCTCAGCGATGTAAAATATGTTAACCAGTTTTTACTTTCCGCTCTTTTAAAATGTACCTTTTCGATTCCGACGGTACCAAAACCAAAATAAACTGTTAAGTTTTCAAAATAAATTTTATTGAAACAATAGAAGTTAAAAAAAGAACTCTTATTAAGAAAATAAGCGCCTCTGTCTGGAGTTCAACCAAGGTCGTACTTTATATTTTTAGAGCGGGTAGGACACATTTCATTGGTGCTATGTGAAAACGATATGGTCTAATTTCACCAGGAGTATCTATAGGTCCGATTAAATGATCTATGTTTCATTTGTGCTAGATCAAATTTAAAATGCCAAAACTTCAAATTGGAAGGGACATTTGTTTGGCTGCTTTCTCAAAAGATAGCCTCATATGTCAACCATCGACCGGATTATAGATAGGTCACTACTCGTACATTCCCATTTGCATGAACCGGAAGATCAACCATTTAATTTTGAATTTTTTCAAACTTGCTGTTGATATGACAATAAAAACATCTTAACTACAGGGTGGGCGATATAAAATTTTAAATTTAAATCGGCTGTAAAAACAGTACTGATAATTTTTTTAAATTTCTGGTTTTCTTGGAAAGGTTAAACTTTGTCATTTAATAATGAATCTCAATATCATTCACATGTGTTAATTTAATACGTTTCCTATGCACTCCACAAATGGAAACGGAGCGGAAATATAATAACCAAACACTTCGATGGTTTTGAAATAACTCATTTATTTACTAAAATCTATATCATATTCTACTTAAACTGAATACTGAAGGGAAATGCATACATACAATAAATACGAATGGTACCTAAGGCAAGCACACACTTCTAATGCATTCAAAATTTCAAGTACAGTACGTGTTTTCGTCGTAGTCCCCAGCGTACCTGCGTGCACCCTCGCACTGGCAAATAGTTATGAAATTCAGAGAAAACTTCATAAAAAGATTATTTTTTACTGCATCTCGTTTTTGGAAAACGCACAGAAAACAGTTTTCTCTGCGTGTTCCATTAGTTGGTCGATCTTTCCAAAGAACCATTCAGTGTATGACAAATGCAACTGAACAATATGACTCACCTCATCCGATCAACCTAATTTTTAAGTACATTATCGATTGTTTCGGTCGAATCTCTATAATGGCAACTTCGATTTCATATTTCAATGCTTCAATTGTCTCTGGATGATTTGCGTTACATTAATCCTTAATCGCTCCCCACAGAAAAAGATTCAAAGGGCTTAAATCATAGCTCCGAGACGGCCAATTGTCATTACAATTCCGGCTGATTATTCGATTTTTGAAAACAGTGTGTAAAATATCGATGGTTGCGTTGGCTGGATGACATGTCGCCACGCCTTGTTGAAACAAAATGTCGTTCATGTCATTCTCTTCAATTTTGGAAACAAAAATTCGTTGAACATGGCGCATTAGCGCTCACCGTTGACGAATACGACGACTCCTGGCTCATTTTTGAAGAAAAATGGCCCAATGATGCCGCAAGTCGAAAATCCGCATCAAACAGTGACTCGCTGTGGATGCATTGGCTTCTCAATAGTCACGTGTGGGTTCTCTGAACTCCATTTGCGGAAATTTTTCTTATTGAAATAGCCACAGAGTTGAATATGAGTTTCATCTGAAAACACGAATTTTATTTCCCATATCCCACCAAACTATCCTCCTGCCCTTAGGTGAAGCAAACACGCATTGGATGGTGTTCCATTATCAAATGACAATGTTCAACCTTTTTAGTAAAACAAGAAATTTGAAAAAAATATCAGTACTTTTTTTGCAGCCGATTCAAATTTAAAATGTTAAATCGCCCACCCTATATTTAGAAAGGTAAAAATTAACTTCTGTTGAAGATATGGTAACTCTGTACAACGTGTATGCTGTTATCAATTTCCTTTTGTTATGTCATTCTATTCTTGTGAAATAATTATTACTTCTTACTTTTGATCTTGAATTGTAAAGACGCTTATATTTTTGTGTTCATTAAAATTATCTTTCTTTGAATAAACTTTTATAATAAAACCTATAAAAATCATCAGGTTATGGGCCCAGGTCCCTACACTACGTTGGAAAAGATAAAAGTTATTTTGTATTTTGGATAAAACGAAGAACACAATAAGTGCTCCTGTGGTGCAGATTGAAAAACTGGACGACAGCAACTATGATAGTTGGTCCATCCAGATGAAGAGTGTACTAATCCATAGTGGATCTTGGAAGGTGGTAAGCGGTCAACTTGAGAAGCCAGAAGGTGCAGAAAAAGTCAAATGGGAAGAAACAGATGAGAAAGCATTGGCATCAATTTGCTTAAGTGTAAAGCCTTCACAGCTGGGATACGTCAGAAACTGTAAGACATCTCGTGAGGCTTGGGTGAAATTGAGTGAAGTATACATGCCAAAGGGACCATTGCAAAAGGTTTCTCTGTACAAAAAGTTGCTGAGTTTAAATATGCAAGAGGGTGAAAACGTCGTAAAACATCTCAACGATTTCGCCGAAGTTACAGAAAAGCTGAAAGAAACTGGCATAGACATTCAGGAGGAGTTACTTGTCATCATGTTGCTATCGAGTTTATCAAAAGAATTTGATAATTTTGTTGTGGCCATTTAGACCCGTGATGCCATGCCGAGTTTGGCCTTATTGAAACAAAAGATTTTGGAAGAAGGTAAAAGAAGGAGTCAACAAGAAAACGAAGAAACAACACAACAACAAGCATTTGCAGCAAAGCCGAAAAGTTTCATCAGAAAGTCGAACAATAATAACAACAGCAAAGACAATAAGAAGCAATTTAAAGGAAAGTGCTATGTTTGTGGGGTTGTTGGGCACTTTGCAAACAAATGCGATAAACGAGACAGAAATCGACAAGAACAAGCATTGACTGTATTGGCTGCGGCAGAGACGCCTGCGCTGCAAAAAGAGTTCTGGTATGTAGATAGCGGGGCGACAGCGCATATGTGCAACAATAAAGAAATGTTTGTGCGTTATGATGAGCATAATGAAATTATTGCTTTAGCTGGAAATAAATTTATTACTGCGATTGGTAAAGGCGATGTAATAATAATTAACAGCGGCTTTAAACTTACTCTTCATAATGTTCTTTACTCTCCTGAACCGCAAGCAAATTTTATTTCAGTAACAAGAGCAGTCGACAGAGGCTTGTTAGTAAAATTTGATAATTCAAAGGCAGTAATGATAAGAAAGAATGGGTCAATCATTTTGAAAGCGCTACGTCGAGACAACATGTTTATAGCTGAAAATGAGCAGCAGAAGCTATTTACTGCAAACAACAATGTGACTTTATGGCATAACAGATACGGTCATCTCAACTTTAAAAGCTTATCTAAATTATCGGAGGATAATATGGTGAACGGATTGACATTACAGAAAGGTGTGACTGAGATCTGCGAGACATGCATGCTCAGCAAAATCCACGTACTGCCATTTCCGAATGCATCCGAAAATGTATCGAGAGGGCTGTGAGACATAATTCACACGGATGTGTGTGGCCCATTTCGTAGCAAGTCAGTAGGAGGTGCAAAGTATTTTGTAACATTTATAGATGACAAGTCGAGAATGCTATTTGTATATTTTATAAAGGCCAAAAGCGAAGTTTTTGGCAAATTTAAAATATTCAAGGCTATGTCAGAGCGAAGTACTGGTTGCAAAATAAGGACTCTACGATCTGATAACGGAAAAGAATATGTCAACGGTAAGTTCGATTCATTTTTGGAAAAGGAAGGTATAAAAAGACAACTGACAGTGCCATATACACCTCAACAAAACGGTGTTGCAGAGCGTGCAAACCGAACACTGATAGAAATGTCGCGATCAATGATGGTGTAAGCCGGTGTACCTCAAGATTTGTGGGCAGAAGCTGTCAATACGGCTGCTTACATTAGAAACAGATGTCCAACAAAACTGCTTGAAAATAAAACTCCATATGAGAGCTGGTATGGAAATAAACCTTCTGTTAAGCATTTGAGGACATTTGGTTGCTTTGCTATTGCGCTAGATAAGAAGGGAAATAGATCCAAATTCGAGGCGAAAGGTTCACAATATACATTGGTGGGCTATTCTACAACATCGAAAGCCTACCGCCTGTTCGATAGATCGCAAAGGAAAATTATTGAGCATCGTGATGTGCAATTCAACGAAAATATGTTTGGAGGTACTAAAAAAGACAAAAACAACGCTGAAGACTATTTGATTTTAAATATTGGTACAGTCGAACGTGAAGATGACTTGACTGTTGAAGATGCGAACGATACAGAACCAGAGGATCAAGATTCAGACTGTAGTAGTGATTCAGAAGTGTTTTGTGGATTCGAAAGCGATTCTGAAGCGACAAATGATGAAAGACAAGATGTTGAACATAATAATTTGTAGTATAGTGCGATTGATGAGAGTTTGCCAGCAACTGTTAAAGAGGCGATTTCTGGCAGAAATGGCAAGCTGTGGAAAGATGCGATGGCAAAAGAATTCCAGGCGCTTAAAAAGAACCAGACTTGGTCTCTAGTTAATCTTCCAGCTGGCCAAAGGGCAATTCCATGTAAGTGGGTGTACACCATAAAGCGGAATTCCAGCGGAATCATCGAACGATACAAAGCTCGCTTAGTTGCCAAGGGGTGTAGTCAAAGATATGGCATCGATTACAAGGAAACGTTCTCTCCCGTTGTGCGTTACTCAACAATTCGACTATTATTGGCCATAGCTGTGGAAAAGAAAATGCATCTTCACCAGATTGATGTGAGTACAGCGTATTTAAATAGGTTTGCAAGACGAAATTTTTATGCAACAGCCGGAGCAGTTTACAGACAAGAAATATCCTAACAAAGTATTGAAGTTAAGAAAAGCGATATATGGTCTGAAGCAAAGCGGCAAAGAGTGGAACACAAAGCTTGATGGTGTTTTGCGTAAAATTGGATTCTCTGCTTGTAAAAACGAGCCATGTTTATACAAAGCTACGATAGATGAGAAAATGGTTTTAGTTGCAGTCTACGTAGATGACATCATCATCGGATGTAGCGACAAAGATATTGTCATCAGAATTAAAAGACAATTGTCCAGTCAATTCGAAGTCACAGACCAGGGTGAACTGCATCATTTTCTAGGCATGGAGTTTGAACGAGAAAACGAGACAGGCTCGATAAAGTTAAATCAATCTCAATACATTCGCGATTTATTAAAAGAATATGGAATGGAGATTTGTAAACCAGTGTCGGTTCCGTTAGAAGCAGGTTATCAAACAAAATGTGATAAGGATTGTGAGAAAGCCAATCAGCAAGATTATCAATCTTTAGTTGGTTCTCTAATGTACCTGGCTATATCTACGAGACCAGATATTTTACACTCAATTTCAAAGATGGCACAACGAAATTCAGATCCTCATGTAGAGCACATGACTAAATTGAAACATATACTTCGATATCTTTCTGGATCTGTAGATTTGAAATTGATTTATCAACATAATGGCAGAAAGCTAGAAGGATTTGTTGACTCGGATTGGGGTGGCAACTCGGAAGATCGGAAATCTTACAGTGGCTTTGCATTTTTCTATGGTGATTGTCCTATGTCATGGGAATCACGAAAGCAAACATCAGTCGCTTTGAGCAGCACAGAGGCTGAATATATGGCAGCATCGGAAGCAGCTAAGGAGGCATTGTATTTGAAGCGATTATTAATGGACCTCGAAATCTATGAAAAGGAGGCTGTGGTTTTACATATAGATAATCAAGGTGCGCAAAAACTTGCTGAAAACCCCGTCTACCACAAGAGAAGCAAACACATTGATGTTCGGTTCCATCATATAAGACAATTGGTGCACGAAGAGGAAATCAACCTGGTGTATTGTCCTACTTCAGATATGATTGCGGATATTTTGACGAAGAATTTGGCGGATATTTTGTTACGAATTTAAATGAGTTTGGCACATAAAATGAGTTACACAGTTAGGAGTTTTCTAAAATCGAGAAAGAAATTTGATTTTCAGAAAGGTCATACCCGAATTGGAAATACTTTACACACGTTTTACGCTGTAAAATATAAGTACTTATAAAAAGTACTGAATGTTTTTGGACCAAATATTTTTTAATATATATATTGATGTATATTGTATCCAAAAAGAATCTACTTATTCGAAATGTCCGCCTTTTGCCTTTACACACGCGCTAAGTCGCAATGGCCAATCGTCCATAGCTGCAAGAACCTCGTCCATTGGAAAATTGGCCACAGATTGAACCAAAGCAGTCTTAAGAGTTCCAATGTTGGGGTATCTTTTGTGACAAACCTGTCCTCTAAAACCGTCCACAATTTTTAATCCAATGGGTTCAAAGCTGGACTGCCTGAGGACCATTCCTCAGAGGAAATGAATGCTGGCAAATTGTTTCGAAGCCAGGCCTGGGACGTTTTAGCCTTATGGGCCGGCGCAGAATCCTGCTGGAAAGCCCATGGCTGGAACAGGGAATTGTTCAGAGGCTTCACAACAGCTTCCAAAACGGTTTCTTGGTAAACTTTGGCCGATGTTTTGACTCCTTGTTCCCAGAAATGCAGGTCAGTGACCCCATCGTAAGAGACACCCACCAAACCATGACTGGTGATGACCCTTTTCTTCCCTTGGGATCAGTTCAGATGCTTCCTTAGATGACCGCGCATACACTCTTATCATTTTGCTTGTTAAAATTTTCCTGAACGGTAAAATTTTTTTCATCGGTGAACACAATTTTTCTGTGCAAGTTATCAGCGTGCTTCACCAAAAGACGTTTGCATTTTTCAATCCTATTTTTTTTAAAGCTGCAGTCAATAAATGTCCGGTACGTCGTTTGAAATCCCCAAGTCCCAAGACTTTTTTAATGATTCGACTTTGCGTGATATTCATCTCACGGGCCATGATTTTCTGTTTTCGGAGCGGATTTCTGTGAATTCTTGATTTAACGGCTTTGATGACATGCGGTATTCGAACAGAGCGTGGGCGGCCCGACCGGTGGCGGTCTTTTACATCTCCAGTCTTCTCAAACAGTTGTATGCATCGGTATACGAACATGCGGCTAATCCCTAGTGGCCGGAGCGTTTTGAAAATATCACTTTTTTCATTTCACACATGAAAAGCGCCATTACAGCGATACGGTTCTCATTATCTGACCACTCCATGGTGAAAGTTGAAACAATTTTAAAATCCCGTTACAGACTAACGCTATTGAGGTTAGCTTTCAAAATCCATATGACATTAACGGGCTAAGTTCAGTTCTACTATTGAAATGGGTATGTTTAATGTTGTAACAGTATTTATGTCCCTACTAAATACATACGAGTAGTTACAATAATTTTATTAAAGTCTTTAGCAACGAGATACATAGAACATAATATTAAGTTTTCTTCTTAATTGAATTAAATAAACATTTGGTTACATTAATGGTTAATACTAATAAAAATTTATTAGAAGTTACGGCAGGCACTGTGGTACGAATTGAGCCATTGAATCCGTGAAAACTACGAAACATGAGAACTCAAAATGAAGGAAGTTCTTGTTAGTCCTCCTCGCGACTAGGTTGCGTCCTGCAATGTACAGGGGCAGCAGATGCAACAAAATTAAAGCAGTTTGATTAAACGGCATTTGCGGTAATTACGCTATCAAAAACTCCATTAGAGCTGAATTTGATTACGGAATGCGAGATTTCTCCTGAAATGTGGAAGAGATTAACAGACATATTGGAGTCTATGGGCCTGTAAGAAAAGCTACTCTATTAAAACAAATTGCTTTGGTGTGAATTAGGATACAAATATAAAAAGACGCCTAACTAATTTTTTTAAGCCGTGTAGAAATAGAGAGCAATCAATAACACTAGTGCTAGCAAAAAGAAAGTCGAGGATTTCAAGAATAAATAAAACGTTTATTCTGGCAAATTATGATGAAACAAAGGTAACGGGAGTTGGCAGCGTTAATATTGACACACAGCACAAGGATTACGGATTACAAAGCCTTAATGAACGAATTTACTGTCCGTTTCTAATATTACAGACAAGTGACGTGCCGCAGAAAATAATATCGGCCATAAGGACACACGGTATTCTCGCATGGGACGCATGAACAATTGCGACGAGAAGCAGAGATATTTAGTATATTGACTAAAAATGGGAAATTGTCTCCATTTAAATAAAATATGCATTTCACAGAAACAAGTACGAAAAGCGTTCCCATAGGGCGATGTAAATATAACGTCTGATCTCCTACAAGTTGAACATAGCGATGTATGCGGCTCCATGAGGACTAATTTAATATTTATTAATCTATAGTCTTCATTGTAATATACAAACGGTCTCAATGCCAATTATACTATACTACAACATATTTACATACAAATACAGGATGGCGCAAAACTACCGTTATGGTTTGAATGTTTAATAATTTTATAAATTTATTTATATTTTTCTTTTAATTTCAGAATTTTGTAAAGCAAGCTTGGGGAATTTGAAATGGAACACTACACAACAAAACAACGATCAGCAATTGTTGAATTTTTAAAAATCAAGAGGCAATTGTTTTAACGCTGCGTGTTTATGTGCGTACTGGACCTTCAAAACCAACAATAAACCGCTTGGTTGTAAATTTTATACAACTGCAAGACACCTTCCATGTACCGGAAGACCACGTGCGGTCCACACGGACGAAAATATCCAACGTGTTGTGGATAGTGGGCAGGACAGTCCAGAAACATCAACAAGAAGACGTTCGGCGCAACTGGGGCTATTGCGGAAAGAGCACGAATGTGCGCAGCCGAAATGGACACCACTTGTGGGATATAATTTTTCATACTTGAGCCAAAAGTATTCCCCTTTAATAATCTATATAACAAAAAATAATAATAATAATTAACCAATAAAAAAGTTATTAAACATTCAAACCACAAGGGTAGGTTTGCGCCACCCTGTAGTTTTGATGAAATATATTAAATACAAAAAAAGAAAATTAACAAATAATATGACAGTTCAGAAAAGTATGTTGTAAACCGCGGTAGTAATAGTTGTGGATTCCTTGTAGATTTACAAACCAGAACTTATGATCTTATAAAGAGTCATTAATGTCTGAATATTAGAGATATGGCTAAACGGAATACTAAAAAATGGAAAGGCATGATGAGAAATATGATCATATCGACGTAGCCTGTATACATAGCGTACAATAAAGTTAAATGCTACTTCCATCCTACGAAATCTAGCTGACGTAGTTGTTGATACGACTTCTAGTCCTACTTTAATCGGCGACATTAAAGTACAATGTGCAATTCGATGAAAGAAAGTAAGTACATATTGCAGGTGTACAATCTCCTCAAAAATAATATTAACATAGATACAATCGAGTTAATATTACTAAGAAAATCAAGCCTACAATCAAGAATGACTCCTAAACATTTCATTTCCTCTACATTTTAGACTGGAGTATTGCTCACGTTGATGTTAAAGTCAGAAACCACTGCGATGTGAACCAAAAAGCATAGTCTTAGTTTTATTATTATTAATACACAAGTAGTTACAATCTAACGAAATTTTTATATTTTCATAGCAATCTCCAACGAAAAAAAGTTAAATACCAACCGCATACAAAAATGGATTACAATTGCAACTAGTATGTTGAACAAAATCGTTAATATGTAAAATAAAAAGCAGCGGACCTTGGGGGACTCTACTATCGACGGGAAGAGTTTCAGAATTGACACCATTCACTGATACCAATTGCGAACAACCAGAAACATAAGAATGCATGAGTCTATAAGAGGTACTGGAAAACCGGAACCTATTTATTAATTTACCAATTTACTTCACATGATCAACACGATCAAAAGCCTTAGACAGACGATCGATCCCCTGTAAACGGTTTCTTTTAAATGAACAAGTGCGACGATGTGCTAAATCCATTTCTAAAGCCGTACTGATAATTCTTCTATAATTGACAAAATTTACAATAAAAATATTCTTTATATGCTCAAAAATTTTCGAAAGAGCAGGTAGTATACTTATAGGCCTGAAAAAGTACATACTAGGTAATTTCGTTTTAGGAACAGGTACAACACGAAGTAGTGAAAATAGAATTTAAAAAGTGTAGTATATGCGAGAAACATACTGAAAAATTGCTCTTAAAAATTTAATGCGATGCATAGCCTTAAAAATATTATATTCAAAAATGCAGTCATAAAATAGACCATTTAAATCAGCTGTAGAAAGCAAATTAAACAGATTTGATTCATTATGTAACCGCATTTACGGAGCATTTTCCATACCTGAGATTTGTCCGTCTTTCTAAAACTTCTAATATTATAGTTTCTTTTAACTCTTCGCATAACCAATTTAGCTTTGTTTCTACTCGTATACACAGAATAAATACGCCAATTATCATCAATAGGATACTTCTGATATTCTTTATATGCAATGTCTCTGAGAGACCCTGGTAGCAAAACTTCTCTTAAATGCAGCCTAGGGTCCTTCTTCGGCGAAATAATAATAATAAATATATTTATTATGGAGAGTTGAATGTTCACATCCGATAAAAAGACTCAAAAAGTAAGGGCGCAGGATAATTGTGAAAACCATCCAAATCTGCAGGGTGGCTGAAGAAGGCCGCTACAGTCAGCATGGGACAGTAGTCTACAGAAGACCTTACTATCGAAACCCTTCAGTTCGGACGGAGGAAACAATCGCTGCTGTAGCTGCTGTCATACAAAGCAATCCAAGAGTTTCGACAAGAAGCTTATCTGCTCAAATGGGTATAAGCAGACAGTAACTTTAGTTAATTATGTAAAGGGATTTGTACTTATTCCCATATAAAATTCAAATAGCCAAGAAACTGAACGCAGCAGATTTCCCGATTCGCTTGGAATTTTGCCAGAAGATGCTTCAAATGGTGGTAGAGGACGGAGACATGTTAAACTGCCTTTTCATGTCTGACGAGGCCCATTTCGATTTAAACGGCAACATAAACAAACAAAATTGTCGAACATGGAGTGCTTCCAAACCACAGATACTCCATGAGACGTATTTTTTCTATCTAAAATTACGCCGAATGAAAATTTCCTTCAACTCTGTGCGGTTTCAGCAAGGTGCAACTCCTCACAAAGCCCTACCACCTGTTATGTCAAAATTGCGACGAAAATTTCCCAATAAGCTGATATGAAGAAAATCCACATTCCGTTTTGTCCTTTCGAATGAACTTCATTTGAGTTTTTGTATTTTTTTAATGTGAAAAAATAACTCTATATTGATCACCCGATATAACTTCTATGTCTTGCGTTGCCAGTTCTTGAAAATTCGGATTGAAGAAACTTTTAAGTCCTTCAGAGGGGAACTTTTCCACTTTTAGACCGGTTGGGTCAACTTTTAGTTTGGGCTGAATAGAGATTTAATAGATCGTCTTAGAGTTTTACGGAGAGCTTCAAACTCATAAATTAAACCCGATAACAGTGCGGGTGATAATTTGAAGGCGGATATATTTCACATTCATCGCAGTGAAGAAGCGTGCTAAGTCAGTGAGGTAACATCTGATTTTCCTGCATATGCCATCCAATTTAGGTCCTGACGCCAGAATTGTGCAATCATTACCGCTGTCTGGTGGTGCAGGAATTATAGAGGTTGAGTTTAAACAGTGTCAGAGACAACACCCCACTCTGGTGAACTCCCTGTTCAATTCTAGGGGCTTCGACTTCTAGTCTCCAAAGTCTACATTAGACTGGGTCCCACACACATAGTTTACGAAACAACGTTTCAAACTAGGTGGAAGGGAGGTGTCGAAGGCCTTAGTAAGGTCAAGAGCCACGAGGAACGTCCTGTCGTTGGGTTTCTTCAGGTTAAGGCCGCGTAGTGTGATGGCACACGTAGTAGTGTGATGGCGTAAAAACAGTTGTTGAGGTGTGGTGCTTGCGGAACCCATGCTGATGATAAGCACATGAAAGGTATTCGATCAGGCCGGGGAGGAGCAGTGCTTCAAGCGACTTTGCTACTGGCGAAAGCAAGAAGAACGGCCTGTACGATTCTCCTTTGATTGCGTCTTATGTCTGGCTTCAGTAGCGGTACTACTTTACCCATTTTCCTGGCACAGGGAACTAATTAAGTGGCTAACGACAGATTGAGCTCTTTGGTCATGTACTTTAAATGCTTCAACATCATTGAGAATTCGTCCGGACGCGCTGTGGATGACATAGGCAACTTTGCCAACAGTAAATTTTGGTGGCGCCTTTTCGACTCGGAAAGAGCGGATACTACGCAATAGTCTTCTTTTCAAAATTTGTTAATACAGGGTTTTCCACCAAGGACATAAAAGTTTTATAGTATATTAATAAACACACAGAATATTTAAGATAAAGAGTTCAAACATATTCTAGGTGTACTGCAAATGTTACATTTTAAAAATGAAATTCGATTTCGGTCATATGACCACCACGAGCCCGTGTACCACTCTTGCACACATTTCGACCAGAACGTTGGCAATTTCGTGTTGGTTGTTGTTTTTTTGAGCATGTCTAAGTTGCTGGCTTGTTGGCATATACCACAAAAAATCCAATGGCGTTATATCGCATGAACGAGGTGACCATTCGACCGGAGCATTTTTCGAGATAACACGTTCACCGAATCTGCCTTTCAGTAAATCGATAGTCACGCGTGCTGTGAGGTTCTTGGCACCGTCTTGTTGAAACCACATATCGGCGATGGCCAGCTCATCCAATTCTGGCCGCAACTAATTTTCTAACATGGCACGATAGCGCCCTCCATTGACGGTAACATGACGATTACCTTCATCGAGGGTAAAATACGGCCCAATCACACCTCCGCATGAAAACCACACCACATAGTAGTTTTTTGCGGAGGCAATTGTGTCTCTTGTAGCACATGGGGGTTTGTTGCTGTCCAATATCTCATATTTTGTTTATTGACAAAACCACTCATCCTGTCGGGTGAGACGATTATTACCGCGGAAAATTGAAGAAAACGCTCTTAAAGTTGCGGCCACCCACTCAGAACTTTCAAATGTTGCTCGTAAGTGAACTTTACCATGATGAAAATATTGACTTAGACTAACGTTTTGACACTGAAAGATCATTAAAAAAGTTTGAGGGTGTGTTGGCATAAAGATACAAAATTGTTAGGTCCCTTTTGGAAAACCTATTATACTTCGTTAATTGAGTGACACAAAGGTCACTCCTAAATTAACGTTCAGCAGCTCTAAGTCACAAATTTAATTCGATTGTTCTTTAAATTAGCATAGTGAGTTAAGTGACTTAGAACCGTTCTTACTGAAGCTAGACCACATTGGTCGATCATTGATGTAGCCCTCATACAAATATCTCACAGTCATCGCCACTCGACACTAACTTGTTTTTACTTTTTTGATTGCTATGCCTCGCAGTTTAGGAATGCGAATAACTCTGTCAGCGGGGACTGGACTGCCGGTTCTATGGACCGGACTGAACCGAAGAGAAATTCTTCGGCTAAGGGCTGTCACTCCGGCACTCAGTTGCCGCTACATCAACAACAACTAACTTGTTTTTTCCTATCTTTTTTTAAAAAACCTTCAAACCAATAATATGTGAACAATTTCTTGATAGCAAATATAATGAAGTATTTGTCACATCACGCATGTCACTTAAAGATTTAAGTCAGAGCCTGCAAAAAAAAAAATAAAAAAAATGCCGCGAATGTTAAGTATCGTAACTCCATTTAATATGTAAATGAGTTGCATTTATCGCTTCGCAGACTTTTACATTTATATACTTATAGATGCAGTCAGACAGAACCCACTTCTATTTTTTTCACGTGACGAACGGCGTTTTATTAGTTAATATCTTATCGCTAAGATTTCAATGACTTTTAACTTTTACATTAATTATGCTCGTTGTGCTAGTGGTATTAAAAAATAATTTAAAAAATATGTTACTAGTTTTTTTTTCGAATCAAAGGTGTTTGAATGTCACGTGCGTGTCCCTGGAAATACCCATCTTCGATTGAATGGAATTACTTATATTAACGTTCTCTGAACCATAAAAAAAATTAAAATATGATTTTAACGCAGAGTCCTAGGACTGGAATAGTTTTACTATACGAGTATATGCTCAGTTATTTGACTAAAATAGTGTTCTCTGTTTGTTGTTTCTTTTTTGTTTTATTAAGACAATTTTTTGTTATTATTTTGAAAGAGTGAATTACTCCACGAGCTAATTAGGTCAGGTTTGTTGATGTTTGTAATGTGGGGAAGGAAAAGTAAGTTTGCGAATGTATTGAAGGAAATTTTGGTTTTGAAACTGGTTTGTTTATGAATACTGCCAGATAAAGCCAATCTATTTTGAGAATCGCTTTAAGACATTTTAATCTTCACACAAGTCGTGGCGCTAAATGTACGAGTAGATATCGTCGCACGTTGGGGTATTTGACCACCAAAACGGAGATTAATTGAAAAATGAAAATTGAGATATCCGATTCTTATTTTTTACTCGATTATTGAAGACCGAATTCTCCATCGTTAGACAAAAGAATCGATAACATATGTTTCTTAATTCAATTTTTGCGTTGTCTCAAAGTTTGTAATTTTTTTCGATTTTTCCACGTTTTTGCAAAAAGTGATTTTTTTGAATTTTCAAGTGCATGTTTTTCTATTTTTGCCATTCAAAAGCCAAATATTATTATGGATCCTTCAACTTCATGTAATTTTGAACAAAAAAGCAGTTGCAGGCCGACCTTGTACAACTATTTTTAATCATTTATGAACAAAAGGTCTAAAATTTATCCATTCTTGAGAAGTATGTATAGTTTTAAAATGGTACCGGTCACCTTCGTGTTCTGAAATTTATATATTTTTAAAGCTTAGGAACTGTACTAATATAATTATTAATAACATATTGCGCGTTTTTGCGCCAATTCGATTTTTAACAAATTTTGTAAAAAATCTCATGTCGTCTAACGTGAGAGAAGCACCGTGGCTGTAGTTTTTGTTTTGTTTTCGCTTTCGTTATCATCATCAAATATTGTTGTTATTGTTATTTATGTTTGTATATTGCAATATTAGTATGCACTCTACACAAAAATATATGTGTTCTGTTGTGTTGTTTGGTTTTTTAAAAGTGTAGGGTAAGTTTATGTTGTCTTCGCGCTTGTGATCTTAGACAATTTTTTACAACTTAATTTAAAAAAAAAATAAGTGTGTAGTGTTACTTTACATTAACTATTATATCTATTTAAATGTTTGGAGATTGTATAGTATGTTACAGCACCCATGTTATATATCATGGTCGATGCATTGTTTTGGTATCTGAGGGTTTTGCATTCACAGTTATATTGATATAGCCTTATGTTGGTTGAAAAGATTTTTTCGGCTGTCGGTTTTTAATTTTTTTTACTCATTTCTCGGCCGATTTTAGTGCAATTAACGTTAAAATATGGACCTGGGGGCTATCATATTGATATTGAGGGCTATCATATTGATATTTTAAGGTTCCGCGTGAGATATACACATCGGAAGTTATAGCACAATATCGGATGTAAATATATATTTTTAAAATACTATAATCAAAATTGTCGCCAGTTGATTACCGAATTTAACGAAATTAATAGACACATCTCAGTTAGTGCTGTCAAATTGATCTCAGACGGCTCCACGTGGGATATACATATCGTTAATGTGTTTATTCGACGTAATATGGCCAAAATTTAGGCCATTTGTCTTGAGATTTTGATTAAAATAAGTGCAAAGGATGCAGATTATTGAGGGCTATAATTTTAGTATTTGAAGGTGCCACGGAGAATGCATACATCGGAAGTTATAGACCAATATACGTTAAAAAATTATATTTTTGGCATATCTTTTACAATGTTTCGGTCATATCTGCCGATTTTGATAAAATCAACTGGAATCGGCTAATAATCTTAGAAATAGTAAATATATATAAACATTACAACTCCGGAGAGCGTCCTTTAATTAATCTCCATTTTCGGGGTACAATACCCCACTGTGCGTCGATATACTGCGTAAATTGACTTACTCCATTCTTTATTGTTGATCGTTAAGAAATAAACTAAAAATAATGACTTGAACAGTTTTTATTCTGGTTCCTGACCTTTTTGTTGTTTCTTTTTCAGAATCAAATAAAAAATTGGTGAAATGTATTGGCTACGGTTGCCAGGCAGACTGTACAGCTGTTTCTAAACCCGCCAAGGTTTTTCTTCAGCAATCTTTGGCAACGATAACTTCGGCTACAAATCAAATGACTTATACGGGAGTCTCTTTATGATTAACGAGAATTACCCTTTGCGTATAGTCTTCGAACTGTGCGAAGTGCAATCTTCTAGCTCAATATCATTTCCAACAATTCCGTTTCGCATGGGCTTTCGTTGAAAACCTCAGATGCAAAAGCACAGAGTGTGCGTGCTTTACATGTACTCTCATACATGCGTTATACATTAGGGCGTACCAACCCTCATAAAATATGTTTTTGTTTTGTTTACATTTATTCGGTCTTTTATTATTATTATGACTTGAACAGTTTTTATTCTGGTTGTTCTTCGTTGCCAAAGACTGCTGAAGAAATACCTTGGCGGGCTTAGAAACATCTGTACAGTCTGGCTGGCAACCGTAGCCAATACATTTCACCAATTTGTTAGTTGATTCTGAAAAAGAAACAACAAAAAGGTCTGGAACCAGAATAAAAACTGTTCAAGTCATAATAATGATAAAAGACCGAATAAATGTAAACAAAACAAAAACATAAACTAAAAATGTTAAGACAAAGATTAAATTATCTTCTGTCGATAAAATGGGAATAAGTTGCCTTTAGGACAAAGTGCCGATAAAAAAAAATTCTTGACGTCTTATTTTAAAGGTATTAAAATACGAATTTTTACAAAAAAATACTATTTAATTTAACAAAATATGCAAAAAAAAAATAAATTTATGGCAAAAATATACATTTTCGGTGAAATATGCAAACATATGTACTAACAAATCAATTGCATTTTATTGCAAGATATTCATTTGAGATTTCTTTTAGTTTAACCACAACAAATATGCATTTGCAAAGTGTTTCGATCCCTTTTTATCAGTAAATCGATATCTATACAAACTCCCAATTCTCGCTTGTAACTCCCAATGAGGATTTTGTTTGTTTTAAATTTACTAATACAAGGGAACCAGAGTGAGGGATATTAGTAAAGAAGTCTGGCAGATGTTTTTTGTTCTTATAAAATCATTATGAAAAATGATGCGAAATTTTGAGCAAACTCAAATTTATAAAAGAAAGTTTTGCAATAGCTCAATCCACTAGGGTGTTTTTGGTAAGTAGTACTCGTATGATGCATTACACTTTGCAGTTCGAACAAGGCACAATCATATTTTTCTTATTAGCAACATATACAGCGTATGAATAAAGTACAAATACAATACAATGTAAACGTGTATATCAAGCTACCGAAAGAACATCAATTGAATATTTTATAAAGAATATATTCGAAAGTATTTTAGACTATACATAATGTATGTGTTTTTTTTTTGGTATACCACACGAAACAGTACATGTTTCTTGTCCATTATAAAAAACAACAACAATCGGAAGGCAGTGTGAGGGATTTTTATTGTGTTTACTTTGTTCGGTGGAATACTCTACTGCCGACTGGTTCTCGTATATTTAAAATCTGCATGCACGTATATAGCCATTGATCATGGTTTAATCACATTCTTCACTTGGGGTCTACTGATGCATTCACCCCCTGCTATCACCACTGCTTGCAACAAAAAGTCTTTGCGACTGCCTTTTGAATATATTTTTGTTTCTTTTATAAAATGTTTTAAAGAAACAATAGCGGTGTTCCTTTCAGGTTACTAAACAAGCATTTGTATGGTAAGCAAGCGAGTTGGCTGTTACTCGGTAACGAAACGAGTTAGAGTTACCAGATTTACTTTTTTAACAAAAAAAACACAAACACAAATTGTGGACCATAAACGAGACGTTAATGCTGTTGGCTTGCTACAAAGCCAGAGAGGACGAATATGAATGTCCCGGCGAAAAAGAAATGCCTACCAACATGTTTTAGAAGACATGATTTGTCAATAAAATTTTAACAAAACAAGAAAGGACAAAGGGCACGTCTGTTAGCCGTGTTCTTTTCAGTGTGGAACCTTTAATGTTTATTCAAAGGACATTTTATGCCATTTATTTTTTTAATATAATTTCCTTCAAAGTATATCCACAACAGCGCCCCAGGGTGTCCATTCTGACGGTCCAATTTTGAATGAATCATTCGAGCATTTCGACCAGTATGGCGTTAATGACACGCGTAATGTTGGCTTCCAAAACCTGAATCGTAGCTGGTTGTCAGCATAGACTTTGGACTTTACATAGCACCAAAGAAAAAAATCTAAAGGTGTGATATTACACGATCTAGGCGGCCAACTCACCGGTCCAAAACGATAAATTAGCTTGTCTTCGAAATTACATTGTTTGAGCAGCTGTATGGCAAGTGGCAATGTCATGTTGAAATCAAATTTCGTCAAGATTACGTGCTTCAATTTGAGGTAGAAATCATGGCGCGAAAGCGGGCACTATTCACGGTACGTTACGGCCATCTTTTTTTTTTTGTTGAAAAATAGGCCATAAACTGCACCAAACCGTGGTTTTCTCTGGGTGTAATGAGATCTCGTTGGCCTCATCTTGTTGCTCTTTAGCCAAAATGTAGCAATTTTGTTTGTTGACGTTGCTGTTGAGCCAGAAATGGGCCTCATCACTGAACAAAATTTTGGCCGAAGCCAGTTTCTTACCGATCGCTCATTTCCATTATACAGTTGCAAATAAGGACACGTTGTTGCAGTGTCAGTCTTTCCATGACTCTAACTCGTTTCGTTACCGAGTAACAGCCAACTCGGTTGCTAACCGAGTAACTTCCATACAAATGCTTGTTTAGTAACCTAAAAAAATCATTGCTAATGTCTCAAATCTGGCTATGAACTAATTAAAAAAAAAAATAAAAATCTCTTAATAAATAAATAAAATCCTAAAAAAAATAATTTGGGTATCATAGTATGGTTGAGTGTTATCATATTATGGTTGTAGGGATCATAACATGGTTACGTGTGAATCATACTATGGTTGTGAGGATCATACTATGGTCGTATGTGAATGATAATATGGTTGTGAGGATCATAATATGGTTTTGGGATAATAGTATGGTTGAGTGTACATCTTACTACTGTTGTGAGGATCATAATATTATTGTGTCACAACCATATACCCAACAATATTATGATCCTCTTCGAATATTGTCAAAACAACAACACCTTTTTTCTGCGTGTTGGAGGTGGCCTTGTATTTGCAGCAATTGCTGAAGTGGAAGTTTAAGGGTCATCATCGATTAGCAATGCAAACCGGTTATTACCTGTAGCAGACTTTCGTAGTTCTTTTGGATGGTACGTATAAAAAATTTGTCATTCCATTTGCAACACTAAGAAATATTGATCGGAGACCTTATACTTTAATGTATATATATTATTGATCGCCATATAATTCAAAGACGATCTAGCCATGTCCGCTCGTGGTTCTGTTGGTAGCATGATGATGGCTTATAGTCATCAGCAGTTTGGGATTGTAAATGACCGAAATCGGCCAGTACCCTTTTTTGAGTATTTGCTTAGCAAATGAAATAGGTACTTTTAGTTGGGACGCACTAAATACCACAAAAAGGGCTTAGTTGCTAGACTTTTTGGCTTATGTGGCCCAGAAAACGTACCGCAAGGTCAAAGTGTTCGATTAATATTCAATATGAACATATGGGTAATCAAATTAAAGCACTCAAGCATAGACGCTTGCGTCAAAACGGCACAAAAACGGACTTATTTTTTGACGTTTTAGTAGCGAAGGGACGGTAGAGGGTATATAAGGTTCTGCCTGGCCGAACTTAAATACATTTTTACTTGTTTTGTTTGCGTTGCCTTTCGCGGGCTTTTGTTTACGCTTTATTGTAATGTATCGATCTATGCCTGTCTGTATCGCCTTTATTTGTTTGTCTTGGGTCAGTTCGTTGTTTTCCTGTGTGTTTTCTCTGCCCGCTGTGTTTGCAATTTCTATTATTGATTGATGTTGTTGCCGGCAGGTGGCAGAGTTTTTATCTTTGTAACGTTAACTCTCTTATTCCATCGCTTACATCTGCGCCTATCGCGAAGAATGCATTTCGCGAACTTACACTTCAGAAAGAGTGTATGTCTTGCTCTAGCTCTTGAGTGAAAGGACTTCGATGGATCGTGAATGTAAATGATGGATTTTGAATTGCGTTTTGCAACTGGACCAGTTTTCCAGTCTCACAAATACTGATGCCTAGAGCAGAAATATTTTAGGAATCGCTCTGAGACAAATTCATTCCTAGAGTTTTTTTTGAGGCACTCTTACTTACATACATCTTTGTCTTGTGTTATTTCTTTATTTGTGTAGCAACATTTTAAGAATCAAGGAGTAAAGACACCGCATCAATTGGAATTAATTATTTAAAAAAAACACATAGAAAAAGTTAAAAAATAAAAATAATTTAAAATGAAGACACATTGATAGTAAATTTCTTTCTAATTTTTTTTAGCAGCTTCCTTGTACAGAAAACCCCGGTTCAACCGGGTTCTTAAGAAAATAAAAAACGAGAACCGATTTCTTAAAAATTTCCATTTTTTGGTTTAACCGAAAATCGGTTTTTGAAAAAGGTCGGTAAATTGATCACCCAACTTTTACTTTTTCGATCACTATTAGTGGCGAAAATGGTAAGCCTTGATAACTAAGATTAAACTGCAAACAGTAATATTTATCTCATTTGTTCACAAAACTGGCAAATTTGGTTCATGTCTTTAGAAACAATTCTGCTGTGGGATGAGCCCTATACACGCAGTGCATTGCGTTGTTTAGTGAAAAGTAAGATGTCGAAAGGGGGAAAGAGAAAGAAGTGCTTACTACATTTGCCTTTATCATCCGTATATCATAAGTAGTGGGAAATTCGATCTGTAGTATATAGTGCGGTCAATCGATAATAAACGGGTGTAAATTTCAAGGAAAGTCCCTGCCAAACATTTTTACGCCAGGAGTAAAACGCGAATGTTTGATGAACATAACCACTCAACTAACGCATGAAAACCGACAACCCGCATTTCTCGAGGGAGACAATAGAGTTGAATACCCTACAGTCGTCAATCGCCACCATCGCTTATCCTGGAACTCGCTCCAAGGATGCTTTTAGTGCACCTGCCCATATATGGGAGTTATATTCTATTTTTGGACTGATTTAAGTTGTACAGATATTAAATAGATCGAAGTAGTGAAATATTCCTTGCAACGCTTTAGAGAGCCTACATATAAAGTATACTTGTCTTAAATATCTCGAGAATGGCCTACGGTCGCATAAGTATGAAGAGCATATGTTGTAGTCAATCTCGAATGAGTAGATGGATAAAAAAAATTATTTTTGATTTCTCCAAACATTGTTTCAAATTTTAGTTAAAACAGCACGGATGCATTTTTATACTTTTTAATTCCCGGGAATCGGGAGGTAGAAAATCGGCTCAAGATCCGGTATTTTATTCATGATCAGCGGATAAACACTTAAGAGCAGGCAGATTCCCATTAAACGAAAACTGCAGGCAGTAGAGTATTTTACAGAACAAAGTAAACACAACAAAAAATCCCTCGCACTACTTTCTGCTTTCGCATTGGCTCGCATCGATTACCATTGTTGTTTTTTTTTACAATAAACAACAACCATGCACTGTATCATGTGTGTAAAAGAACTGCATGCGGTGGCATTTTTCTGATTTGCGATGTACTCATACAAAATCGGTGGTAATACGTACCGCGGTGGTGCGCTCATCACACCGCCAATCGTGTTCCACTACTCATCTCTTCGTGCTCATTTCGATTTCGGATATGCTGTGTTTTGTGTGAGTATGAGAAAGATAAACACCGCAACAGCACAATCACACTTAATCGATCGATTATGCAGTTTTACTGTTGCTACGAATGACTTTATTAAACCTCTGCGAAAGACTTGACTTAATACTCACTATTAAATTGTACGTCACTACCATTTCGGAGGCTTATATTTTTTACGAATTATTCTTTATACTTACTAAAATGATTTTCGTTTTTAGTTTAAGGGTATAAGTTTTTATAAGTTATATTTTTTTTTTAATTTAAAAAAGCATTTCATGTTAAAAATATTTATTGTCATGCCATAGAGGGTTAACCTAATACCGACTTTTTTTGTTTTACTTTTTTGTGTAAAAAAATTATTAATATATTGATTTCTACTAGCATTTCTTTAAATTGCTTAAAAAAACAATAAATAGTTAAAAGTAAATATTCAATGTTGAAAAAATATTACTCTCATTGAAGCGTTATTTGAAGTAATTTTCTCGAATACAAAAGACATTTGGTGTTTTGCTCGAACTCTCCAAACACCCCAAAATGACCCTTTATGTTCAGTGTTGCCAAAGTGGAAAGTTGACTTCGAAGAATCGTGTAGTCATTCATAAAAATGTATAGAAGGCTAAAATTAATTTTTTTAAAAAAGTTTTCGTTAAACCTTTTGCTAACTTTATATTATTTTAAAATAATCAGTTCGGAGTCTTTTTTATTCTTAAAATGTTTAATATCAAAAACCTCATACATTTTTTAAATGCTTGGGTATAAACAGTTGTGATGTTTAGTGTGTACAGCTATCACACCCATAAAACGAGGTTTAAATATGTATTAGAACAAACAATATTCCATTTCGTAAATTACGATACCATTAGAAGTAAAAGATTAATCTCTAAACCAGAAAAAGTTTTTTCAGTAGGACCTGGCATATGAGTATACATAAGTATCATATCGCGAAAGTTTCCTGTTGGTTCCTTTTGGCATGTTAAAAGTTAAAAGTGTTAAAAGTTATTTTCTTAAAAAATTAGGAACGTTGTGGTAAACCATATTTTAGTTTTTCTGACAAAAGAAAACTTAGATAATGTAAAAAGCTTCATCGCAATTCCTGAAATATATAATCGGAAAAATTCGAATTCAAGTGATAGAATGAATAAAATGAATGAAAAAAACGAAACAAAAAAGGCTGGTGGCGTTATTCTTTGAGACGGCTATATCTCGGTAAACTTAACGGAATATTGCTATGGTGTCTTAAGCAACTGTAGCTATTGAATGGGGGAAAAATTGTAAATTGAAAAAAATCATCCAGTGCACCAAAATTACAAAAATGCCCAGTAGATATGAACGACACACAGAAGCAGATATACCAATTAACACTGTACCAAGCTCTCGTTCTGTTGATGATGTTGATTAAGAAGCTGAACCGCCCTCGAAAAGAATGAGATTACTATTGACGTCAAATTCAACACATTACACATACAGGGCGGCGCACGAATCGTACTACAAAAACCAAGCGTAATAATTTTTTTCTATGTGAGCAATTTTATTATTTTTTATAGTTTTTTCGTTTTTTGTTATTTATTCGGTCTTTTATCATTATTATGACTTGAGCAGTTTTTTATTCTGGTTCGAGACCTTTATGTTGTTTCTTTTTCAGAATCAACTTAAAAAGAAGAAATTGGTGAAATGTATTTGCTACGGTTGCCAGGCAGACTGTACAGCTGTTTCTAAACCCGCCAAGGTTTTTCTTCAGCAGTCTTTGGCAACGATTACTTCGGCCACAAATCAAATGACTTATACGGGAGACTCATTTTTATTAATGAGAATTACCCTTTGTGTATAGTCTTCGAACTGTGCGTAGAGCAATCTTCAACGCGCAATATCATTTCCACCAATTCCGTTTCGCATGGGTCTTCGTTGAAAACCACAAATGCAAAAAGCACAATCAAAGTGTGCATGTTTTTTGTGCGTACATATACTCATACATGCGTTGCACATTAGGGCGTACCAATCCTTTTTAATAGTTTTTTCGTTTTTTGTTATTTATTCGGTCTTTTATCATTATTATGACTTGAGCAGTTTTTTATTCTGGTTCGAGACCTTTATGTTGTTTCTTTTTCAGAATCAACTTAAAAAGAAGAAATTGGTGAAATGTATTTGCTACGGTTGCCAGGCAGACTGTACAGCTGTTTCTAAACCCGCCAAGGTTTTTCTTCAGCAGTCTTTGGCAACGATTACTTCGGCCACAAATCAAATGACTTATACGGGAGACTCATTTTTATTAATGAGAATTACCCTTTGTGTATAGTCTTCGAACTGTGCGTAGAGCAATCTTCAACGCGCAATATCATTTCCACCAATTCCGTTTCGCATGGGTCTTCGTTGAAAACCACAAATGCAAAAAGCACAATCAAAGTTTAGAAGGTTAGTATGTAATTAGATTTATTAAAATTAACACTTGGGATACCGAAAAGAGGATTTGGATAGTGCAGCTCGTCGGACAATTAAAGAAGTGCATCACGTCATGTGGTCCCTGATGACTGGCGGGACAGATGTCCGGAACGTTAGTATCATTGTTTGCATGTTGTTCAGATCTACCTGATAGTTTCGATGATCTAAAGGCTCTCTTTTATACCGCGTACCAGCGAGTAGCCATGCTGGCTTGCATGCCAGTGTGCAGGACGGTTTCGACGGAAGCGTTGCAGGTATTGCTGGGTGTAGTGCCTCTTGATCTTGAAGTAGTCCGCCGAGCGATTGCTTTCAAGGCCAAGAAGGGGCTACCACTTCTGGAAGCAGATTGGCTTTCGGCGCCTGTGTCCGATATGCGGGAGGTGAAGGCACGCCTAGAAGAGTGCGTGATCTTGAGGTGGAGGCAGCGATGAACAAAAGTGACAAGGGCCGGGTGACGTATGAATTCATACGGAACGCGGACTTTGTTAAGGTACGCCCTGACTTCGGCTTCGGCCTAAGTCGGGGGTTCTTACTGACTGACCATAGCTCTCTCAACGAGTTCCTTCATCGGAGGGAGTAGTAGGGATATGGGGGACCAAAAAGACCAGTGTTGCCAGATCGGAGCAATTGCGTGAAATGATATGGGGGACCAAAAAGACCAGTGTTGCCATATCTGAAAATCGTGTAAAACCGCAGTTGGTTTGTGTCTATGCTAGGTAGGATGGTTGCGCCATCTTACGGTGGTTAGTGGCAACTCTGTCTCTGTGACAGATCCAATTATGTCGGGTGGTGTCAGCGCCGACTCTGGACTCTAGTTGTGTGTGGTGGGTATATTAATTTCAAATTGATAAGACCGTTATTTGATATTTAAAAACGCCTAAAAGATGCAACAAAATAATTTTATATTTTTCCTCCTCACTTACACTTTTTCCCACCACCCCCCTCTTTTTCCGTTTCCCACCACCCCAATTCAATTCAATTCAAATCTCCTCTACTCTACTCTACTCTACTCTACTCTACTCTACTCTACTCTACTCTACTCTACTCAACTCTACTCTACTCTACTCTACTCTACTCTACTCTACTCTACTCTACTCTACTCTACTCCACTCAACTCTACTCTACTCTACTCTACTCTACTCTACTCTACTCTACTCTACTCTACTCTACTCTACTCTACTCTCTACTCTACTCTACTCTACTCTCCTCTCTACTCTACTCTACTCTACTCTACTCTACTCTACTCTACTCTACTCTACTCTACTCTACTCTACTCTACTCTACTCTACTCTACTCTCTACTCTACTCTACTCTACTCTACTTTACTTTACTTTACTTTACTTTACTTTACTTTACTTTACTTTACTTTACTTTACTTTACTTTACTTTACTTTACTTTACTTTACTTTACTTTACTTTACTTTACTTTACTTTACTTTACTTTACTTTACTTTACTTTACTTTACTTTACTTTACTTTACTTTACTTTACTTTACTTTACTTTACTTTACTTTACTTTACTTTACTTTACTTTACTTTACTTTACTTTACTTTACTTTACTTTACTTTACTTTACTTTACTTTACTTTACTTTACTTTACTTTACTTTACTTTACTTTACTTTACTTTACTTTACTTTACTTTACTTTACTTTACTTTACTTTACTTTACTTTACTTTACTTTACTTTACTTTACTTTACTTTACTTTACTTTACTTTACTTTACTTTACTTTACTTTACTTTACTTTACTTTACTTTACTTTACTTTACTTTACTTTACTTTACTTTACTTTACTTTACTTTACTTTACTTTACTTTACTTTACTTTACTTTACTTTACTTTACTTTACTTTACTTTACTTTACTTTACTTTACTTTACTTTACTTTACTTTACTTTACTTTACTTTACTTTACTTTACTTTACTTTACTTTACTTTACTTTACTTTACTTTACTTTACTTTACTTTACTTTACTTTACTTTACTTTACTTTACTTTACTTTACTTTACTTTACTTTACTTTACTTTACTTTACTTTACTTTACTTTACTTTACTTTACTTTACTTTACTTTACTTTACTTTACTTTACTTTACTTTACTTTACTTTACTTTACTTTACTTTACTTTACTTTACTTTACTTTACTTTACTTTACTTTACTTTACTTTACTTTACTTTACTTTACTTTACTTTACTTTACTTTACTTTACTTTACTTTACTTTACTTTACTTTACTTTACTTTACTTTACTTTACTTTACTTTACTTTACTTTACTTTACTTTACTTTACTTTACTTTACTTTACTTTACTTTACTTTACTTTACTTTACTTTACTTTACTTTACTTTACTTTACTTTACTTTACTTTACTTTACTTTACTTTACTTTACTTTACTTTACTTTACTTTACTTTACTTTACTTTACTTTACTTTACTTTACTTTACTTTACTTTACTTTACTTTACTTTACTTTACTTTACTTTACTTTACTTTACTTTACTTTACTTTACTTTACTTTACTTTACTTTACTTTACTTTACTTTACTTTACTTTACTTTACTTTACTTTACTTTACTTTACTTTACTTTACTTTACTTTACTTTACTTTACTTTACTTTACTTTACTTTACTTTACTTTACTTTACTTTACTTTACTTTACTTTACTTTACTTTACTTTACTTTACTTTACTTTACTTTACTTTACTTTACTTTACTTTACTTTACTTTACTTTACTTTACTTTACTTTACTTTACTTTACTTTACTTTACTTTACTTTACTTTACTTTACTTTACTTTACTTTACTTTACTTTACTTTACTTTACTTTACTTTACTTTACTTTACTTTACTTTACTTTACTTTACTTTACTTTACTTTACTTTACTTTACTTTACTTTACTTTACTTTACTTTACTTTACTTTACTTTACTTTACTTTACTTTACTTTACTTTACTTTACTTTACTTTACTTTACTTTACTTTACTTTACTTTACTTTACTTTACTTTACTTTACTTTACTTTACTTTACTTTACTTTACTTTACTTTACTTTACTTTACTTTACTTTACTTTACTTTACTTTACTTTACTTTACTTTACTTTACTTTACTTTACTTTACTTTACTTTACTTTACTTTACTTTACTTTACTTTACTTTACTTTACTTTACTTTACTTTACTTTACTTTACTTTACTTTACTTTACTTTACTTTACTTTACTTTACTTTACTTTACTTTACTTTACTTTACTTTACTTTACTTTACTTTACTTTACTTTACTTTACTTTACTTTACTTTACTTTACTTTACTTTACTTTACTTTACTTTACTTTACTTTACTTTACTTTACTTTACTTTACTTTACTTTACTTTACTTTACTTTACTTTACTTTACTTTACTTTACTTTACTTTACTTTACTTTACTTTACTTTACTTTACTTTACTTTACTTTACTTTACTTTACTTTACTTTACTTTACTTTACTTTACTTTACTTTACTTTACTTTACTTTACTTTACTTTACTTTACTTTACTTTACTTTACTTTACTTTACTTTACTTTACTTTACTTTACTTTACTTTACTTTACTTTACTTTACTTTACTTTACTTTACTTTACTTTACTTTACTTTACTTTACTTTACTTTACTTTACTTTACTTTACTTTACTTTACTTTACTTTACTTTACTTTACTTTACTTTACTTTACTTTACTTTACTTTACTTTACTTTACTTTACTTTACTTTACTTTACTTTACTTTACTTTACTTTACTTTACTTTACTTTACTTTACTTTACTTTACTTTACTTTACTTTACTTTACTTTACTTTACTTTACTTTACTTTACTTTACTTTACTTTACTTTACTTTACTTTACTTTACTTTACTTTACTTTACTTTACTTTACTTTACTTTACTTTACTTTACTTTACTTTACTTTACTTTACTTTACTTTACTTTACTTTACTTTACTTTACTTTACTTTACTTTACTTTACTTTACTTTACTTTACTTTACTTTACTTTACTTTACTTTACTTTACTTTACTTTACTTTACTTTACTTTACTTTACTTTACTTTACTTTACTTTACTTTACTTTACTTTACTTTACTTTACTTTACTTTACTTTACTTTACTTTACTTTACTTTACTTTACTTTACTTTACTTTACTTTACTTTACTTTACTTTACTTTACTTTACTTTACTTTACTTTACTTTACTTTACTTTACTTTACTTTACTTTACTTTACTTTACTTTACTTTACTTTACTTTACTTTACTTTACTTTACTTTACTTTACTTTACTTTACTTTACTTTACTTTACTTTACTTTACTTTACTTTACTTTACTTTACTTTACTTTACTTTACTTTACTTTACTTTACTTTACTTTACTTTACTTTACTTTACTTTACTTTACTTTACTTTACTTTACTTTACTTTACTTTACTTTACTTTACTTTACTTTACTTTACTTTACTTTACTTTACTTTACTTTACTTTACTTTACTTTACTTTACTTTACTTTACTTTACTTTACTTTACTTTACTTTACTTTACTTTACTTTACTTTACTTTACTTTACTTTACTTTACTTTACTTTACTTTACTTTACTTTACTTTACTTTACTTTACTTTACTTTACTTTACTTTACTTTACTTTACTTTACTTTACTTTACTTTACTTTACTTTACTTTACTTTACTTTACTTTACTTTACTTTACTTTACTTTACTTTACTTTACTTTACTTTACTTTACTTTACTTTACTTTACTTTACTTTACTTTACTTTACTTTACTTTACTTTACTTTACTTTACTTTACTTTACTTTACTTTACTTTACTTTACTTTACTTTACTTTACTTTACTTTACTTTACTTTACTTTACTTTACTTTACTTTACTTTACTTTACTTTACTTTACTTTACTTTACTTTACTTTACTTTACTTTACTTTACTTTACTTTACTTTACTTTACTTTACTTTACTTTACTTTACTTTACTTTACTTTACTTTACTTTACTTTACTTTACTTTACTTTACTTTACTTTACTTTACTTTACTTTACTTTACTTTACTTTACTTTACTTTACTTTACTTTACTTTACTTTACTTTACTTTACTTTACTTTACTTTACTTTACTTTACTTTACTTTACTTTACTTTACTTTACTTTACTTTACTTTACTTTACTTTACTTTACTTTACTTTACTTTACTTTACTTTACTTTACTTTACTTTACTTTACTTTACTTTACTTTACTTTACTTTACTTTACTTTACTTTACTTTACTTTACTTTACTTTACTTTACTTTACTTTACTTTACTTTACTTTACTTTACTTTACTTTACTTTACTTTACTTTACTTTACTTTACTTTACTTTACTTTACTTTACTTTACTTTACTTTACTTTACTTTACTTTACTTTACTTTACTTTACTTTACTTTACTTTACTTTACTTTACTTTACTTTACTTTACTTTACTTTACTTTACTTTACTTTACTTTACTTTACTTTACTTTACTTTACTTTACTTTACTCTACTCTACTCTACTCTACTCTACTCTCCTAGTTACGGGGGTCTTAAAAGGAATCTCATAGACATTGAACACTTTCGTTGTGTGTCCAATTTTTTGAGAATTTTAGACTTCAAATTTGAGGCGAGAGAACACGTAAAAATTTAAGTATGTGGTGGTGGTTACATCACTCTCCTTGGAGAATCGTATAATGGGGGAATTTATAACAATATTCAATCAACTTGCCCGTTTAACAATTTGATGGCAACTCCGACTCTGGACTCTAATTTATTTTTTGTCTGCGTATATTAATTTCAAATTGATAACACCGTTATTTTATATTTAAAAACGCCTAAAAGCTGCAACAAAATAATTTTATATTTTTTCCATAATATTTTGTTTTGTTGATTAATCATTTCATAATCTAGAACTTTCTATATTATTCTAGAATTTTCAAAATATTTTTGTTTTGTGGTTAAACAATTGCTACTTACGTAAAAATATTATTGTGGTTTTATGTTTACAAAAAACAAATGTTATGGTTTCCAAAAATTTTGTCTTGTTGATTAATCATTTCATTCAAAAATATATTAATCTAGAACTTTCTGGAATAATCTAGAATTTTCTGACGCATATATCAGAATATATGTTTTTATTACTATAACTATTTCTATTACTATTACTCTTACTCTTACTATTCCTATTACTATAAATATTACTAAACTTGCCCGTTTATCAGAATCATTTAAACTTAAATTAGAGTTATTACAATCATTAGCAAAATTAGAATCAATAACATTATTCACATCATTTTCATTATTAGAATTATTATTATTATTGGTAGTGTTACATAATATTGTGATGAAAAAACATTTTATCATCATCGAGGCTATACAAATTATCATATCAAGTTTGTAATGACCCCATGAACGCACGCCTTTTTACATCTTTAGATTTTTTAAATTCCTTGCAGTTTTCAGTATTAATTGAATACATTTTGGATCGAAGGCCTACAAATTCTTTCATAATATTTAAATTTTTTATTTAAGGAGGGAAATTTAAAAACATTATCTTGGGGATATTCCGATGTATCAAACTCCTTGGTGATATCATTACGAATATCATTGTAAAAGTCTAATGACCGAATTGTGTATACAAAGGAAGAAGTATTCATATAGTTTATTGATATATTATCTCCAAATTTGGCTTTCATATATCTATAATGGAAATCATATATTTTCCACTTGGATAATTCTAGCACTACAAATCCTAAATACATTGGTTTATTATATTGATTAGAAACGCGATCTAATTGTATAGCAAACAAGTTTTCAGAAAACTTTGTTATACTATGAAAGTTAGGTTTTACAGTTAACGCTCTAACACCTAAAAGTTTCTTATAAGTGGTTTCCCACTGTGAAACAATTTTAATATCTTTACGCTTATCAGAAACAATTTTAATATCTTTACGCTTATCAACGTTTTCCATAGTCTTGCCGTAAACTGCGTTATTGATCAAATTAAAAAAATCTTTCTCAAATGCATTCTTTGCTAAAGTTCTATGATAAGTATTTAAATCTATATACTTTTTCAACCAATCCGATTGATTAAATTTTAATATTCTATGTACTTTCGTTAAAATAAGGCCATATTCTAAACATTGCTTCAGATTTCTATAGTGTATAGCATATCTTGTTTTACAATGCAAATCGGCAATGAGTTTGAAACATTTCGATCCTCCAATTTTTTTTGGATTGTGGACAAAATGGAAGATCGTTTTGCTCATCGTGGAGACTGATGGGGTAATCTAAATCAACTTCCAAAATGTATCCTGTTGGCGATGTGTCATATATTTCGTATACATCAAAGTTTAGAAATTCATTTGATTGATCATCAATCCACTCAAAGCCACCATATGGAAGATAACTTGACATTGCCCAGCCATACAAATTCTTCGCATCCAAATACATTAGATACTCTGAAGACTTATTAATGTCATAGTCCTCTAAATATTTATTATTCGCTTTGGAATATCATAGCGATCATGTTGGAACAGATATGAGTTTGGAAACATTTCACGAAATATGTCGAGAATGTTGGAGGGATATATTTGGATTTCTAATGATTTATAAAGATGATGAATTGAATGAGGGGCGTTATAGAAAGCAATTTAATACATTCATAACAATATAAAACTGTTTGAATAGTATATGCATATATTAGTACAGCACTACCCTTTTAAACTGTTGGATCGAGAACTGATCTGATACCCGTTAGCTGATATCTGTTAGCTGTTACCTGATACCTGTTAGCTGATACCTGTTAGCTGATACCTCATTATCAAATTGCAATAAATCATGACGTCTGAAAAAGTGTTGACAGAGTTGATAAAGACGAGGAAAGAATTGAGAAAAAAAATTAAAAGCATAAAAATGGGCGAAGCAGATACTCTAAATCAATTGGAGGAGACATTTAAACCTATAACACAGCCGTTAAAACAATTCATTAGCGAAAGTAAGAAAGTTCCATTGAAGCGTTACAATAGAAATTTGAATAATGCAGATAAATTTATTCCCAACATGATGTTAAAAAGATCGATAGAAGATGATCCCTATGATGATATGAATAAAAAAAGATTGAGAAAAGTCGATGACTATGATGATGATGTTGAATATAATGATATGTTTAATAAATCATTAATAAAGAAGGAAACAAGTACTCCCAAAAGATTAGAAAAAGATGAGTCAAACGATGAATTTTTCTCTGAACACGATTTCTCACAAGCCAATAATGATGATTATGATGATACATCAAACATAATGAATTTAACGGAGTTGGCAAGAAAAAACAAATTGGATACAAACTATGGAACACACAAAAATAAGTATAGCGGTGAATGGATGTTTGGTGATAGCCTTTTAAAGTTAAGTGAAGATAAAGTTAAAATCGGCAATGAGAATTGGGCTCTCACTCCAGGACTATTCGAATTATTGTTCGTTATTAAACCTCAAAATTATGATGAAACTGATTTAGTTATCTATAAAAATATATTGCTGAAAACTAATGCATACAGACGAGATTATAAGTCTGATGGTCAGATAAAGGGTTCACGAGGCTATAAATATAAAAAAATTATAAGCAAACTGTTGAATGTTAATAAAAGCAAAGCATTAGCGAACGATTCTAAACATAAAGGAGCCGGTTTGATGAAATTAAATCCATATGAAACAAACTATTTATATTGGGATGATCCGAATGAGCTAGTATATCGTCTCAGACTGTTGATTGCATCACAAGCAGCCGGACACACTAATCATAATAACGAAATTGTATCGATTATTGAAGAGTTACGAGAAGCTGATATAATTATATAGTCGAATGAGATTATGCCTGTAGACAAATTTGGTCACTTTAGTAACTATAAGAAGGAGGCATTAAGGAAGGATATGCCTAAATGGATTGGCTTTACTCTCGACAAAGACAAAAATATTAATTTTCAAAACAAAAGACTTAAGAACGTCAGCAGTCCGCTCGAAGAAACGGATGCGGTTAACAAAGCTTTTCTTTTTAGACAAATCAAAAACGAGCAGAACATATTGAAAAAAGGTTTAAACTTTGAGATTATTCGCATTACAGGCGAGCTATCAGCATTGAAATCACAAATTAAAAATATATATGAGGTGCTACCTAAACATGGATGAAAAACGAATACTTGTGAATGAATTACATAAACAGGCTCGCAAACTATTTTTACGACGAAGAGTTGTGATGAAGGGTATAGATGACTTATGGCAAGCAGATTTAGTTGAAATGGGGAGTTACTCAAGACAAAATAGGGGATATCGATATCTCTTAACAGTCGTCGATACATTCTCAAAATTTGCTTGAAGCTATATACAACATTTTAAAATGTGTACGAATACCAAAAAATCTGCAAACTGATGATGGCAAAGAATTCTTTAATAAACACTTTAATGATTTAATGAAAGCACATAAAATAAATTATTACTCTACATTCAGTGTTATGAAAGCATCCACTATAGAACGATTTAATAGAACTCTAAAGGGTATGATGTGGAAAGAGTTCAGTTATGATGGGTCATATCATTGGCTTGATAAGTCTAAGGATTTGATTAAAGAGTATAATAAAAAATATTATCGCACAATTAAAATGGCACCCACACAAGTTAATAAATCTAATGAGAAGAAATTGTTGGAGACTGTTTACAATCATTATAAAATTCATCCACCATCAAAATACCGTGTTGGTGATCATGTACGCATCAGCAAGTACAAACATATTTTCGAAAAAGGATTTACCCCCAACTGGACAACTGAAATATTCAAAATCAACTCAATACAAAATACCTTTCCCACCACATACACTTTAGAAGATTATCAAGGAAATCCAATTAAAGGAGAATTCTATAATAAGAAGCTTTCCCGTACTCGCTATCCAAAGTCATACCTCGTTGAGAAAATTTTAAAAACTGTTGGAGATCGAGCGTTTGTCAAGTGGTTGGGCTTTTCAAATGAACATAATTCTTGGATTAAGAAAAATGAAATATTGTAATATTAAATAAAGAAATAAATAAAATAAATTGATTGAAAACTCATCTCATTTTTTGTTTTATATTTAGTTCTTTTATTTTTCTTTCGATATATATATTTATTTAATCGCCTCTATCCTAAATTTAGTAGGCTTTCCATCCGGCGACTCCTTCACTAATTGATATTCACCGCTGCCAAGTTCTGTCCTCTTCATCGTAAAAATCGTTTGCGAGCTTGTTTATGTAATTCGTTCACAAGCATTCGTTTTTCATCCATGTTATTTTAGCACCTCAAGGATATTTTTAATTTGTGATCTCAATGTTGATAGCTCCTCTCTAAGACGAATAGTCTCCAAGTGTATCCCGTTCTTTAATATTTTTTTGCTCGATGCTGATAATATTTTTAGTTTATAATTTAAATGTTGATAGCTCCTCTCTAAGGGGGATAATCTCCAAGGTCATAGGTAGCACCTCATATATATTTTTAATTTGTGATTTCAATGCTGATAGCTCGCCTGTAATGCGAATAATCTCAAAGTTTAAACCTTTTTTCAATATGTTCTGCTCGTTTTTGATTTGTCTAAAAAGAAAAGCTTTGTTAACCGCATCCGTTTCTTCGAGCGGACTGCTGACGTTCTTAAGTCTTTTGTTTTGAAAATTAATATTTTTGTCTTTGTCGAGAGTAAAGCCAATCCATTTAGGCATATCCTTCCTTAATGCCTCCTTCTTATAGTTACTAAAGTGACCAAATTTGTCTACAGGCATAATCTCATTCGACTATATAATTATATCAGCTTCTCGTAACTCTTCAATAATCGATACAATTTCGTTATTATGATTAGTGTGTCCGGCTGCTTGTGATGCAATCAACAGTCTGAGACGATATACTAGCTCATTCGGATCATCCCAATATAAATAGTTTGTTTCATATGGATTTAATTTCATCAAACTGGCTCCTTTATGTTTAGAATCGTTCGCTAATGCTTTGCTTTTATTAACATTCAACAGTTTGCTTATAATTTTTTTATATTTATAGCCTCGTGAACCCTTTATCTGACCATCAGACTTATAATCTCGTCTGTATGCATTAGTTTTCAGCAATATATTTTTATAGATAACTAAATCAGTTTCATCATAATTTTGAGGTTTAATAACGAACAATAATTCGAATAGTCCTGGAGTGAGAGCCCAATTCTCATTGCCGATTTTAACTTTATCTTCACTTAACTTTAAAAGGCTATCACCAAACATCCATTCACCGCTATACTTATTTTTGTGTGTTCCATAGTTTGTATCCAATTTGTTTTTTCTTGCCAACTCCGTTAAATTCATTATGTTTGATGTATCATCATAATCATCATTATTGGCTTGTGAGAAATCGTGTTCAGAGAAAAATTCATCGTTTGACTCATCTTTTTCTAATCTTTTGGGAGTACTTGTTTCCTTCTTTATTAATGATTTATTAAACATATCATTATATTCAACATCATCATCATAGTCATCGACTTTTCTCAATCTTTTTTTATTCATATCATCATAGGGATCATCTTCTATCGATCTTTTTAACATCATGTTGGGAATAAATTTATCTGCATTATTCAAATTTCTATTGTAACGCTTCAATGGAACTTTCTTACTTTCGCTAATGAATTGTTTTAACGGCTGTGTTATAGGTTTAAATGTCTCCTCCAATTGATTTAGAGTATCTGCTTCGCCCATTTTTATGCTTTTAATTTTTTTTCTCAATTCTTTCCTCGTCTTTATCAACTCTGTCAACACTTTTTCAGACGTCATGATTTATTGCAATTTGATAATGAGGTATCAGCTAACAGGTATCAGCTAACAGGTATCAGGTAACAGCTAACAGATATCAGCTAACGGGTATCAGATCAGTTCTCGATCCAACAGTTTAAAAGGGTAGTGCTGTACTAATATATGCATATACTATTCAAACAGTTTTATATTGTTATGAATGTATTAAATTGCTTTCTATAACGCCCCTCATTCAATTCATCATCTTTATAAATCATTAGAAATCCAAATATATCCCTCCAACATTCTCGACATATTTCGTGAAATGTTTCCAAACTCATATCTGTTCCAACATGATCGCTATGATATTCCAAAGCGAATAATAAATATTTAGAGGACTATGACATTAATAAGTCTTCAGAGTATCTAATGTATTTGGATGCGAAGAATTTGTATGGCTGGGCAATGTCAAGTTATCTTCCATATGGTGGCTTTGAGTGGATTGATGATCAATCAAATGAATTTCTAAACTTTGATGTATACGAAATATATGACACATCGCCAACAGGATACATTTTGGAAGTTGATTTAGATTACCCCATCAGTCTCCACGATGAGCAAAACGATCTTCCATTTTGTCCACAATCCAAAAAAAATTGGAGGATCGAAATGTTTCAAACTCATTGCCGATTTGCATTGTAAAACAAGATATGCTATACACTATAGAAATCTGAAGCAATGTTTAGAATATGGCCTTATTTTAACGAAAGTACATAGAATATTAAAATTTAATCAATCGGATTGGTTGAAAAAGTATATAGATTTAAATACTTATCATAGAACTTTAGCAAAGAATGCATTTGAGAAAGATTTTTTTAATTTGATCAATAACGCAGTTTACGGCAAGACTATGGAAAACGTTGATAAGCGTAAAGATATTAAAATTGTTTCACAGTGGGAAACCACTTATAAGAAACTTTTAGGTGTTAGAGCGTTAACTGTAAAACCTAACTTTCATAGTATAACAAAGTTTTCTGAAAACTTGTTTGCTATACAATTAGATCGCGTTTCTAATCAATATAATAAACCAATGTATTTAGGATTTGTAGTGCTAGAATTATCCAAGTGGAAAATATATGATTTCCATTATAGATATATGAAAGCCAAATTTGGAGATAATATATCAATAAACTATATGAATACTTCTTCCTTTGTATACACAATTCGGTCATTAGACTTTTACAATGATATTCGTAATGATATCACCAAGGAGTTTGATACATCGGAATATCCCCAAGATAATGTTTTTAAATTTCCCTCCTTAAATAAAAAATTTAAATATTATGAAAGAATTTGTAGGCCTTCGATCCAAAATGTATTCAATTAATACTGAAAACTGCAAGGAATTTAAAAAATCTAAAGATGTAAAAAGGCGTGCGTTCATGGGGTCATTACAAACTTGATATGATAATTTGTATAGCCTCGATGATGATAAAATGTTTTTTCATCACAATATTATGTAACACTACCAATAATAATAATAATTCTAATAATGAAAATGATGTGAATAATGTTATTGATTCTAATTTTGCTAATGATTGTAATAACTCTAATTTAAGTTTAAATGATTCTGATAAACGGGCAAGTTTAGTAATATTTATAGTAATAGGAATAGTAAGAGTAAGAGTAATAGTAATAGAAATAGTTATAGTAATAAAAACATATATTCTGATATATGCGTCAGAAAATTCTAGATTATTCCAGAAAGTTCTAGATTAATATATTTTTGAATGAAATGATTAATCAACAAGACAAAATTTTTGGAAACCATAACATTTGTTTTTTGTAAACATAAAACCACAATAATATTTTTACGTAAGTAGCAATTGTTTAACCACAAAACAAAAATATTTTGAAAATTCTAGAATAATATAGAAAGTTCTAGATTATGAAATGATTAATCAACAAAACAAAATATTATGGAAAAAATATAAAATTATTTTGTTGCAGCTTTTAGGCGTTTTTAAATATAAAATAACGGTGTTATCAATTTGAAATTAATATACGCAGACAAAAAATAAATTAGAGTCCAGAGTCGGAGTTGCCATCAAATTGTTAAACGGGCAAGTTGATTGAATATTGTTATAAATTCCCCCATTATACGATTCTCCAAGGAGAGTGATGTAACCACCACCACATACTTAAATTTTTACGTGTTCTCTCGCCTCAAATTTGAAGTCTAAAATTCTCAAAAAATTGGACACACAACGAAAGTGTTCAATGTCTATGAGATTCCTTTTAAGACCCCCGTAACTAGGAGAGTAGAGTAGAGTAGAGTAGAGTAGAGTAAAGTAAAGTAAAGTAAAGTAAAGTAAAGTAAAGTAAAGTAAAGTAAAGTAAAGTAAAGTAAAGTAAAGTAAAGTAAAGTAAAGTAAAGTAAAGTAAAGTAAAGTAAAGTAAAGTAAAGTAAAGTAAAGTAAAGTAAAGTAAAGTAAAGTAAAGTAAAGTAAAGTAAAGTAAAGTAAAGTAAAGTAAAGTAAAGTAAAGTAAAGTAAAGTAAAGTAAAGTAAAGTAAAGTAAAGTAAAGTAAAGTAAAGTAAAGTAAAGTAAAGTAAAGTAAAGTAAAGTAAAGTAAAGTAAAGTAAAGTAAAGTAAAGTAAAGTAAAGTAAAGTAAAGTAAAGTAAAGTAAAGTAAAGTAAAGTAAAGTAAAGTAAAGTAAAGTAAAGTAAAGTAAAGTAAAGTAAAGTAAAGTAAAGTAAAGTAAAGTAAAGTAAAGTAAAGTAAAGTAAAGTAAAGTAAAGTAAAGTAAAGTAAAGTAAAGTAAAGTAAAGTAAAGTAAAGTAAAGTAAAGTAAAGTAAAGTAAAGTAAAGTAAAGTAAAGTAAAGTAAAGTAAAGTAAAGTAAAGTAAAGTAAAGTAAAGTAAAGTAAAGTAAAGTAAAGTAAAGTAAAGTAAAGTAAAGTAAAGTAAAGTAAAGTAAAGTAAAGTAAAGTAAAGTAAAGTAAAGTAAAGTAAAGTAAAGTAAAGTAAAGTAAAGTAAAGTAAAGTAAAGTAAAGTAAAGTAAAGTAAAGTAAAGTAAAGTAAAGTAAAGTAAAGTAAAGTAAAGTAAAGTAAAGTAAAGTAAAGTAAAGTAAAGTAAAGTAAAGTAAAGTAAAGTAAAGTAAAGTAAAGTAAAGTAAAGTAAAGTAAAGTAAAGTAAAGTAAAGTAAAGTAAAGTAAAGTAAAGTAAAGTAAAGTAAAGTAAAGTAAAGTAAAGTAAAGTAAAGTAAAGTAAAGTAAAGTAAAGTAAAGTAAAGTAAAGTAAAGTAAAGTAAAGTAAAGTAAAGTAAAGTAAAGTAAAGTAAAGTAAAGTAAAGTAAAGTAAAGTAAAGTAAAGTAAAGTAAAGTAAAGTAAAGTAAAGTAAAGTAAAGTAAAGTAAAGTAAAGTAAAGTAAAGTAAAGTAAAGTAAAGTAAAGTAAAGTAAAGTAAAGTAAAGTAAAGTAAAGTAAAGTAAAGTAAAGTAAAGTAAAGTAAAGTAAAGTAAAGTAAAGTAAAGTAAAGTAAAGTAAAGTAAAGTAAAGTAAAGTAAAGTAAAGTAAAGTAAAGTAAAGTAAAGTAAAGTAAAGTAAAGTAAAGTAAAGTAAAGTAAAGTAAAGTAAAGTAAAGTAAAGTAAAGTAAAGTAAAGTAAAGTAAAGTAAAGTAAAGTAAAGTAAAGTAAAGTAAAGTAAAGTAAAGTAAAGTAAAGTAAAGTAAAGTAAAGTAAAGTAAAGTAAAGTAAAGTAAAGTAAAGTAAAGTAAAGTAAAGTAAAGTAAAGTAAAGTAAAGTAAAGTAAAGTAAAGTAAAGTAAAGTAAAGTAAAGTAAAGTAAAGTAAAGTAAAGTAAAGTAAAGTAAAGTAAAGTAAAGTAAAGTAAAGTAAAGTAAAGTAAAGTAAAGTAAAGTAAAGTAAAGTAAAGTAAAGTAAAGTAAAGTAAAGTAAAGTAAAGTAAAGTAAAGTAAAGTAAAGTAAAGTAAAGTAAAGTAAAGTAAAGTAAAGTAAAGTAAAGTAAAGTAAAGTAAAGTAAAGTAAAGTAAAGTAAAGTAAAGTAAAGTAAAGTAAAGTAAAGTAAAGTAAAGTAAAGTAAAGTAAAGTAAAGTAAAGTAAAGTAAAGTAAAGTAAAGTAAAGTAAAGTAAAGTAAAGTAAAGTAAAGTAAAGTAAAGTAAAGTAAAGTAAAGTAAAGTAAAGTAAAGTAAAGTAAAGTAAAGTAAAGTAAAGTAAAGTAAAGTAAAGTAAAGTAAAGTAAAGTAAAGTAAAGTAAAGTAAAGTAAAGTAAAGTAAAGTAAAGTAAAGTAAAGTAAAGTAAAGTAAAGTAAAGTAGAGTAGAGTAGAGTAGAGTAGAGTAGAGTAGAGAGTAGAGTAGAGTAGAGTAGAGTAGAGTAGAGTAGAGTAGAGTAGAGTAGAGTAGAGTAGAGTAGAGTAGAGAGGAGAGTAGAGTAGAGTAGAGTAGAGTAGAGAGTAGAGTAGAGTAGAGTAGAGTAGAGTAGAGTAGAGTAGAGTAGAGTAGAGTTGAGTGGAGTAGAGTAGAGTAGAGTAGAGTAGAGTAGAGTAGAGTTGAGTAGAGTAGAGTAGAGTAGAGTAGAGTAGAGTAGAGTAGAGTAGAGTAGAGTAGAGTAGAGTAGAGTAGAGTAGAGTAGAGTAGAGTAGAGTAGAGTAGAGTAGAGTAGAGTAGAGTAGAGTAGAGTAGAGTAGAGTAGAGTAGAGTAGAGTAGAGTAGAGTAGAGTAGAGTAGAGTAGAGTAGAGTAGAGTAGAGAGGAGAGTAGAGTAGAGGAGATTTGAATTGAATTGGGGTGGTGGGAAACGGAAAAAGAGGGGGGTGGTGGGAAAAAGTGTAAGTGAGGAGGAAAAATATAAAATTATTTTGTTGCATCTTTTAGGCGTTTTTAAATATCAAATAACGGTCTTATCAATTTGAAATTAATATACCCACCACACACAACTAGAGTCCAGAGTCGGCGCTGACACCACCCGACATAATTGGATCTGTCACAGAGACAGAGTTGCCACTAACCACCGTAAGATGGCGCAACCATCCTACCTAGCATAGACACAAACCAACTGCGGTTTTACACGATTTTCAGATATGGCAACACTGGTCTTTTTGGTCCCCCATATCATTTCACGCAATTGCTCCGATCTGGCAACACTGGTCTTTTTGGTCCCCCATATCCCTACTACTGGAGGGGTCTCTCCGAGCTCCTGATTGTCGATGTGGGGGTGGTCCGGAGGACTGGAAGCACGTCCTGTTGGTATGCCCGTTGTACAGCGACATAAGGGACTTGGATGGAATGGGCATTGTCCAGACCGACGACAGATCCGATTTCAGTCGCTGCTTGGGGGATGATCGTGCTTTTAGGAGGTTGGGGGAGTTTGCTCGTGTAGCCTTCAATAGGAGAAGACTCGCAGGAGCCTAACGGGGGTTTTCTGGTGTGACCACTCGCGGATAAGGCGTGGCATTGTCATTGCCTCACACAATCGTCGTTGGATCGCTGTCGTCGTTTGAGTGTTTTTCGTCGTTGTTGTTCCTCTACCGTCTTGTATCCCGTGAGGGAGGCAAAGTCCTCTGTTGATGTTCGTGATGTCCATGCTGGTGCCAGTCCCTGGCCATCGAATCGCCCGTGAGGGCGACTGTCAATTGTTTGTGTTTTGGTCGACTAGTTGGTGCGGGTGACCAGTCCCATGTTATATGGAACAGAAACTGGAAGTAGCCTTTTGGTTACGAGGTCTGACCGGAGACTTCGGTTCGATGTGGAGTTGCATTTCGACCGGGTTCTGTGACCCATAGAACAGTAGAGGCTTAGATAGTCCTCGACCCCGAACCAAGAGGGAAGTTATGACCCATAACTGATATGCTTCGAATTGGTGCCGGCGGAATCAATCCAATGGGGCGCTGGCCGTCGCATTGTTACGGCCCAAGTGTGATGGCACACCGTGGTTCAGGCTGTCGTGGCTATAATCACGTTAAACACGGCGACTCTGTACCGCTGGACCTCTCTCTAGATCATGAAGATCGTACCTGATCTGCCTGGGCGAAGGCATCTTTTCCAAGAGATGGTGGTTAGGATAACTACTGCGAAAACACCCTAGCAGGTATTGCTTAGACAACAGGAAATTGTGTCTGCGCACGCTAAGGACCTTCGCCTCCTCATGTGGAAGAGATGGTACTCAGAAGACATAAGAAGACACCCTGTTGATGTTTTGAGGGCGGCATTTTGGCAAGTTCGGATTTTCTTTCACTGCGTTGTTTGCTACAAACCGACATAACGCTTTGTAAGAGGTCAACAAGATTTCTTTGTCCTCAATTACTGCTGGCAAGTGACTTGAGGACGTTGTTCGAAAAAGGCTGTCCAATGTGACCCGAAGGATTTTGTGGTAGTTGGTAGTCGGGATGTTGACGTCATCGACTTTCACATCGAGCGACAACCACACCTTTGCGGTCCATGCAGTAAACAGTGTGGCTGATGATTTGGTGACGGATATTTCCATATTCCTAGCAGGAAAAAGCGTGCTAAGTCAGTTAGGTAATAGTTTATTTTCTCGCATATGTCATCCACTATAGGTCCTGACGCCAGAATTGTGCAATCATCAGCGTACGACACAATTTTAACGCCGTCTGGTGGTGCAGGAATTTTAGAGAGGTAGAGGTTAAACAAAACTAGGGATATCACTCCACACTGGGGAACTCGTTTTTTTAACTCTACGGGACTTCGGCTTCCTGTCTCTTAATTCTACATATGACTGGCGCCCACACATATCGTTTACGACCCAACGTTTCAAACTGGGCGAAAGGGATGTCTTTGCTACTGGTGAAAGCAAGCAAATCAACCTGAACGATTCTCCTTTGCTTGCGTGTTTTCCTGGCCTCAGTAGCGATATCACTCTGCCCATTTTCCTGCACCGGGAACTAAGTGAGTGGCAGTTTGAGCACTTTGATCATGTACTCTATTTCCGGAGTATCCAAGTGCTTTAATGTCAGCATTGGGATTCCGTCCGGACCCAGCGCCTTTGATGACTTTGCGCTGCGGATTACATGGGCAACTTCGCCAACGGTAAATTGTGGTGGTGCCTCTTCGACTCCGAGAGCGCGGAGTCGAAGAGGCAGGGTGCTCAATTAAAAGGCATTTAAAATAACACGCGCACCGCTTCTGATCTGTCACTGTATATATATATATATATATATATATATATATATATATATATATATATATATATATATATATATATATATATATATATATTTTTTTTTTTTTTTTTTTTTTTTCTTTAAAGATGTAAAAGCTTGATGAAACTGCGCACCACACAGTAACTCGTTTTGGGTACTGCATTCGTCTCATGGAATATTTGTGGATTATAGTCATTCCATATACGGCAATATTGCTTCTTTACATTGTCGTTTAGATCAAAATGGGAGTCATCAGACGTAAACAAGCAATTTATCAAGCTGTTGTCTTCTTCGGTCATTTCGATGTTTTGGCTAAATTCCATTCGAATAGGCAAATGCGGAGGGATTAAGTCATCATGAATTATCCGCTATAGTGCCGTCCTTCTAACTGTTATTTGCGAAGATTAGTTTCGTGTCGAAACGCTTAGATTTGGATGAATTGACGATGCTACAGCCGCGATGGTGTCTTGAACGCGAACATGGGGGGAGTTCCGCCAAACTCACGCCTAAATTGCCTTTGGAGAGAAATGCAGGAATGCAAAGAATGGTACATGGCTGTACTATACTATTTTTTAAAGCAGTGCTACTTAAGTTCCGGAAGTGGTAAGTTGTGGGCAACGGTCAAATCAATTAATTGAGCACCCTGCCTCTTCGACTCAGCGCTCTCGGAGTCGAAGAGGCACCACCACAATTTACCGTTGGCGAAGTTGCCCATGTAATCCGCAGCGCAAAGTCATCAAAGGCGCTGGGTCCGGACGGAATCCCAATGCTGACGTTAAAGCATTTGGATACTCCGGAAATAGAGTACATGACCAATGTGCACAAACTGCCACTCACTTAGTTCCCGGTGCAGGAAAATGGGCAGAGTGATACCGCTACTGAGGCCAGGCAAAGACGCAAGGTAAGGAGAATCGTTCAGGTTGATTTGCTTGCTTTCACCAGTAGCAAAGGCATCCCTTTCGCCCAGTTTGAAACGTTGGGTCGTTAACTATATGTGTGGGCGCCAGTCATATGCAGAATTAAGAGACAGGAAGCCGAAGTCCCGTAGAGTTAAAACACGAGTTCCCCAGTGTAGAGTGATATCCCTAGTTTTGTTTAACCTCTACCTCTCTAAAATTTCTGCATCACCAGACGGCGTTAAAATTGTGTCGTACGGTGATGATTGCACAATTCTGGCGTCAGGACCTATAGTGGATGACATATGCGAGAAAATAAACTATTACCTCACTGACTTAGCACGCTTTTTCACTGCGAGGAATATGGAAATATCCGCCACCAAATCATCAGCTACACTGTTTACTGCATGGACCGCAAAGGTGCGGTTGTCGCTCAATGTGAAAGTCGATGACGTCAACATCCCGACTACCAACTACCACAAAATCCTTCGGGTCACATTGGATATCCTTTTACGAACAACGTCCTCAAGTCACTCGCCGGCAGTAATTGAGGACAAAGAAACCTTGTTGACCTCTTACAAAGCGTTATGTCGTTTTGTAGCAAACAATGCAGTGAAAGAAAATCCAGACTTGCCAAAATGCCGCCCTCAAAACATCAACAGGATGTCTTCTTATGTCTTCTGAGTACCATCACTTCTGTTGTCTAAGTAATACCTGCTAGGGTGTTTTCGCAGTAGTAATCCTAACCACCATCTCTTGGACAAGATGCCTTCGCCCAGGCAGATCAGGTAGATCTTCATGATCTAGAGAGAGAGGTCCAGCGGTACAGAGTCGCCGAGTTTAACGTGATTATCGCCACGACAGCCTGAACCACGGTGTGCCATCACACTGGGGCCGTAACAATGCGACGGTCAGCGCCCCATTGGATTGATTCCGCCGGCACCAATTCAAAGCATGACAGTTATGGGTCATAACTTCCCTCTTGGTTCGGGGTCGAGGACTATCTAAGCCATTACTGTTCTATGGGTAACAGAACCCGGTCGCAATGCAACTCCACATCGAACCGAAGTTCTCCCCGTGATTTGGGTCCAAACCACAGCCACCACGATACTCCCCGAAGGGCCCCACCATATAGTCAGGCCAGAACAAGTTCTGGGGGCTCCTGACTACCCGTGGTACCAGATTTAAGTCTCCGGTCAGACCTCGTAACCAAAAGGCTACTTCCAGTTTCTGTTCCATATAACATGGGACTGGTCACCCGCACCAACAAGTCGACCAAAACATAAACAATTAACAGTCGCGCTTACGGGCGATTCGATGGCCAGGGACTGGCACCAGCATGGACATCACGAACATCAACAAAGGACTTTGCCTCCCTCACGGGATACAAGATGGCAGAGGAACAACGACGAAAAACACTCAAACGACGACAGCGATCCAACGACGATTGTGTGAGGCAATGACAATGCCACGCCTTATCCGCGAGTGGTCACACCAGAAAACCCCCGTTAGGCTCCTGCGAGTCTTCTTCTATTGAAGGCTACACGAGCAAACTCTTCCAACCTCCTAAAAGCACGATCATCCCCCACGCAGCGACTGAAATCGGATCTGTCGACGGTCTGGACAATGCCCATTCCATCCAAGTCCCTTATGTAGCTGTACAACGGGCATACCAACAGGACGTGCTTCCAGTCCTCCGGACCACCCCCACATCGACAATCAGGAGCTCGGAGAGACCCCTCCGATGAAGGAACTCATTGAGAGAGCCATGGCCAGTCAGTAAGATCCCCAGACTTAGGCCGAAGCCGAAGTCAGGGCGTCCCTTAACAAAGTCCGCGTTCCGTATGAATTCATACGTCACCCGGCCCTTGTCACTTTCTGTCCATCGCTGCCTCCACCCCAAGATCACGCACTCTTCTAGGCGTGCCTTTACCTCCCGCATATCGGACACCGGCACCGAAAGCCAATCTCCTTCCAGAAGTGGTAGCCCCTTCTTGGCCTCGAAAGCAATCGCTCGGCGGACTAATTCAAGGTCAAGAGGCACTTCACCCAGCAATACCTGCAACGCGTCCGTCAAAACCGTCCTGCACACTGGCATGTAAGCCAGCATGGCTAGTCGCTGGTACGAGGTGTAAGAGAGAGCCTTTCGATCATCGAAACTCTCAGGTAGATCTGAACAACATGCAAGCAATGATACTAACGTTCCGGACATCTGTCCCGCCAGTCATCAGGGACCACATGACGTGATGTATATATATATATATATATATATATATATATATATATATATATATATATATATATATATATATATATATATATATATATATATATATATATATATATATATATATATATATATATATATATATATATATATATATATATATATATATATATATATATATATATATATATATATATATATATATATATATATATATATATATATATATATATATATATATATATATATATATATATATATATATATATATGTGCGAATGTACCGACTTAATGTAGTGGGATTTGACATATACATACATACGAATGACGAATATACATACACATACGAATGACGAATAACTTCAGCCCACAATGATCTCTTTTTGGTTCGACAGTTGAGAGTTACAACTTAAAGAAGAAAGACGTATTAAAGACGAGCATAAACATCATCCTATATCAAATATTTTAAGTTTTATTCAATAATACCTATTTTAATTAAAAACTGTAAATAAAGTGCCATTTATGAAAATACAAACAAAAACCCGCCTGACAATTCATTTAAAAGAAAAGAACCCCATAAATTTTGGTGTCAGAAGTCGGATAACAGCGGCCGTGTTCAAATAATAAAAAAAAAAAAAACAAAGACAGTGATTCATTAAAAAACTCTAAAGTTGTGAAATTCCTAATAAATGCAAAAGTAATACATATACACAAAAAATCGTATACATAGAGCAGACGACAGTGAAACATTCAAAAAACTCCAAAGTTGTGAAATTCATAAACACAAAAAAGCAATACACATAAAAGACATAAGAGCAGTGGCAAAGAAAAAAACACATAGCAAAGTAATATACACAAACAAATTAACGATGTCTCGCCTGTATGAGTTTGAACATGTTCGGAAAAGCTTACGAGACAGTAAGAAAAGCAACATTGTACTTCTTCATAAATTTGTGTTTGCTCGCGATGACAACAGGCAGAATCGTAAGAACCTTCGAGAATTTCAAGGGTTTGAGTTCGATGAAAAAGATGAACGGTATGATACTCTACTCTCTTATGTTGCATTAAACTTGAAGGAGACTGATCTTGTGTGTATTTGCAACTTGCTTGGTTTACGCCATGACGTCGATGATACATGCAAACATATTTTTACAAATCTACGCAAAGGGCAGTTATTATGCGAAATCGAAGATGACGATGTTTCAGATGATGAAGACGACGACGACGGCAGCCACGATGACAGTCATAACTACGATGAGAGTATTAACGACGGCAGCCAAATTGAGAGTAAAGACGACGGAGCTGTAGCAGCAAAAACAAAAATACAGAGAATCAAAAACGAAGACGACGATGATACAAACAGCAAACAATCTTATAAGAATCAAAACACAGCAAGATTCGCAATGAGTTTCAGAGACGTGGAAGATTCAATTCGAACATTCAACGGAGACGATACAACCCCTGTGGAAACATGGATCAATGAATTCGAAGAAATGGCTACAATTATGCATTGGTACCAATTTCAGAAATATGTATTCGCTAAGAAATCGCTAAGAGGTTTGGCTAAGACGTTTATTTTGGGCGAAAAAGGTGTTAATGATTTTGGTAAGCTTAAGGTAGCATTGATAAATGAATTTAAAACTTGTATAAATAGCGCACAATTACATAAAATGCTGTATGAGACGAGAATGAAAAAAGATGAAAATGTCAAGGAATATTTTTATAAAATGAGAGATATTGCTTCAAGAGGAAATATTGAAAATAGTGCACTTATGCAGTATGTAATTGATGGAATAAATGATCTTAATATTAATAAGTCAATTTTATATGGAGCAGGAAATTTGAATGAATTTAAAGAAAAATTAAAGAGTTATGAAACATATCGTTTAAGAGTGAATAAAGAAAATAGAATGAAAGAGAATAATAAGAATCCTAGGCCGATGGTTCGACCGAACAAAGAAGAAACAAAGAACATGAAATGTTATAATTGTGGGAATAATGGCCACAGAGCTACTAATTGCGAGCATAAGGGAAAGGGTATGAAATGTTTTAAATGTAATAATTTTGGTCATAAGGCAATTGACTGCAGCCATTACGTCCACAATAATGATAGGGTAAATATTCAGAAACTTGATGTGAAGCAGAATCCTATGAATCAGAAAATTAATATTGATGGAAAGTATTTTATATGTTTATTCGATACTGGTAGTAAACACAGTGTAGTAACATACGATGTTTATGAGCGTCTTGGTAAACACCTTTTGCAGAATTCTAATTTGTCGTTTGTTGGCTTTGGGCCTAAGCATAATCGGAACGAAACGAGATCATTGGGTAGGTTTGACATTACGATACAAATTGACGGTGAGGAATTTGAGGTACAATTTCACGTAATTCCGACTGACTGCATTGATGTTGATGGTATATTGGGTGAAGATTTTAGTCGCCAATGCGATATAACAATAAATCGAGATGGGCTACGTATTAGAAAGTTTATTGAGGAGCAGGATGACATTGCTTCAATAATGAATATTAAGGTTATGGATAATGAGATTAATATTGACTGCATGTCGAATTCAGAAGCTGCGAAGGAAGTTCGAACAATTATTCAGGAATATAAACCAGATTGTGACTACGATAAATCGACGAATATCGAGATGAAGATTGTACTGAAGGACGAAACTCCAATTTATTCTCGCCCGCGAAGATTGCCACTAACTGAGAGATATTTTGTGGTGGACCAGATTGAACAATGGGTACGAGACGACATAATCGAACCATCTGAATCGGATTTTAGAAGCCCAATCGTACTAGTCAGGAAGAAGAACGGGACATATAGATTATGCGTTGATTACCGCCGGATTAATAAAGTCATTTTAAGAGATTGTTTCCCTTTACCGCTGATTGAAGACCAGTTAGACCGTCTGCAGAATGCTCGGGTTTTTAGTACATTGGATCTAAGAAACGGATTTTTTCACGTGCCCGTATCCGAGTCGAGTCGGAAATACACATCTTTTGTTATGCATAGTGGTCAATACCAATTCAAACGAGTACCTTTCGGTTTGTCCAATTCGCCGAGTGTATTTCAACGTTATATCAATTCGATTTTTAGAGATCTTATGCGGCAGAACTTGGCATTGACATATATTGACGATATAATTATCCCAGCCGAAGATGACGAAAGTGGAGTGCGCAATTTAAGGCTCGTGATAGAACGGTGTAAGCAATTTGGATTACAGTTAAACCTGGATAAGTGTCAGTTTCTTAAAAGGAGAATATTGTTTTTAGGCCATGAAATTGAGGATCGGAGAATAATGCCTTCACCTTCTAAAGTCGACGCTCTTCTGAGATATAAGGTACGACAGACTTTAAAGCAAGTAGAGAGTTTCTTGGGCCTTGCAAACTATTTCCGGAAATTTATATACAACTTCTCCATAATAGCTAAACCACTTACTGATCTTAAGAAGCAAAACGTAAAATTCGTGTTTGGCGAGGAACAACTACAGGCATTTAATAAGTTGAAATCCATAATGAGTGGAACACCTGTACTGAAGATTTTCAATGAGAGACATGAGACCGAATTGCATACGGACGCTTCCATCGATGGATATGGAGCCATATTATTACAGAAATGTCCTGAAGATGGTCAGTTGCATCCTGTGTACTTTTATAGCCAGAAAACGTCGGACGCTGAGAGGAAATATTGTAGCTACGAATTGGAAATTTTAGCTGTTGTCGAGGCTGTAGCGAAGTTTAGGGTATATCTCTTGGGCAGACATTTTAAATTGATTACCGACTGCAACGCGTTTGTTAAGACTATGGAAAAGAAGGATTTGTGTACCAGGGTAGCAAGATACGTCATCTATCTCCAAGAATATGACTTTACCGTTGAGCACCGGTCTGGTTCACAAATGCGCCATGTCGACGCATTAAGCCGAAACCCCATTATGATTATTCAGGACGACGACATAATATCCAATATTTCTCGAGCGCAGATTGATGATGACGACCTGAAAACAATAATGGAGATACTGAAGGATAAAGACACCTACAATGATTATTTTACGAAATTTGGTATTCTGTACAAATTGGCAAATGACGATGAATTGATTGTAGTACCGAAGGGAATGCAGCGGGAAGTTATCAGAAGAGCTCACGATAGAGGAAGACCAAAGAATTGATTGATAAGCAATTTTACATACCCAATTTGGAAGAAAAGATACGGAAACATATCACAAATTGCATTCATTGTGTCATATACAATCGTAAGCAAGGAAAACAGGAGGGTGAACTTCATCCCTTACATAAAGAGTCGACTCCAATGTATACGTATCACATTGATTTTCTAGGACCGTTGGAAACAACCAGTAAACTTTACAAGCATATTTTCGCTGTAATTGACTCGTTAACAAAGTTTTGCTGGCTTTATCCAACAAAATCAACTTCAGCAAAGGACGCAATAACGAGGCTCCAGAATCAAAGTATGATCTTCGGCAATCCATATCAAATAGTATCAGATCGTGGATCTGCCTTTACTGGTGATGAGTTCCGACAATATTGCGAAGAGGAGAATATCAAACACTTAAAGATAACTACGGGACTACCTAGAGCCAATGGTCAGATTGAAAGCCTAAATTCGACCATAATTGGTGTGTTGTCAAAACTGAGTATAGAAAATCCGTCGAAATGGTATCAATATGTTGAGAAGGTTCAGCAGGTCATAAACTCCACATATTGTCGAAGTGTTAATTCCACACCCTTTGAACTTTTAACAGGAGTGAAAATGAGGACTACGGAGGATCTTGCCATTAAACATCTGATTGATGAACAACAGATTTCATACTTTTGTGAGGACAGAGAAGACTTGAGACAACAAGCTAAGAAGCAGATCCAGAAGGTTCAGGAAGAAAATTATCGGAATTTCGGTCGGAAAAGAAAGAAAGCTAATGCTTATAAGATCGGAGAAATTGTGGCAATTAAGCGAACTCAGCTCGGTGGTGGTTTGAAATTAAAGCCAAAATATCTAGGACCGTATAAAGTACTGAAGGTTAAGCCGCACAATACCTACGATGTGGCAAAAGTTGGAACATCAGAAGGTCCTTTGAGGACTACATCTTGTGCTGAGTATATGAAACCTTGGCCTGATATCGGTGAGAATGGTGTTGATGATGGGTTATTCGAGTCGAATACCTAGCAGGATGGCCGAGTTGTGGGAATGTACCATCTTAATGTGCGAATGTACCAACTTAATGTAGTGGGATTTGACATATACATACATACGAATGACGAATATACATACACATACGAATGACGAATAACTTCAGCCCACAATGATCTCTTTTTGGTTCGACAGTTGAGAGTTACAACTTAAAGAAGAAAGACGTATTAAAGACGAGCATAAACATCATCCTATATCAAATATTTTAAGTTTTATTCAATAATACCTATTTTAATTAAAAACTGTAAATAAAGTGCCATTTATGAAAATACAAACAAAAACCCGCCTGACAATTCATTTAAAAGAAAAGAACCCCATATATATATATATATATATATATATATATATATATATATATATATATATATATATATATATATATATATATATATATATATATATATATATATATATATATATATATATATATATATATATATATATATATATATATATATATATATATATACATATATAATGAACATGCGAATATTTATCATCAAAAATGGTTTTTATTGTTTTTCAAAGTAGTATTCTCCAGCATATTTATACACTTTTGCATGCGCCAATATCAATTGTCGAAGCACTTTTTCCACTCCGATTAAAACACCTCTAAAACATGGTTTTTGAACGTTTCAACAGCATCTTCTGGCGACGAAAATCGTTGACCACGCATTTTTCCTTGATGTGCGGCAGTAAAAAGAAGTCATTAGGTGCCATGTCAGGGCTGTACGGCGGATGACCCATCAATTCGACGTTTTTGCCGGTCAAAAAGGCGCTGGTTTGAGCTGACGTGTGAGATCTCGCATTGTCATGGTGCACAATGATTTGTCTTCTCTTGTCCGTTTTTCGAATTTCTCCGAAGACTTCAGGCAAACAAATTGTAATGTAAAACTCAGAATTGACCGTCCTACGTTGCTCAAGCGGAACATTCGCCACATGACCAGTTTTGCCGAAGAAACAGGCGATCATTAGCTTCGAAGTACTTCTTCCACGAACAACTTTCGTTGGATTTGGCTAGTCTTCGAAGACCCACACGGTCGATTGCTGTTTTGTTTCGGGCTCATACTCATAGATCCATGATTCGTCACCTGTGACGATCTTATAAACGAGCCGTTTTTTGAGCGATTGTCAAATTGTGAGCGATCCAACGAAAACAAACCTTTTTCACGACCAGGTGCTAATGCAATATCGAATGTATGCTGTGGAAGAAATGCCCAAGGATGCCTCTTTCTCTCGGTATGTCACATGACGATCATACATTATCAGTTCACACACGGCATCAATGTTCTCTGACACAACGGCCGTTTTTAGACAACCTTCACGACATTCGTCTTTGAGCGAGCGTCGGCCACGATTAAATTCATTAAATCAGTTTTTTACAGTGCTATAGGATGGTGCTTCATCGCCATACAAAGATTAAAGTTCATCGATGCACTCCTGTCATGATAATCCACGTCGAAAGTTATGAAAAATGATGGCACGAAAATTTTCACGAGTTAGTTCCATTTTTTTTTGCCAAATTGATTTTTTCAAGTCACTGTAAACAACATATATAATAAACAACACGTATGTCAAAACGTTCTGAGTACGCTTTTACTACAAAATGTCAAACTTTTCAATGGAAATGTCAGATGGCGCCAGGAAACACTTAGTGTTGTCTTTACCAAAAATATATATAGCAACCCGTATAAAATGAATTGAAAACATTTGTTTGTTTTGAAATAAATTTAAGAATAAAAAACAACATATTTGAAGACGTTTGCCACATTATTGACAAAAAGTAATAAAAATAGAGAATTTTGAGGCAAAAGATGAAGAAGTTTGTTTTGAATTTTCTTTTTGCATTCAATAGCTACAAGTTTAAAAGTAAGAGAGATAAAGCCACCTCAACGTTTCAAAAAAGTGCTATAAATCTAATTTGAACCAAAAGATTTACAATGCGATAACTCAAAAACTTGAGCCGAATTGGCAAAACACATTATGCCAAAAAATAAATTTTTGGGATGTACTTTCAGCTGTCATTTACAAAACTTATACCCGAGAAGATGACCTAAAAATGTTACACTGTGTTAGAAACTCAAAAGCGGCATAGCTGGTGGACGTTTTGGCTCATCTGGCCAAAAAAAAATGTTCCGTATGGTCAAAACAGGCGATAAATTGTACATATAGGTTCTCCAATTAAAAAAAGTTTTGCTACGAATCCTAAAACTGACCATAAAACTGACATTTTTTGCGTTGAGACGGGGGAGGGTCTAGAAGGCCGAGCCGCACTTTAAGACGTTTTTAGTTGTATATTTACAGTTAGTTTCTCTCAAGTTGCGACTGGATCGCCGTGACGAGGTTAAAGCGATTCTGTATGGTTCTCTTAGATTGCGAAAGCATCGCTTGGACAATGGTATAGCGTACCTTCGTCAATGCATCGCATAGCCAATGGGTAAACGATCATGCGTGCGTCTCTTAGATTACGATGCCATGGCTTAGACAATCGCTATGCGATTTATCGTAAAATTAACGCTAGGAAGAATAGCGAAAGCATTGCTTGAACAATGATCATGCGATGCATCTGCAAATTATAGTCTGGGAGAATCGCGGTAACCTTTATAGACATCATCCAGCAGTTTGCTTAGGGAGTCAGTGGCTAGCAAACCCAAAGCCCAGGTAATGGTTAAGAAACCCATCCTCGAAAGTTAGTCAATAGGTTTTGCGCGCAATTCATTATCCAACAACAGTAAAATTGTTTGCAGTTTAAACTGTTATGCTTGTCAGATTCGAGGCGATACATAGAAAAACATAGAATACAGTGCATGATCATTGTCCATTATTAAATCAACAGCATACGACAAGCGATGCGAAACCTTGCGAACTCAGAAAACACTGCGAGGGATTTTCATTGTGTTTACTTTATTCGGTGGAATACTCTTTCCTGGTAGTTTTCCTTTTGTTAATTGTAGTAAGGGTATTTCCCTTAAGGAAAAAATTCATGCGGCCGCCCCCTGTTTTGTAGCTTATCCAAAGACGATTTCAGAACACAAAAACTTGTGTAGATCCGTGCACAATACAAGCCCCCTGAAATATGTGCTGTGCCGTCAGTTTAAGTGCTATCGAAACATCACGCATATCTTTTTTATGGTCGATCAGGAGCTTCATTGGCCAGTCATGACTCCGACTTCAATTTGTATTAAAAATTTTGCTTCCTATACTTTTATGATGCCCATTCCTGAAAATCCCTGTTAACATCTAAAAAAAAATATGAAACTTATTTTTTTGAAGTATTTATTTTTATTTATAAACAAAAAACTAATAGTGGTTTTAAAAATCAATATGGCAGCGCAAACACCACCAAATAATTTGAGGAACGTTGTCATTTCCTTTAAACTTTTTATTATTTAACAATTATATATGTTTGTAATTATGTACGGTATATTTGGGAATGGAGTACTGAGTATAAGAATTTAATTGTGCACAGACAAGATTGTGTGTAAAAGACCGACACCGGTCGGGCCGCCCACGTTCTGTTCGAACGCCACATGTCATCAAAGTCATTAAATGAAGAATTCAGAGAAATCCGCTCCGAAAACAGAAAATCATGGCCCGTGAGATGAATATCACGCAAAAGTCCATGAGTCGAATCATTAAAATATACTTGGGACTTTCAAACGACGTACCGGACATTTATTGACTGCAGCTTTAAAAAAATAGGATTGGAAAATGCAAGTCTTTTGGTGAAGCACGCTAATAACTTGCACAGACAAATTTGGTTCGCCGATGAAAAAAATTTGACCGTTCAGGAAAAATATAACAAGCAAAATGATAGAGTGTATGCGCGGTCATCTAAGGCAGCATCTGAACTGATCCCAAGGGTCATCACCCAGCTTCAGTCATGGTTTGGTAGGGTGTCTCTTACGATGGGGTCACTGACCTGCATTTCTGCGAACAAGGAGTCAAAACATCGGCCAAGTTTACCAAGAAACCGTTTTGGTTTCTGTTGTGAAGCCTCTTAACAATTCCCTGTTCCAAAACCAGCCATGGACTTTCCAGCTGGATTCTGCGCCGGCCCATAAGCCTAAAACGTTCGAAACAATTTGCCAGCGTTCATTTCCTCTGAAGAATGGCCCTCAGGCAGTCCATATTTGAACCCATTAGATTACAAATTGTGGACGGTTTTAGAGGACAAAGTTTGTCACAAAAGATAACATTGGATCTCTTAAGACTGCTTTGGTTCGAGCTGTGGCCAATTTTCCAATGGACGAGGTTCGTGCAGCTATTGCCGATTGGCCAGAGGACATAAGGCGTGTGTAAAGGCAAAAGGTGGACATTTCGAATAAGTAGATTCTTTTTGGACACGATATACATCAATAAATATATAAAAAAATATTTGGTCTAAAAAAAATTCAGTAATTTTTATTTCACAGCATAAAATTGTGTAACAGTATTTATGTCCCTACTAAGTATGTACGGTACATTTGGGAATGGAGTACTGCTCCCTTTTATAGAATATAAGCAGATAGAAAAGGATCTGAGGAAAAAATTGTTTTAAAAATAATCATATTTCTTTGTATGTATGTCAGTTAAGCGGATGTAATTGTGTAAAAATTTGTGTTAACTGTTGATATTTGGGCCGCCGTGGTGTGTAAATACAACTATATAAAATCGGAGCCGGCGTAAAACAGTAGGTCACGGTCAGTGAGTATAAGAATTTAATTGTGTACAGCTTGAGAGAAGTTCCCTTTATTCATTAATGTGATATTGTGGGACTTAAGCAAGTAAGTAAGTTGTTATTTTTAGGCTACTGGTTTCAGGGATTATTTCCTTGTATGTATGGTATAAATTTCATATTCTCTCAACTATATAAACGACAAACTAAACGAAAGAGTCAATATTTGTTTCGATATGTGTTTGGTTTTAACACGTATTTATGGTTAAACAAGTATTTACTCTATGAAATCTACAGTTTTGAGTTGGGGTTGTTGATTTGGAATCCTTTTTTAGTCCCCAATGTCAATAAAAGATAGACTGGAAACCATTAAAAATATTTACGATTTCATTGAAATTAAACGGATTTTGGCTGAAGACGTTAAATATCCAAGGGCATAATTCGGAGATATTAATGGGTCTAAAAAGTGTCATCCATGCTTATTTTTCTCTAACGAGGGCGAGCCTAGCACAAAAAGCGCGGTATAAACAAAAAAAAGTTAAGTGTTTTGGAAACTTCCATCTCTGCTATGAACACATATTAAATTTTGTTTCGATCTGACAGCTCCTTCATATAGAAACAGGTGTTCACAAAAGAAGCATCCGCTATTTTTTTACAATGAAAAAATTAGAAATGCGTGGTGTCATTAAATATTTACATATAAAAGGTTTATCGGGACAAGAAATTCATAATGATATGGTGAATGTGTTAGCTGAAAGTGCTCCTTCATATGCAACAGTAAAATATTGGGTTGCTGAATTTAAACGTGGTGGTACAAGCATTGAAGATGAACCACGTAGAGGACGTCCAAAAACAGCAACAACAACAGAAATTGTAGCCAACGTGCATGATATGGTATTAAATGATCGACGAATAAAAGTGCGTGAAATAGCTAATATCATGGGCATCTCAAATGATCGAGTCCATTTAATTTTGCATGAAGAACTGCAGATGAAAAAGCTTTCTGCAAGAGGGGTGCCGGACTTGTTAACAGTCGACCAAAAACGCATAAGAATGAACATTTCTCAAGCTTGTTTGGATCGTTTTCAGCAAAATAAAATGGATTTTAAGCGTCGTTTCATAACTGTTGATGAGACATGGATCCATCACTATACTCCAGAGACAAAAGAACAATCCAAACAATGGACTGAAGCTGGAGGAAGTGCCCCAAAGAAGGCAAAAACAATTCAATCGGCTGGTAAGGTTATGGCAACGGTTTTTTGGGACTTCAAAGTATTTTATTGATTGACTATCTGCAAAAGGGTAAAACAATAAATTCAGAGTACTATTGCAACCTTTTAGATCAATTAAATGTACAAATTCGAGAAAAACGTCCTGGCTTACAACACAAAAAAATAATTTTTCATCAAGAAAACGCACCAGCGCACAAGAGTGTTTTAACAATGGCTAAAATCAACGAAGTAAAGTACGATTTGCTCGACCACCCACCTTATTCTCCTGATTTAGCTCCTAGTGACTTTTACCTGTTCCCAAATCGAAAAAAATTCCTTGCTGGCAAGCTTTTTACCATAAATGAAGATGCAATTACAGTTGTAAACCAATATTTTGAAGACCTTGAGGAAAACTATTTTAATCAAGGGATAGAATTGCTAGATAAGCGTTGGGACTAAGTGTATTGAAGTTTCAGGAGATTATATTGAAAATAAAAAATATTTTCCAAAAACTAACTATTCTCTTTCATTGATAGACTAAGAACTTTCCGAACCGCCCTCGTAACTATCTTTTCCAGGCCGCGATCCCGGGAAAATCTAAATTTTCCCGATTCCCCGGGAAATAAAAAAACTAGATCTGAAGAATATTATTCTCTAAATAATTTTTGTCTGGAGATGAAGGTAATCGTGAGATTTGGTAAGCGTATTAAGAGATCCATATTTTCCTTTTGGGGCAGCATATAAAATACTGAGTAGCCTACGTTAACATTGACGTAGTTCTTAGGAACGCTGAGGGCGGAAATTTGTATTCCAAATGACATTATCACCTTGTCATCCGCTAGTTATCACCTTGTCAGAGCTAGTTATTTTTATTATTAATCATTTTGCTCATACTTATATATTTAATTGTAGTATTTATTGGCATGTTATTCTAATGATTACGCGGCGATGAACTTGGGTCGTCAACCAAACCACTTATGGCCGAGCTAGCCAGGAACTTGAACATGCCCTCGCCAATTTTGAGGTATTTTTCCAGCTATTTTAGTTTAAAAAAATGCCCGCTCGTAACAACGTTCATTTATAAGGTTTATCAATAATTTCCCATGCAATTGTAGTTTTTCAACAACTGGAATCATTGCAGTTTACCACTTTCGTTGAAACTTAAAAATAACATATAGGCATCTCCAGCGGAAGGTCCACTGAGACGAAAACAATCAAGTGCTAAAGAAAGAAATCTTTTGCAACGATTACTTCAGCAACAAATCAAATAACTTATACGGGAGACTCATTTGTATTACTGAAAAATACCATTTGCGTATAGTCTTCGAACTGTGCGTAGAACAATCTTCAACGCGCAATATCATTTCCACCAATTCCGTTTAGCATGGGTCTTCGGTAAAAACCACAAATGCAAAAAGCACAAACAAAGTGTGCATGTTTTGTGCGTACATATAAGTAGTAGTTAAACAAATTTTATACCAAATAATGCGAAAAAAAATCGTTGATTTTTTTTAAATCTTTTAAGATACTGGCAAACATGACTTCCATCTCTAATGTTGGTTCGCGATCTAACGTTTATCTTATGTATTTGGTTTTCATACTTATATATCTGTGGACATTTGATAAAAGAACCTAACTCGAGATTGTATAATTTGGTTTTGACAAAACAACCCACCTCGAAATAGGTTGCAAGGGCCTAAGAAACATGTCATAACGTAATTTTGACAAAAGAACCTATTTAGACATGGGTTTCTAATAATTTTGACAAAACAACCAATTTCAGTCATGTTCTTTTATCAAAAGAATAATCGAAATAAATATATTCCGTTGTAAAGTAAAGTTCTTTTAATAGCCAGTTGTGCACTAGCATTCATTGTGACAAAACATCTCTTAATAACATCAGTGCTTTTGTGAAGTGATATTTGGCGAAATAGCGGGAACTTAAATCAAATCAAATGCTTTTGTCGTGTGCAGATGAAAAAAAAATTGAAATTTTACGAAAATAAGTTGTTTTCTAATTTATAAAATTTAAAAAAATGAACAGAGGAAGGCTTCTTACGGCTATGGCTCAAAAAATACCTCTATTAACAGAAAAGAGAAATTTAAGTGTTGAAAGAGAAGGTGATAACAGAACAAAGGTTTTAAAGCATCTGCTTGAGGATGGAAGAGTAGTAGAACCGTTTGCGGATGAAACAGTAACATCTTTTGATATTGGCACAAGTGATGGAATGTTGTCTCAAATTAATGCAAATAACATAGGTGCAATTGAGCAAAATGAGAATGAAATTGATGAAGATCCTTTCCATGAAACTGATTTTGATGACTCAGATTATATTCCGGATATGGACTCCACTGTTAACACATCTACAGAGAGCACTCGTGAAATGGCTGCAAATCTTGAGTCCAATTTAAGTAATTGGGATTCCGCCGAAATTGATGAAACCCAACTATTGGAACTTCCAACCACTTCGTCCTTTAAAATAAACAACCGGCAGTAACAAAAACTTTGGAAAAGAATATGTAACTTATAAAAATAAAATAGTCCCTGCTAGAAAAATTGAACCCCTTTCGGAATGTAGAAGATTGTGTAACACTCAACTAAATTTCGAAGATCAGAAGAAGCTTTTTCACTTGTACTGGGATTTGGGCGACTACAACAAACGTCGGCAATATCTGTCAGGCTTAATTGAAGTTGAAATCAAGAAAACGCAAAAACTTAATAACTCAGGAAATCGGCAGTACAACTATTTGTATAATTTTGAAATTAATGGTCAAAAGACAAGAGTATGTAAGCAGTGTTTTATAAAAATATATGACGAAACAGCTCAAAGTATCAAAACTATTACTAAATATAAAGTGAAAGAAACTACTGGCCAACTTCTCCAATGCGATAAAAGGGGAAAACATTTTCCGCAACACAAATTGTCAACAGAAAAGTATCAGGAAGTGCTGCATCACATAAATAGTTTTCCAAAATATGAGAGCCATTACAGTCGTCGTCATACAAAGCAGATATATTTTCAGTGTAGTCTAAGCCTAGCTCAATTATACAGATTATACACCGAAAAATATTCTCAACCTGTTTCGCTGTCAACGTATCGAGAAATATTTCAGAAGCTGGACATTAAGTTTAAAAAGCCGCATCTTGACGTATGCAACATGTGTGAGAATTTAAGGGTAGATATAAAAAATGCATTACACGAAGAAGAAATATCAATACTTAACCTAAAACAAAAACAGCACCACGAAGCGGCAGATATGGCGTATGAATCTAAAAAACATGATAAAGAACTTTCTTTGAAAGACAAATCTATTAAAATGTACACTTTTGATCTGCAGCAATGTTTGCCAACTCCACATTTAAATGCGGCAATGTACTTTTACAAACGACCATTATGGACTTTTAATTTTACAATGCACGATGGAGCAACAAACAGAGCCAATTGTTACATATGGAACGAGACCATTGCAAAGCGTGGGGCAAACGAGATTGGTTCCTGTATTTTCAAGTGTGTTATGGATTTACCGAAACATGTGAAACATATCATTTTGTACAGCGACTCCTGTCCTGGGCAAAATCGAAATTCTCACGTTTGCGCCATGTTTGAAAAGGTTTTAGAAGATCATCCAACTATAGAAATAATTGATCATAAGTTTCTCGTTGTTGGACACACGCATATGGAATGTGACACTGTTCATTCCCAAATAGAAAAGAAGAAGAAACAATGCGTAAATTCCATACATCATCCACATGACTGGGCTACTTTAAGGGCCCCCGCAGACTGCAGACTTTTTATCGGCCGATAGTTTGGTCGGCTTCTTAATCAGTATGGTTACAATCAGTTACAAACTATTTCGAGAATAGTTGGCCGACTGTTGGATAGTCTGCGCCCTGTTCACCAAACAAACTGTTTAGTTGGCTCGGTGTGCGCACTTTCAGCCCAACCCGACTAAACTATCGGCCGATAAAAAGTCTGCAGTCTGCGGGGGCCCTTACAATCAGTTACAAACTATTTCGAGAATAGTTGGCCGACTGTTGGCCCTAAGGGCCCCCGCAGACTGCAGACTTTTTATCGGCCGATAGTTTAGTCGGGTTGGGCTGAAAGTGCGCACACCGAGCCAACTAAACAGTTTGTTTGGTGAACAGGGCGCAGACTATCCAACAGTCGGCCAACTATTCTCGAAATAGTTTGTAACTGATTGTAAGGGCCCCCGCAGACTGCAGACTTTTTATCGGCCGATAGTTTGGTCGGCTTCTTAGTCAGTATGGTTACAATCAGTTACAAACTATTTCGAGAATAGTTGACCGACTGTTGGATAGTCTGCGCCCTGTTCACCAAACAAACTGTTTAGTTGGCTCGGTGTGCGCACTTTCAGCCCAACCCGACTAAACTATCGGCCGATAAAAAGTCTGCAGTCTGCGGGGGCCCTAACCATACTGATTAAGAAGCCGACCAAACTATCGGCCGATAAAAAGTCTGCAGTCTGCGGGGGCCCTTAGAATCAAATGTTTATTTTCTTTTTTCTTTTTAAAGGTGATAAATTTCAATGGAAACTGGTACGATGGATGCGGTATGAGAAATTAAAGCCTGGAATTTTGCAATACAAACTATCTTTAGAGTTAAGTGAGGACTTCATGGAACTAGACATAAAGCAGCGGCGACAGAAAATAAACAACCCGGAATTGAGCAAATGTTATTCTGCTCCTTTGCCGATATCTTTGAACAAAAAACAAGATTTACAGTCCGTTCTTTCGTTGATAAATCCTGAGTTTCAAAATTTTTATAAGAATTTGCACGTTGAAGGTGAACAACAAGTGGAAGTTGATTGGGATATTAACGAATATGATTAGACGAAGAGTACATTTATCATTATCTTTCCGTGATTTACATAATTTATATAAGTTGAATCATTTTAATATTTATATGAACTAAATGTATTTATTGTAACAGAGATTCTGAATTCATATATATTTTAAGTTTCCTTTTTTATACCAACCATACATGTACTTGAGCTAATATAAATCAGCACTTTTCACAATATTTATTTAAAATACATTTTGAATTCTATTTAACAAAGTAATTCTATGTAACAAAGTATGAACTAAATGTATTTATTGTAACAGAGACTCTGAATTCATATATATTTTAAGTTTCCTTTTTTATACCAACCATATATGTACTTGAGCTAATACAAATCAGCACATTTCACAATATTAATTTAAAATACATTTTGAATTCTATTTAACAAAGTAACATGTTTCATTGAATTTTTCTTATTTTATTTTAATAGAAGCACTAGACCCGAGATAAGTTACGAAATATGTGTCAATTTTCATTTTGACAAAAGATTTTATCTGGAGTAAAGTTAATTTATTGGTCAAAACTATTTTTGACAAAACAACACATCTCTGTTTTTGGCCATTTTCTCGGCAACCGTTCCAGCTAGAAGGAAAATTTGTATTGGAAAATGAAGATATACGAATTACCCACAACATAAACAATTAACATGTTCTTAAATATGTCCTCATGCGTGACCCTTCAAAGGAGTATTTTTGCTCTCCTGTAAAATTCAGTTTTTTGACATTGGTTGTTTTGTCAAAATTCCACAGATATTAATTTTAAAGCGTACGAGTGTCCCGTTCGCGATCCTGGAAATCCCCATATAAGGTTTTTACACTTTCCACTTTCTTTAAATAAAGAAGGAGTTCAATAACCTCATGACATGTTGGTAATTTGGTAATATCGATATCACGAGCTTTGAATTTTATATTAGTTTCACTTTAAATTTTTCCAAACTCATAAAGTACCATTTAATGAAATAAAAAACCAACGGTCTTTGCTCAGTAGTTATATTTGTTCGAATTTTTAACCAGTAGGCTTTAAAAGATTTTTGACCAACGAAAACTCATACTCGTACATAGTAAAATGACGTTGTGTAAAATGTATTGAAGTACGGCTAGAATATTACACGTAGAATAGCACACGTGGTTTTGAGATCATTACAAAAATGTTCTTCATTATTATCATTAAATGTGTGCAATGGGCGAAATATTGCCCATGTGTAAGCTTGTAAAATGAGGCGCATGTTGTTTTGATCGGACATCGTGTCAACACACCACAAACTATTAGACGGTGTGTAGGGTGACCTATTGATTTTCATTATAACTTTTTTGTTTTGTTTTTTTTATATAAAGGTATAGGAAGCGAAATAAAAAAATTAAAATGAAAATTGACGCTCGATTCAAAAATTGGCAATGATTGAAATGTAGACCCTGTCAATTTAGAGCCTACATATGGGAAAAGAACTACGGTACTCGACTCAGAATACATTATTAAGAAAACTAATTGTTGTTAATTCTCAGCCTGGACAGCTAATACTCAATAGTTTACCAGACTAAGACTTAAATGACTACAAAACATTAAATTTACTACTTTTCTATATTTGAAAAATTTAATAACAGGAGATCAATCAATCCAAGGGTATTTTTTCATTAGGTTTTATTCACTGATTACGCGTGAGTTGTGTTAAACTTTATTTTTTTATTTTTCAGTATTTTTCGACATTTTGTCATGGACACGCTGAGGCGTAGTTGCGGCCAAAACTTGAAGGATATTATATTAAAAAAAATCATGATTAAAGTATCCAGCATGTGCTTTTATACTGTCCAATGTCTAAAATAAACAAACCATTAACAACGCTATTAGACTGCTGAAAACCTAATATATTAACTAAAATCATTCGAAGCATACTAATCACATACTTATTAAATCTAATTTATAACTACTATTTTTTATATTTTTCAAATTTATTTCGTAAATTATTTTTTCAATAAATTAATTAATATGTATATTCAAAAAATAAATGGCATAAAATTTTCTTTCGAATAACAATAAATATTCCAAATTGCATTTGAATTTTTGTATTTTTTTATTTTGAAAAAATATCTCTAGATTGATCACCCGATTCTTCTAGACTTTTAATTTTAACACTATTAACTATTGCTGTACAGTCTAAGTAACCGAGGCTTGATCAAAAACCCCACTACAAAACAGGGGGTGTCCGCGTAAAGTTTTTTTCTTGATCCTATTTAGTGTATAGCCGCTGATATCGTTGCTTGGGATCTGATGATGGTAAAGTTGTGTTCGTCAAAACTGTACTCACCCCTGCTTGCAACTAAAAGTCATTTCGACTCCTTTTTGAATAATTTTTGGTTTCTATTGAATAAACTTTTCATGGTCTCACCTGACTATGAACTAAGCATAACAGTTTTTATATTTCAACGGTACATACCACAACAAATACGCGATTTATTTTGAAATTAATGAAAATAAATTGCTTAAAATCCATTTTCAAAAACATTTTAACGAAAATTCCACGTTCGGCACCGGTCTATTATATTTGGTATTTTATTGGAATAAAGTATAAAATCAAAAAGTTTATTGAAGGAAAATGCAATTTTCAAAGTTGTTCTGATACTGGCCCTGTTCACAAAAGCATACAGCGAGAACAGACATATTTTTGGATCGCTTTAAAATATACGAGTATTTTAGGGCCGATGTTGAATGTGAACCACACCTAAACGTCAAGTTTTTCAAGTTTGACACAAGCAAGCAACGCGTTAAAGTTATGAAAATGCATATCGTGCACTTCGTGATTTTTTCGGTCAATTTAATCGTCTAAGTGTGCGTACAATCGGAACAACCGTGCAAAAATTTGAGCAAACCGGGTCTGTAGGAGATGTGAAAACACCAGTGCACGCTCGTACAGCTCGTACTACAGAAAATATTACTGCTGTTCGCGATAGTGTGGCTGAAGAGCCGTCCACCGCAACTCGTCGTTGTGCCCAACAATTGCACCTCTCACGCTCGTCGTTGATGAACATTATGCGTAAAGATTTGCATTTATTTACTCAAGAACTAAAGCCTCTTAACCATTCCAAACATCATCAATGGTCAGAGTGGTAGCAAGAAATGGAAATCTAATGTACATATCGTAATAAATATATTATTCGAGTATCAATAAACACTTACGGAAATAATTGAGGGTTTCACGAGTTTGATCCTTCGTTAATCCCAAACCATCCGCGGGAATTTGGAGGGCTGGTGCAGGGACATACCAATCCTGATTTGTGTATCCAGCAAAGTCTGTTAGAAAATCCGACCGAACTTTGTATTTGGGAATCTGTTCCTCCAACAATGAAAATATTTCCACTTCAGGTATATTTTCGTTGCAACATAAATCTAAATAAAGAAATATAATAACAAAATCATTTATAATAATTCATTTTAATTTATAATAACTTGTGTTTAAATTTAAATGTTCTTTTAAGTTGGAGTTGTCCAAGGCTGAAAATCGACTTTTGGCCAACGCATCCAATTTTGTGGCCAAAACCAATTTTTTACGTAAAGAGAAATCAAAAAATAAAAATAATTTTGAAGGAGGACACTTTTGCGATAACCTCGTTATACTTAGTTTTTTTATATTTAGCTTGCCTTCGTAAATCAGCTGACATAGATGAATATTATTTTTTGGAATTAAGAATTGTTGAGTGGGTCCGATTTGATTTTTTTAAAAGTAAATTTAAATAGATCAAACAAATCGAAAATAAAAATTACAACTGGAATTCAGAGATAATATAAGCATCAATTTCGGTTTAAGTGCCTTTTTTAAATTTAGACATTAGGTACAAGCAATATTATTTGCGAAACAGATGCAGTAAGAAATTAACTTTTTTGGTTTGAATTACCAAAAAAGTTGGTTCAAACAAATAATTTGCACCATGTATCTCACTATTTAAACGTTTAGAACATAAAGTTCAAAGAATCATCCAAGGATATAGGGGTGCACAAATATGTTTTGAACAAATCATATTTGTCTAAGGCAACTATGGCATCCAATTTAATATTTTGAAATAATATCCAAAGCAAGTGCAGTTAAAAATATATCGCAAGGAATATTCGATAGATTAAAGATTAAAAAAATAGTGCTTTTAATGGTTTTTTTTTAAAAGCGATTAGAAGTCGTTCGGTGTGAATGTGAACCAAGAGACAATTAGAAATTAACTACATTTTAGGAAAATTAAACTTTGTATTGCACTAAAGCATTTATTTCCAACGCCAAGTTCATAAACATATTTTTCTTTATAGTAAATTATGTTTTTCCTCAATTTAATAACGTTTTAACGTTTTTGTAAGGAAAAGCCTAGAGCAGTTATACTAAGACCGAGGAAGTTTGAAAAATGTTTGTCTTTGAACCATGACATTTTTCTTTGAAATAAGTCCATGGTTAATGTCAATTCAACATAAATAATGAAGGACAATATTTTTCATGTACATAGTTAAATTGTTTATGGGTGTTAGTAATATTGTGCTTTTCTTAATACGTAATACCTAGTTCCCGATGTCATAGGATTGATTTAAAATTTACTTATTTCTAGTATGTAATCTCCTAGATGTAAGAAAATCTTGTAACAACAACAAAAATTTACTAAGTGAAGTTCGACAATAACTTGTTCCAAGTTCATTAATTCAGAAACTGTAATCAATATAGGAAAAATCTAAATTTTTGAGTATACCCGCTTTTTATATGAGTACATAGCGCATCAACATCAATTAAACTCTCTATTTAAAGAACTTTTAAAATTTTCTTGATTCAAGATGTGTCTAGAATCGACACTAGTTTGTTTTTTATTTGAAATTAGTTTATTTTTACATAGAATGAAATATATGATATGTGATTTTTGTGCTTTATTTGACATAACTGTTATCTGTTCCTTACGAGAATATCTTTGAAAAATGAAAATTTTAAGTCAAAATGCCAAATAAACGCAGCATCTGTACAATGAATGACAGAATATGCAGATAAAAGTAAAAACAAATCAGTAGCGTACATAAGTTAATGTAACAAATTTTCGGTCTGTGTATTTGCATTCGCATTTGTGAAAGATCCTGGAAGAAAATAATTTTTTGTTACTAAAAATATTTATATTTATTTGATATTAAACTCATACCCCACCATTATTTTATGTCGGTTTTAAATTGAAATATCCGCAATATCCACTCCAGAGCCTGAGCAGGATACATCAGTCATTTTTTTTTATATAAGCTTTATTTGAATTATTGAATCTGCTCCAAAGGAGCCTAACAATAAGTATACGAATCTTAAGTATAATTCAATAATGAATCCTAGTATGGATTTCTTGTAATGTGGATCTCTGCTAATTGGCAGGAATTTTAATTAATTTGGTCAAAATAGTATATAACTGGTATGGATCACATGTCTGAGAATTTTAAACCTGGTTTGGCTTAAACCTCGTGATAAAGGTCCAGAGGACCCTTACAGTCATTTACAGAGTGTTCGCGATATTATGTAGAGTGAAGAACTCTAGTTATGTATGTATAACGGATAACTCTAGAATAGCAGAGTGGACGACGTAATTTGGGTTTTGTAGGTTTTTCGCGTTGACTGTTTTAAGGATCACGTATGTGAGCATTTAAGCCACGTGACGTAGAATAAAGGATTCTACACTGTCTTTTTTGAGTGTTCGTCCGCGATTGATATTGACTGTTTTAAAGATCACGTATAAGAGCGTTTAAGCCACGTGACGTAGAATAAAGGATTCTACACAGTCTTTCGGGCGCGTGTGTTCGCGATTACTGTTACGGATGGAGATTAGAAAACACGGCGTTCGTTTCTCCATCATGAAGGAAAAGAAAAAAAAAACATTTATTCATTTTAATTTTTCCTATGAAATCCTTTATTAACTAATACAAATGTGCACTATTCGACACAGTAAAAAAACGTTAACCTTTTTATATTCTTACCACACTTAATTGATAATTTTTAAAGGTGTTGCACCTTGTGGATCAAACAAGCTACCAATTATAAATATGGACCCAAAGTCTTTAATGAGAAGAAATTTCATTACGTATTTAAAAATGCATTTATTTTTAGGCATTGGCTGAGAACATTTTTTTGTACGACACTATGATCTCTATTTAGTAACATTTTATTTTAAGTATACATTATTCTTTTTAAAAATTTTATATTTTTTTTAAAAAACTTTAATTTTAGATGTTGATATTTTTAGATTTTTTTATATAATTTTACCAAATTTTCGCATGTCTTAAAAATCCACGAAAATATTTTGTTTTGTGGAACCGCGAAACGCGGAATTACCAATTCATCTGTTCCAGAACAGCAAGATTTTTAGTAAAGTCCAAAATTGCATTTGTTGACAAAATTTTCAACCCATTCCATTTTCACCCTCAAAAAAAAAGAGTTTAGTAAACTTGAGCTAAATTTTGGGTACGAAATTTTAGGTACGAATTAAATATTTTGACCCTATGTCTCCAAATCTTGCATATAGGTACATATTTCAACGTTCTTGGGTACCCATATGTCCCGAACATGACTCTGAACCCACTGACAGATTACTTACTTACTTATGGGTAGGTAAAAGCGTCTAGTATTTCTAACCAAAGATAATTCTAATGTTTGTAAATTTATTGTGGTTTTTGTGCCCAGTAGAGAATTTTTTACTTTTGAACGATTTAGTCCATTTTTAATACCGATCACCGACAATAATACTTATACATTGATCTGGCAAGTTAGAATTTACTGAGAATTTCAAGATTCAGAGTAAATATACCTAATAGGTTCCTAAATATATAATTGGAGTTGTTAAAAACGAGCTGTACGTTCTGAAATCGCGAAAACCCTATGTATGACATCAAAAGATGGATTAACTTCAAAGGATTCACCCTTGGCCCATACTAGAATGTACCAATGTACCAAGTTTCATCGAAATCGGTTTATAACTGTGACCTGTATTCATTTTTCATTTCATTTCATTTCATTTATTGATATTCAAAAAGTAACCGAGCCTTTAGGCCATCATGGTGTAAATTTCGGTTGACCGTTAGGAGATTTTCACAGATACTGACGGACGGATGAACATGGCTAGATCGTCTTAATGGATCCATAACACAGTGCGACATAAAAGAATGAAGTTGAAATTTTTGGGAAGTGATATCATTTTTGTAGTAGGGTTGTCGAGTACAATAATAATCGGCTTGTGAAATTTCTCAAACACACCCAAAATCCAGTTACAACCCGGTTCTAAGTACTTTTGCCCACTTTTAAGCACGTAACGTAGTTGATTATTAACCGATTGTTAGATCCCCAAAGGAATAAAAAAAAGAAAAGACTAAAACGTTTCGAACGATATATGTACATCATTTAAAAAAATGAGAACCATGTGTGTATTTTTCCGGCAAACACTAGTCTTATTTTTTATATTTACCGATGATTTAACACAGTATTTTATTAATGAACCTTATCAAGATTACTTGGAAATAAAACGCAACATTGGTTTTAAAAATCCGTTAGTAATTGGAATTATTGTTTTTATTAAAACGGAATTTTTGAAAAAAATATGTATTGGACAATTAACTCAAAAATGATTACTTGAGCGTTTTTATTTATTAGTTTAGCATCATAAGTTTCTCTTTAAAGTGACCAACAATAATCTGAAATCATTTTTATGAGGTTCAACGAAATAATACCTAATATTTGTCTAAACAGTTTAAAACGACAAACAAATACTTAAAAAGAGAATCAAATACATAAGTTACACATATTTGTTGATCCACTTGGTCATGGCAACATTGCTTTAACAAGACAGACTGTGTTTTTTATTTGTTACATGTTGTTTGTAACATCCCCTTTTTAGTATCGTGGCAGGATGTTACTCTTCAAATAATGTGACGTTTAAAGTGTTCTGCATATTTGATGAGACTCACGTTAGGGTCATACTTTTCGATCAGAGCGATTCGGTACTCGACTATCCTATTCACAGTTGTTTTGTGTTATCACCTTACATTTATAAATATAAAAATCAATTGGTTGACATATTTTTTTTAAATGTTCGTTATAACCCATCTTAGGTTTTCACAGGAAGACAAGTTGAACACGACCACATTTACGTGTACCTTTTTTATTTATCTGAAATCGAAGAACGGCTGAACCGATTTTTTTATTTTTTCCATGTTCGTTATAATCCAATTTATGTTTTTAAGGAAAAATTTTTATTATGATTTTACAAATATTCCTAGCATTCCAATTTAAGTTTTTAATGAGAAAAATTACCAAGCCAATTTTCACGCCCAATTTTTTATCTTAATCATATAAGTATATAAAAATCAATTGTCGTTTGTTGGTAATCGCATCATGGATGCACCGATTTGGATTAATTTTTTCATTTTGTTCGTTATAGCATTGAAGAAGTTTAAGCGAGAAAATTCAGAACGATTTTCGAACAAGTTATCTGACTTAGGCATAAAAGCCGCCAATCGTCCGGTAAACGACTCATTTAATCAAGAGTTGCGACGCGAAAAAATCATATGATTGCAATGCTTTGAAAAATCTGTTCGAGCGAACGTTTCACTGATAAATCGATAACAAAAATGTGTACGACACTCTTATAAAAGTTGTGTCGACCTGGATGGATTGTTTTATTCGAGGCTTCTGGTGAAAATGGAAAAAGTTTTTTGATGCTCGCAAAATAATATTGCATTACATTAATAGAAGGCGGTCGAACTTAAGGCGGTTAGAACTTAAGTTGCCATATGGAATATAAAATTCAATGAAAATCCAATGTGCTATATTTTCAGGAACAGTGCTATGGCTGAGTATATGAGTGTGCGATGGCGCATAGACTTTGGAGGCACAAGACAAAACAATGCAAGTTTTACGAAACAATCATAGATGGTTTGGATGAGCAATGATTCTGTTGAAAGGTGATTTTTGGCAAACAGTGAAAGTGATTCCACGGCCAACGTCAGCCGACGGACCGAAGTCATGTTTAAAGACGTCCGTTTTGTGGAAACACGTCAAACTGACTACGAACATTAGTGTCGAGTTGCATCTTCAAGCATCTTCAAAACCCTAATGTTCTAATACTGATTATTCAGAAATGAAAAGAAAGAACACAAGATGGGCCAAAAGTTACCATGTGGTTTAAAACTTTAATTACTTTTTCGTTTATTAATTTGTTTTTATTTTTTTCTTCGATTATATAATATAGAAAATAAAATTTTTCACGCCACTTAAATGATCCCCGTTTTCAGCTTCGCAACGATGGGCCGATTTAGAGTATTTTCCATATCATCTTTCAAAATTTGTGGCTGTAGCGTTTGAATTTCTGCAACAATGCTGGCCTTGAGTTGAACGATTGTCTCGAGCTTGTTTACATATACTCACTCCTTCAAATTACCCCAAAGAAAATAGTCGGGTCGGCTGACATATCTAGTGATCGCGCTGGCCAAATAATTTCTGAATTTCTGGAAATTTTTCGCTCTCCAAAAATTTAACTTAAAAGTGTCATTGTGTCTCGTGCAGTGTAGGCAGTAGCTCCGTCCTGCCGATATAACAACTCAGGTCTGTTTTCAAGAGCAGGACGTTGAAAAAAAATTAAATACTACGGTATCGAAATCCAATTTATTTTTGGAATAATCAATTGAACAATATTTCCAACTTTTCCCAACCTGGAGTTTGCATATGAAAATGAGTTAAATTATCAAGGAGACGAACAATTTTTTAAAATCAAGAGGATCTGGTATTGGTTATGCAAAAATGGATATGGACGTAGAGCATAAAATGCGAATCAAAACTTTGGTAAAAATATTTTTTTATCACCTTGATTATCTAACACCAAGGTGAAAACTCTAAGTGTTGAAAAATTATGAAATACAACTGAATCGAAATCTAATAAAAACTTGGTAAAATTTATCCAATTATAGCACCTGGCGTTTGCACACGAAAATGGGTTAAATGATATAGATGACGAAATATTTTTTAAAATATTAGAGATTTGATATTGATTTTGCAAAAATGTATATGGACAAAGAATATAAAATTAAACAAAACGAACAAATAATGAAAAATCAGTTTAAACATAAGGTTTTTGTTGAAAACGCATCTAACAACAATTTCATAATGAGAACTCGAAGTGTTAAAAAGAGATGAAATACTACTGCATCGAAATCAAAATACCAAAAATTAGTGAAGATACAATGGATGAATATTTCCAATTATAGCATCTAGAGTTCGCACATGCAAATGCGTTAAATAATCAGAGTGAAAATTTGAATGTGTCTCTAATAAATTACGACCCGAATAAAAAAGGTCGGGCTACTTTCAAACAGTGAACAACCTGATTTTACGTGTTTTTGAATTAAGCCCTTGATCAATTTAAAGCTTCAAAATTTTACAAAACTATAATTCAGTATTTCGTACCAATTTTATTTTTGTAGTGTTGAATATGAAATGAATATGCACTTTTTAGTGTTGAATATGAAATGATTTGAGTAACAATAAATTTATTTAAGTTTTAGTTATTCTTTTGCAGCCAAACATTCTTAATACCCTTGTATATACAAGGTCATATTAATAATTCCGTAACTTTTTCAACTTCCCTTGTAGTTATAAGTATATGAAATGCAACAGTGATCGCATCCAGAACCATCTGTTAATAGACTGCTGTCAAAATTTGAGAGTTCGGTCATCTAGTTTGTGTTTAACAGCTGTTAAAAAAATACAACCTCGTGGATTTTGTAAAAAGGAAAAGAAGTGAATTTCGTGTGTTCATTAAACATTATTTTTGGCGGAAAATACCGTTAATCAAACCAAGGAAAAGCTTCGAAAATACTATGGCGACGACACAAGTACAAATGACGCTGAACGTTCTGGATGGCCAATTAAGGTCAATACACCCGAAAATGTCGAAAAATCTACGACATAGTCCTGGCCGATCGTGAGATTGTTGATGTCATTCGCAAGTCATATGACAGTGTGGTTTCGATTTTACATGCTCTGTTGGGTTTAAGAAAGCTGTCTGCAAGATGTCTGCCGCGTTGGCTCTAAATTGATCATAAACGTAATCGTGTGAAAACTTCAATGGATTGTTTGGATTTTTTACCGCGATTCGAATGAGTTTTTGCGGCGTTTTGTAACTGTGGATGAAACATGGATCCATTACAACATTCCTGAGACCAAGTAGCAGTGGCTCGGTGGAAAGAGATTCAGCTCCAACGATGAAATTATTAATCAAACAAATTCCTATTTGATGGACCTCGAAAAATCCTATTTTTTTAAAAGGGATACAAAAATTTGAACTCGTCAACAAATTTATATTTAATCCGAACCTACATTGTTTTTAATTTGGCCGAGCAGTTTCAGATATATCGTTAAAGTTATGACTTGAGCAGTTTTTTATTCTGGTTCGACACCTTTATGTTGTTTCTTTTTCAGAATCAACGTAAAAAGAAGAAATTGGTGAAATGTATTTGCTACGGTTGCCAGGCAGACTGAACAGCTGTTTCTAAACCCGCCAAGGTTTTTCTTCAGCAGTCTTTGGCAACGATTACTTCGGCCACAAATCAAATGACTTATACGGGAGACTCATTTTTATTAATGAGAATTACCCTTTGCGTATAGTCTTCGAACTGTGCGTATAGCAATCTTCAACGCGCAATATCATTTCCACCAATTCCGTTTCGCATGGGTCTTCGTTGAAAACCACAAATGCAAAAAGCACAATCAAAGTGTGCATGTTTTTTGTGCGTACATATCGAGCCATAAGCGCTAACCTATCGTAAGTCAAATTTTTGGAAAAAATTTTATTGCTGAAAAATAATCGTTAGGACAAGCCTCATCGTTTTGTATTTTTAAAATGACAAAATTGTTAGTAAAACATCAAAAAAAAAGCTTTTGCATTTTATCGTAAATGATTGTTTAAATTTTATTGTGTAGCAATTTTATCGTAAGTCACACATCAAATTGCTGCAGCAATCGCAAATGTGTTCAGATTTTTTTTTTGTTTTTTGATACAGTTATATGAGTAGGTAGAAATCTTAAATTTTTGCATTAAAACATTTGCATTTTTAATAAAGTTGTTTGAAATAAATAATAAAAACCGTCTCCTGTAAAATTTGCATTTTTTCACTTACGATAGGTTAGCGCTTATGGCTCGATATACTCATACATGCGTTGCACATTAGGGCGTACCAATACTTTTTAATAGTTTTTTTTTCGTTTTTTTGTTATTTATTCGGTCTTTTATCATTATTATGACTTGAGCAGTTTTTTATTCTGGTTCGACACCTTTATGTTGTTTCTTTTTCAGAATCAACGTAAAAAGAAGAAATTGGTGAAATGTATTTGCTACGGTTGCCAGGCAGACTGAACAGCTGTTTCTAAACCCGCCAAGGTTTTTCTTCAGCAGTCTTTGGCAACGATTACTTCGGCCACAAATCAAATGACTTATACGGGAGACTCATTTTTATTAATGAGAATTACCCTTTGCGTATAGTCTTCGAACTGTGCGTATAGCAATCTTCAACGCGCAATATCATTTCCACCAATTCCGTTTCGCATGGGTCTTCGTTGAAAACCACAAATGCAAAAAGCACAATCAAAGTGTGCATGTTTTTTGTGCGTACATATACTCATACATGCGTTGCACATTAGGGCGTACCAATACTTTTTAATAGTTTTTTTTTCGTTTTTTTGTTATTTATTCGGTCTTTTATCATTATTATGACTTGAGCAGTTTTTTATTCTGGTTCGAGACCTTTATGTTGTTTCTTTTTCAGAATCAACGTAAAAAGAAGAAATTGGTGAACTGTATTTGCTACGGTTGCCAGGCAGACTGTACAGCTGTTTCTAAACCCGCCAATGTTTTTCTTCAGCAGTCTTTGGCAACGATTACTTCGGCCACAAATCAAAAGACTTATACGGGAGACCCATTTTTATTAATGAGAATTACCCTTTGCGTATAGTCTTCGAACTGTGCGTATAGCAATCTTCAACGCGCAATATCATTTCCACCAATTCCGTTTCGCATGGGTCTTCGTTGAAAACCACAAATGCAAAAAGCACAATCAAAGTGTGCATGTTTTTTGTGCCTACATATACTCATACATGCGTTGCACATTAGGGCGTACCAATACTTTTTAATAGTTTTTTTTAACAAAATGGCAAAGTGACATTGATTTTCGTGGCTGCACACTGCTTTTATCCTGATCTCTGGTCCGTGACAACCGTCTTCAGAAAGCTCTGCTGCAATTGTTGAAAGTAAAACCGAACTCTATAAGGCCCAAACGAATGAGAACTACTGTTGTAAAACTTACTTTTCAAGTTTTCGTCACACAATTGGCCACGAAAATTCAACTCACTCTTGCCACCTCTAAAGAGACTCCACATCGAGAGCCATCAATAGATTTCTTTTACAACATGTGGTGTGTTATAAAAAGAGTATAGTTGACTATGTCAACTTGTGTGCCGTGCCGTGCATGTACGTATGTTTAGCTCGTTTGTTTTATTTCGGTCTGTTGCTTTTACACATTGAACAGGGATTAACCGGCTCAAGACCTCTTGCTTCTATATTTAAATAGAAGATAAGTTTTTAACAAAATGGCAAAGTGACATTGATTTTCGTGGCTGCACATTGCTTTTATCATGATTTCGAGTCCGTGACAACCCTCTTCAGAAAGTTTTGCTGCAATTGAAAAGTACGGTTTACAACAGTACTTCTCATTCGTTTGCTTGGCCTTATAGAGTTCGGTTTTACTTTCAACAATTGCAGCAAAGCTTTCTGAAGAGGGTTGTCACGGACCCGAAATCATGATAAAAGCAGTGTGCAGCCACGAAAATCAATGTCACTGCCATTTTGCTAAAAACTTGTCTTCTATTTAAATATAGAAAGAAGCAAAAGGTCTTGGGCCGGTTAATCCCTGTTCAATGTGTAAAAGCAACAGACCGAAATAAAACAAACGAGCTAAACATTCGTATGTACACGCACGGCACGGCACACAAGTTGACATAGTTAACTAGACTCTTTTTACAACACACACACACGTTGTTGTGAAAGAAATCTATTGATGGCTCTCGATGTGGAGTCTCTTCAGAGGTGGCAAGAGTGAGTTGTATTTTCGTAGGAAGTTGTGTGAAGAAAATTTGAAAAGTAAGGTTTACAACAGTAGTTCTCATTCGTTTGGGGAGAGCCTGGCTTTAAAGAGTTCGGTTTTACTTTCAACAATTGCAGCAAAGCTTTCTGAAGAGGGTTGTCACGAACCCGAAATCATGATCAAAGCAGTGTGCAGCCACGAAAATCAATGTCACTTTGCCATTTTGTTAAAAACTTGTCTTCTATTTAAATATAGCAAGAGGTCTTGAGCCGGTTAATCCCTGTTCAATGTGTAAAAGCAACAGACCGAAATAAAACAAACGAGCTAATCAAAATATTATAATTTAATGAAGTCGCCAAGACTTTCGGGGAAACAATCTAAATGACTACGTAGATAGTGCACCTTAATGCTCATATTACAACCAAGCTTTTCCAAATGTGACAACATGTTATCCACGTGGTCCGAGTAGTTCTCATCCTTTTTGTTTCCCAGAAATTTTGGACTATCCAAACAAATTCATTCCAAGCATTTCTTTCAATGTCTGTTATGGAACTATTAAAGTTTTCATCCTTGGTTAACCTTTTGATGTGAGGGCCATCAAAAATGCCAGCATTCAGTTTCTAACAAATCAAATTTTGGAACTGTCTACTGATATATCTAAAACAATCACAAACAAATTCATTGCAAGCATTTCTTTCACTGTCTGTCATGGAACTATTAAAGTTTTAATCCTTGGTTAACCTTTTGATTTGAGGGCCATCAAAAATGCCAGCATTCAGTTTCTCACAAATCAAATTTTGGAACTTTCTACTGATATATCTAAAACAATCACCGTCCATGTTGAGAGCTTTGCCAAATTGTTTCATAAGCCCTAGCTTTGTATGGAGAGGTGGCAGTATTATGCGGTTCAAAGGTACAAGTGTTTCATTTACTATATTCAGCTTTCCTGGAATCATAGCTTCCATCGAAAGCCATTCGTTTTCACTCCAGTGCTGAGATCTTGCTCTGTGTAACGTCCTTGTTGGCCTAGTAGAAAATTGACCATTTTCAGATGCACACAAATTAGCTATCCAAACCAATTCATTCCAAGCATTTCTTTCAATATTTGTCATGGAACCACTAAAGTTTTCATCCTTGAATAACCTTTTGATTTGAGGGCCATCAAAAATGCCAGCTTTCTACTGATATATCTTAACCTTCCGTCGGGTAAGAAGGTCCCTGGGGACCTTTTTCATTTTCAAACTGAAATTACTCCTTGATGGTCCATGGGAAGTATACCCGACGCCCACATGTATTCCAAGGAAATTTTATCTAGAATCGTTTTAAAAAAATTTCTATTGAGATTTAAATGTGTTTAGTACGGGAACGTGTGAAAAGGTCCTCTGGGACCTTGTACTGAAATTTCAAGAAATCGTTAATAAATGCACTATCTTTTGGCTTGTTTTATTGTTTGAACACATCACAAACGTGTTCCTTGAATTTTAGTTACTTTTTGGATTATTTTATTGTGCCTTTCCTTGAAACATAATAAACTTTTCGTCCCTTTTTGAATTTTTGTTACCGTCCCTTTTGAGTTGTTTGAATTTACACTTACTTTTTACGCATACTCTTACTCTCACATATACGCAGATGTACAAGCTAGAAGCCAGGTAGACGTAGAAAAGCGTGTAAAAGCGGCTGAAGTTTCGTAAACCAAATCAGTGAAAGTTAAGACAGTGAACATCGAGTGCGAAATTTTTTTTGAATTTTACCAGCAAATGAGTGAGGATGAAAGACGTGCAGTGGATGATAGATTTGCAGTCTTCATGAGTGCGGAGATGAGTGATGAAGGTGCTATTCCTGCATTTGGTCTTGAAGGTGCGGATGATGACAATTTCACATATCAAGCTAATTTTCATGTTGACGATTCGGATGCGGAAACTGAACCATATATAGACATCAATGAAGATATTAGTGATGACGACGATGATGAAGAGGAAGAAACTGATGCTCAGCAAACAAGTGACAATTACTTCATTTCCAAAGATGGCACCAAATGTACTAAAAATGCACCACCGGCTTCCCGTACTCGTGCTTATAACGTGGTCGACTACACAAGAAGGAATCCGGGACTAGTAGGAACCACATATAATCCCTTTACCATATTCCGCTCGCTCATCACCATGGCGTACATCATAATACGCGAATCAAATCGGAAAGGCAGGGAAGTGAACGCTGCATGGAATTGGCAAATTTAACTAACACAAAGGAGTGGAAACCAATCACTTTGAAAGAGTTCGATGCTTTTTTGGCTATTATTTTGTATGCTGGACTCACTAAATCGAATAGTGAACTTCTTGAAGAGTTATGGGGCGCAACGCGCTGTCCAATATATAAAGCTGCATTATCATTAGATCGTATGAAGTGCCAAAAATAATGCCTTTGATTCGACAATGGAAATACGCGACAGCAGGGACTAATCAACAACAAAACTGCGGCTATTGATGATATTTGGCAAATGTTGCAGTCTAACTTGGCAGCAGCTTACACTCCGCATGATGCAGTGACCGTTGATGAGCAGTTATTCCCATACAGAGGCCGCACTCGCTTCACAGGATACATTCCATCGGATCCTGCCAGGCCTGGCATCCAAACAATTTGCCAGCGTTAATTTCGTCTGAAGAATGTCCCTCAGAAAGTCGAGATTGTCCCATTGGATTACAAATTGTAGACGGTTTTAGAGGACAAGGTTTGTCACAAAAGATAACCCAACGTTGGATCTCTTAAGACTGCTTTGGTTCGAGCTGTGGCCAATTTTCCAATGGACGAGGTTCGTGCAGCTATTGACGATTGGCCAGTGCGACTTAAGGCGTGTATAAAGGCAAAATGCGGACATTTCGAAAAGGTAGATTCTTTTTGGATAGAACATACATCAATAAATATATTAAAAAATATTTGGTCCAAAAACATTCAGTACTTTTTATTTTACAGCATAAAACGTGTGTAACAGTATTTATGTCCCTACTAAGTATGTCCCTATAAAGTATTTAAAATCAGCAACCTCAAATTAGTAAAAAATTGCTATAAAATTCCAAACAACACACAAAATGTTCCACTTTGTTCCCTTGGATAATCAAATAAAAAGAGATATGACGAAGTATTCATTTATAATATGAACGAAAACCCCGTCTCATGTAAAGGGTGGTCGACCTTAAACGAACGAATGTTAATTGTAAATAAAACAAAAAGTTTTAAGGGAATAATCTTATTACTATTCTATCATGATAGAAGAATTTATGACAATTATGTGTCAAAAAAAAAAATATCGGCCAAATGCTCGCAACTGCTTCAATGGCATTTCTTTGTAAGATAGATTACAAATAAAATCATGAAAAAATTTCTCAATTTGCAATGACTCTGAGTCATAATGGATGTTCAATGCCGTTAATGTGCCTATTTACATCATACTTTAGCTCTTAAGTTGTTCTTGGCTTGGCCGAAAAAAAGAAGTCCAACTGTATCAAAACACTGATCGTGGCGGACAATTGACATCGCCACGACGCGAGATAACACGGCCATTGAATTTCCTGTTGGAGCCAGATTTCGTCCAGGTCCATATCCTTAATTTCTGGCCACAAAATGTCCGTTATCATCTCGCGATTGCGAACCCTATTTACCGTAACTGCTCGACCCCTTTTTCGAAGAAGTACGGCCCGAAGACACTTCAGCCCATAAACCTCACCAAACAGTCACTCTTTGTGAATGCATCGGCTTTTCAACAATCACTCGTGAATTCCCATTTGCCGGTCTGCTGAATTTGGTGCACGAAATGCATTTTGATTATTTTTGGTATCACAACACAAATTACTTGTAAATATTTCTCCGCATACATGTTGTATAAGTTGTACTATAAATGCTTATATTCAAAATAGACACGAATTCGAAACATTTAATGCAAGCAAGAGACCATTTGATATTTCAAAAATCTGCCTTACTTCAATTCATTCTTACAACTACAACGAAAGTTCTTGAAATTAACATACAAAAATCTAATAGACAAACCAAAAGAAAGCCGATCCACTCTAAAGTACAAACACACACAATAACCTTAGTACATTAAACAAGGTATAGGCGATGTTGTTGGGCTACAACAACAAAAATAGTTCGCTAGATTGTCAGTCACTTGAAAGAGAATGCCAAAAATACATTTTTGTGAAAGATGATCATAATTTTAAATGGTGGATAACGAATTTTTCCCTTTCAAACTTCAACAAACGTCATTGTCAAATTTAAAAATTGACAATTTAAATTACTACGAGAAAAAACATTCATTACCTTAGATTTCTTCTTAAATAGTTCCGGAACACCTATGAAGCCATGGCCAGTTCCTCCCAGCCAAAAATCTGCAAAAATTTAAAATTTTAGCGATTTTATAAAAAAATTATATCTTTTTTTCCTTACCCGTTGTTATTACACCGAAATTGTTTGACATATAATATTTGGTTTGATTTTGCTAAAATCAAAAACAAAACCAATCGTAATAAATACACAGCGCCTACATCTTGGTTTTGTATTTCTTACGTCAATTAACTTGTATACTTTAGAATAATTTAGTTCATGTTTTCCAAGATAAAAAATGTATGTTTGTATGTACTATGTATTGGATTTCAATTATGAAGTTAAATTTGTTGTTAGTTCATTTCCTGTCGTTAAAGGAATTTTTTGTTATGTTTGAGAGACATATTGAGCTTATTCTATTACGATATGTATTTTTCTTAAAATTTAAAGAAAATTGCATTCATTCGTATATGCTTAAACTTAACTGTAGATATATATGGAATAAGATAGCGTTTTTTCGAAACATGCTTCAAGTATTTTTCTTCTCTGCTCTACTACAATTGTATGCACTTAAAAGTAAATATTTACAAATTATGAATAATTATTAGCTTACAAAAAAAGTTTCCCGACCCAAGAAAAATGCTTACTTTAAATCAAAGAACATTTACTAACGCTTAGTTCATTATCCTCTTTTTAGGGAAGTTTCTAATGGTTAAGGAACATATTTAACTTACTGAAAGGCGAATTCAGTGAACGTGTTATCTGGAGAAATGGCCCTGTCGTTCATGCGATTTAAAGCCATTGGATTTCTTTTTATGGAGCCACATCAAGTCTATGTGTGTGAAGTTAAATTCCGAATTTAACTAGCAAAGACAAAAACCATCGCCGTTAGCAGTTCGCTGTAAACGGATCAACAGAGTAATGTTAAATAGTTACTCTTACTATAAGTATATAAAGACGATTTCTGAGATATCAGTAAAGAACAAAGTAAAAATTTTCATAAAATAAGAAAGATCAATACAAAATTAAGATAATATAAGAAGAATGGGGAGTGTTTCCTGCTATAGAAGGTGCATTTTTTGATTATCAAAACGCATGTTGTGTTAAATTCTATTTTTGGATATGCCCCCACTGGGGGCAAACGGGGAGGTATGCTGGAATGACATTTATACCAGGAGTAGCTCCTGGGCTGCTCTCCTTATTGCTGTAATCAGAATATCCAAAAACAATTTAGTATTTTGAAAATTTTGCCTATAAAGTTAAATTCCATTTTTGGATACCGCCCCATAGGGGGCAAACGGGGAGGTATGCTGGAATGACACTTATACTAGGAGTAGCTCCTGAGCGGCTCTCCTTATTGCTGTAATCAGAATATCCAAAAACAATTCAGTTTTTTGAAAATTTTGGATATAAAGTTAAATTCTATTTTTGGTTACCGCCCCATAGGGGGCAAACGGGGAGGTATGCTGGAATGACATTTATACCAGGAGTAGCTCCTGGGCTGCTCTCCTTATTGCTGTAATCAGAATATCCAAAAAAATAGTATTGATACAGAAAAGGGTATCAAATGAGTTGCAGGGCTACCATGGTACTTTTCCATGTCAAAAAGTACCAACGTATTAATTTTATCATCCCTGCTAGTGCAAAATTCAAGGAGAGAAATCAAAGTGAATTTCATTCCTGAGAGAAACAGATTTTAAAATAGTAAACTCCAATCAATAACTCTAATTCGTAGAATTCTAACACACACACAACAAAATTAAACCATTCGGTAATATTGTCATTGCCGTTCAAATGTAGATATGAAGCGATTAGAGTTTTAGCAGCCAGTGAAGGAATTTCAAAACATTTACATTGAAATGCACCAAACAGCGTCATTATTGTACCAAATGTTATGTGAATTAAATAAACACCAGACAAAGCTTTTAGTAAATGTTGTAATAAAAAAATTAAAAAAAATATTAAATTGTTTTACAGAAATAAGTAGAACAGCGCAGGAGCTACTCCTGGTATAAATGTCATTCCAGCATACCTCTCCGTTTGCCCCCTGTGGGGCGGTATCCAAAAATGGAATTTAACTTTATATCCAAAATTTAAACAATACTAAATTGTTTTTGGATATTCTGATTACAGCAATGAGAAGAGAAGCCCAGGAGCTACTCCTGGTATAAGTGTCATTCCAGCATACCTCCCCGTTTGCCCCCTATGGGGCGGTATCCAAAAATAGAAATTAACTTTATATCCAAAATTTTCAAAAAACTGAATTGGTTTTGGATATTCTGATTACAGCAATAAGGAGAGCAGCCCAGGAGCTACTCCTGGTATAAATGTCATTCCAGCATACCTCCCCGTTTGCCCCCTATGGGGCGGTATCCAAAAATGGAATTTAACTTTATATCCAAAATTTAAACAATACTAAATTATTTTAGGATATTCTGATTACAATAATAAGGAGAGAAGCCCAGGAGCTACTCCTGGTATAAGTGTCATTCCAGCATACCTCCCCGTTTGCCCCCTATGGGGCGGTATCCAAAAATAGAAATTAACTTTATATCCAAAATTTTCAAAAAACTGAATTGGTTTTGGATATTCTGATTACAGCAATAAGGAGAGCAGCCCAGGAGCTACTCCTGGTATAAATGTCATTCCAGCATACCTCCCCGTTTGCCCCCTATGGGGCGGTATCCAAAAATGGAATTTAACTTTATATCCAAAATTAAAACAATACTAAATTGTTTTAGGATATTCTGATTACAATAATAAGGAGAGAAGCCCAGGAGCTACTCCTGGTATAAGTGTCATTCCAGCATACCTCCCCGTTTGCCCCCTATGGGGCGGTATCCAAAAATAGAAATTAACTTTATATCCAAAATTTTCAAAAAACTGAATTGGTTTTGGATATTCTGATTACAGCAATAAGGAGAGCAGCCCAGGAGCTACTCCTGGTATAAATGTCATTCCAGCATACCTCCTCGTTTGCCCCCTATGGGGCGGTATCCAAAAATGGAATTTAACTTTATATCCAAAATTTAAACAATACTAAATTGTTTTAGGATATTCTGATTACAATAATAAGGAGAGAAGCCCAGGAGCTACTCCTGGTATAAGTGTCATTCCAGCATACCTCCCTGTTTGCCCCCTATGGGGCGGTATCCAAAAATGGAACGTTATATCCAAAATTTTAAAAATACTAAATTGTTTTTGGTTATTCTGATTACAGCAATAAGGAGAGCAGCCCAGGAGCTACTCCTGGTATAAATGTCATTCCAGCATACCTCCCCGTTTGCCCCCTATGGGGCGGTATCCAAAAATAGAAATTAACTTTATATCCAAAATTTTCAAAAAACTGAATTGGTTTTGGATATTCTGATTACAGCAATAAGGAGAGCAGCCCAGGAGCTACTCCTGGTCCAGCATACCTCCCCGTTTGCCCCCTATGGGGCGGTATCCAAAAATGGAATTTAACTTTATATCCAAAATTTAAACAATACTAAATTGTTTTAGGATATTCTGATTACAATAATAAGGAGAGAAGCCCAGGAGCTACTCCTGGTATAAGTGTCATTCCAGCATACCTCCCCGTTTGCCCCCTATGGGGCGGTATCCAAAAATGGAATTTAACTTTATATCCAAAATTAAAACAATACTAAATTGTTTTAGGATATTCTGATTACAATAATAAGGAGAGAAGCCCAGGAGCTACTCCTGGTATAAGTGTCATTCCAGCATACCTCCCCGTTTGCCCCCTATGGGGCGGTATCCAAAAATAGAAATTAACTTTATATCCAAAATTTTCAAAAAACTGAATTGGTTTTGGATATTCTGATTGCAGCAATAAGGAGAGCAGCCCAGGAGCTACTCCTGGTATAAATGTCATTCCAGCATACCTCTCCGTTTGCCCCCTGTGGGGCGGTATCCAAAAATGGAATTTAACTTTATATCCAAAATTTAAACAATACTAAATTGTTTTTGGATATTCTGATTACAGCAATGAGAAGAGAAGCCCAGGAGCTACTCCTGGTATAAGTGTCATTCCAGCATACCTCCCCGTTTGCCCCCTATGGGGCGGTATCCAAAAATAGAAATTAACTTTATATCCAAAATTTTCAAAAAACTGAATTGGTTTTGGATATTCTGATTACAGCAATAAGGAGAGCAGCCCAGGAGCTACTCCTGGTATAAATGTCATTCCAGCATACCTCCCCGTTTGCCCCCTATGGGGCGGTATCCAAAAATGGAATTTAACTTTATATCCAAAATTTAAACAATACTAAATTATTTTAGGATATTCTGATTACAATAATAAGGAGAGAAGCCCAGGAGCTACTCCTGGTATAAGTGTCATTCCAGCATACCTCCCCGTTTGCCCCCTATGGGGCGGTATCCAAAAATAGAAATTAACTTTATATCCAAAATTTTCAAAAAACTGAATTGGTTTTGGATATTCTGATTACAGCAATAAGGAGAGCAGCCCAGGAGCTACTCCTGGTATAAATGTCATTCCAGCATACCTCCCCGTTTGCCCCCTATGGGGCGGTATCCAAAAATGGAATTTAACTTTATATCCAAAATTAAAACAATACTAAATTGTTTTAGGATATTCTGATTACAATAATAAGGAGAGAAGCCCAGGAGCTACTCCTGGTATAAGTGTCATTCCAGCATACCTCCCCGTTTGCCCCCTATGGGGCGGTATCCAAAAATAGAAATTAACTTTATATCCAAAATTTTCAAAAAACTGAATTGGTTTTGGATATTCTGATTACAGCAATAAGGAGAGCAGCCCAGGAGCTACTCCTGGTATAAATGTCATTCCAGCATACCTCCTCGTTTGCCCCCTATGGGGCGGTATCCAAAAATGGAATTTAACTTTATATCCAAAATTTAAACAATACTAAATTGTTTTAGGATATTCTGATTACAATAATAAGGAGAGAAGCCCAGGAGCTACTCCTGGTATAAGTGTCATTCCAGCATACCTCCCTGTTTGCCCCCTATGGGGCGGTATCCAAAAATGGAACGTTATATCCAAAATTTTAAAAATACTAAATTGTTTTTGGTTATTCTGATTACAGCAATAAGGAGAGCAGCCCAGGAGCTACTCCTGGTATAAATGTCATTCCAGCATACCTCCCCGTTTGCCCCCTATGGGGCGGTATCCAAAAATAGAAATTAACTTTATATCCAAAATTTTCAAAAAACTGAATTGGTTTTGGATATTCTGATTACAGCAATAAGGAGAGCAGCTCAGGAGCTACTCCTGGTATAAATGTCATTCCAGCATACCTCCCCGTTTGCCCCCTATGGGGCGGTATCCAAAAATGGAATTTAACTTTATATCCAAAATTAAAACAATACTAAATTGTTTTAGGATATTCTGATTACAATAATAAGGAGAGAAGCCCAGGAGCTACTCCTGGTATAAGTGTCATTCCAGCATACCTCCCCGTTTGCCCCCTATGGGGCGGTATCCAAAAATAGAAATTAACTTTATATCCAAAATTTTCAAAAAAACTGAATTGGTTTTGGATATTCTGATTACAGCAATAAGGAGAGCAGCCCAGGAGCTACTCCTGGTATAAATGTCATTCCAGCATACCTCCCCGTTTGCCCCCTATGGGGCGGTATCCAAAAATGGAATTTAACTTTATATCCAAAATTAAAACAATACTAAATTGTTTTAGGATATTCTGATTACAATAATAAGGAGAGAAGCCCAGGAGCTACTCCTGGTATAAGTGTCATTCCAGCATACCTCCCCGTTTGCCCCCTATGGGGCGGTATCCAAAAATAGAAATTAACTTTATATCCAAAATTTTCAAAAAACTGAATTGGTTTTGGATATTCTGATTACAGCAATAAGGAGAGCAGCCCAGAAGCTACTCCTGGTATAAATGTCATTCCAGCATACCTCCCCGTTTGCCCCCTATGGGGCGGTATCCAAAAATGGAATTTAACTTTATATCCAAAATTTAAACAATACTAAATTATTTTAGGATATTCTGATTACAATAATAAGGAGAGAAGCCCAGGAGCTACTCCTGGTATAAGTGTCATTCCAGCATACCTCCCCGTTTGCCCCCTATGGGGCGGTATCCAAAAATAGAAATTAACTTTATATCCAAAATTTTCAAAAAACTGAATTGGTTTTGGATATTCTGATTACAGCAATAAGGAGAGCAGCCCAGGAGCTACTCCTGGTATAAATGTCATTCCAGCATACCTCCCCGTTTGCCCCCTATGGGGCGGTATCCAAAAATGGAATTTAACTTTATATCCAAAATTAAAACAATACTAAATTGTTTTAGGATATTCTGATTACAATAATAAGGAGAGAAGCCCAGGAGCTACTCCTGGTATAAGTGTCATTCCAGCATACCTCCCCGTTTGCCCCCTATGGGGCGGTATCCAAAAATAGAAATTAACTTTATATCCAAAATTTTCAAAAAACTGAATTGGTTTTGGATATTCTGATTACAGCAATAAGGAGAGCAGCCCAGGAGCTACTCCTGGTATAAATGTCATTCCAGCATACCTCCTCGTTTGCCCCCTATGGGGCGGTATCCAAAAATGGAATTTAACTTTATATCCAAAATTTAAACAATACTAAATTGTTTTAGGATATTCTGATTACAATAATAAGGAGAGAAGCCCAGGAGCTACTCCTGGTATAAGTGTCATTCCAGCATACCTCCCTGTTTGCCCCCTATGGGGCGGTATCCAAAAATGGAACGTTATATCCAAAATTTTAAAAATACTAAATTGTTTTTGGTTATTCTGATTACAGCAATAAGGAGAGCAGCCCAGGAGCTACTCCTGGTATAAATGTCATTCCAGCATACCTCCCCGTTTGCCCCCTATGGGGCGGTATCCAAAAATAGAAATTAACTTTATATCCAAAATTTTCAAAAAACTGAATTGGTTTTGGATATTCTGATTACAGCAATAAGGAGAGCAGCTCAGGAGCTACTCCTGGTATAAATGTCATTCCAGCATACCTCCCCGTTTGCCCCCTATGGGGCGGTATCCAAAAATGGAATTTAACTTTATATCCAAAATTAAAACAATACTAAATTGTTTTAGGATATTCTGATTACAATAATAAGGAGAGAAGCCCAGGAGCTACTCCTGGTATAAGTGTCATTCCAGCATACCTCCCCGTTTGCCCCCTATGGGGCGGTATCCAAAAATAGAAATTAACTTTATATCCAAAATTTTCAAAAAAACTGAATTGGTTTTGGATATTCTGATTACAGCAATAAGGAGAGCAGCCCAGGAGCTACTCCTGGTATAAATGTCATTCCAGCATACCTCCCCGTTTGCCCCCTATGGGGCGGTATCCAAAAATGGAATTTAACTTTATATCCAAAATTAAAACAATACTAAATTGTTTTAGGATATTCTGATTACAATAATAAGGAGAGAAGCCCAGGAGCTACTCCTGGTATAAGTGTCATTCCAGCATACCTCCCCGTTTGCCCCCTATGGGGCGGTATCCAAAAATAGAAATTAACTTTATATCCAAAATTTTCAAAAAACTGAATTGGTTTTGGATATTCTGATTACAGCAATAAGGAGAGCAGCCCAGAAGCTACTCCTGGTATAAATGTCATTCCAGCATACCTCCCCGTTTGCCCCCTATGGGGCGGTATCCAAAAATGGAATTTAACTTTATATCCAAAATTTAAACAATACTAAATTGTTTTAGGATATTCTGATTACAATAATAAGGAGAGAAGCCCAGGAGCTACTCCTGGTATAAGTGTCATTCCAGCATACCTCCCTGTTTGCCCCCTATGGGGCGGTATCCAAAAATGGAACGTTATATCCAAAATTTTAAAAATACTAAATTGTTTTTGGTTATTCTGATTACAGCAATAAGGAGAGCAGCCCAGGAGCTACTCCTGGTATAAATGTCATTCCAGCATACCTCCCCGTTTGCCCCCTATGGGGCGGTATCCAAAAATAGAAATTAACTTTATATCCAAAATTTTCAAAAAACTGAATTGGTTTTGGATATTCTGATTACAGCAATAAGGAGAGCAGCCCAAGAGCTACTCCTGGTATAAATGTCATTCCAGCATACCTCCCCATTTGCCCCCTATGGGGCGGTATCCAAAAATGGAATTTAACTTTATATCCAAAATTTAAACAATACTAAATTGTTTTAGGATTTTCTGATTACAATAATAAGGAGAGAAGCCCAGGAGCTACTCCTGGTATAAGTGTCATTCCAGCATACCTCCCCGTTTGCCCCCTATGGGGCGGTATCCAAAAATGGAATTTAACTTTATATGCAAAATTTTCAAAATACTAAATTGTTTTTGAATATTCTGATTACAGCAATAAGGAGAGCAGCCCAGGAGCTACTCCTGGTATAAGTGTCATTCCAGCATACCTCCCCGCTTGCCCCCTATGGGGCGGTATCCAAAAATGGAAAATTGGATATTCTGATTACAGCAATAAGGAGAGCAGCCCAGGAGCTACTCCTGGTATAAGTGTCATTCCAGCATACCTCCCCGTTTGCCCCCTATGGGGCGGTATCCAAAAATGGAATTTAACTTTATATGTAAAATTTTCAAAATACTCCCCGTTTGTCCCCAGTGGGGGCATATCCAAAAAAAAATCAACACAACATGCGTTTTGATAATCAAAAAATGCACCTTCTATAGCAGGAAACACTCCCCATTCTTCTTATATTATCTTAATTTTGTATTGATCTTTCTGAAAATTATTACTTTGTTCTTTACTGATATCTCAGAAATCGTCTTTATATACTTATAGTAAGAGTAACTATTTAACATTACTCTGTTGATCCGTTTACAGCGAACTGCTAACGGCGATGGTTTTTGTCTTTGCAAGTTAAATTCGGAATTTAACTTCACACACATAATTCTGAGTCGGAGTCTCTGGCAAAGTTTCACGAAAATCCAGAATTTCATCGAAAAATCTTCTTCAGCGATGAAGATCATTTCTTGCTGAGTGGTTTTGTCAATTAATAAAATATGCGTCATTGGGCAGCAACAAACGCACATTCTAACACACACACAACAAAATTAAACCATTCGGTAATAATGTCATTGCCGTTCAAATGTAGATATGAAGCGATTAGAGTTTTAGCAGCCAGTGAAGGAATTTCAAAACATTTACATTGAAATGCACCAAACAGCGTCATTATTGTACCAAATGTTATGTGAATTAAATAAACACCAGACAAAGCTTTTAGTAAATGTTGTAATAAAAAAATTAAAAAAAATATTAAATTGTTTTACAGAAATAAGTAGAACAGCGCAGGAGCTACTCCTGGTATAAATGTCATTCCAGCATACCTCTCCGTTTGCCCCCTGTGGGGCGGTATCCAAAAATGGAATTTAACTTTATATCCAAAATTTAAACAATACTAAATTGTTTTTGGATATTCTGATTACAGCAATGAGAAGAGAAGCCCAGGAGCTACTCCTGGTATAAGTGTCATTCCAGCATACCTCCCCGTTTGCCCCCTATGGGGCGGTATCCAAAAATAGAAATTAACTTTATATCCAAAATTTTCAAAAAACTGAATTGGTTTTGGATATTCTGATTACAGCAATAAGGAGAGCAGCCCAGGAGCTACTCCTGGTATAAATGTCATTCCAGCATACCTCCCCGTTTGCCCCCTATGGGGCGGTATCCAAAAATGGAATTTAACTTTATATCCAAAATTAAAACAATACTAAATTGTTTTAGGATATTCTGATTACAATAATAAGGAGAGAAGCCCAGGAGCTACTCCTGGTATAAGTGTCATTCCAGCATACCTCCCCGTTTGTCCCCTATGGGGCGGTATCCAAAAATAGAAATTAACTTTATATCCAAAATTTTCAAAAAACTGAATTGGTTTTGGATATTCTGATTACAGCAATAAGGAGAGCAGCCCAGGAGCTACTCCTGGTATAAATGTCATTCCAGCATACCTCCCCGTTTGCCCCCTATGGGGCGGTATCCAAAAATGGAATTTAACTTTATATCCAAAATTTAAACAATACTAAATTGTTTTAGGATATTCTGATTACAATAATAAGGAGAGAAGCCCAGGAGCTACTCCTGGTATAAGTGTCATTCCAGCATACCTCCCTGTTTGCCCCCTATGGGGCGGTATCCAAAAATGGAACGTTATATCCAAAATTTTAAAAATACTAAATTGTTTTTGGTTATTCTGATTACAGCAATAAGGAGAGCAGCCCAGGAGCTACTCCTGGTATAAATGTCATTCCAGCATACCTCCCCGTTTGCCCCCTATGGGGCGGTATCCAAAAATAGAAATTAACTTTATATCCAAAATTTTCAAAAAACTGAATTGGTTTTGGATATTCTGATTACAGCAATAAGGAGAGCAGCCCAGGAGCTACTCCTGGTATAAATGTCATTCCAGCATACCTCCCCGTTTGCCCCCTATGGGGCGGTATCCAAAAATGGAATTTAACTTTATATCCAAAATTTAAACAATACTAAATTATTTTAGGATATTCTGATTACAATAATAAGGAGAGAAGCCCAGGAGCTACTCCTGGTATAAGTGTCATTCCAGCATACCTCCCCGTTTGCCCCCTATGGGGCGGTATCCAAAAATGGAATTTAACTTTATATGCAAAACTTTCAAAATACTAAATTGTTTTTGAATATTCTGATTACAGCAATAAGGAGAGCAGCCCAGGAGCTACTCCTGGTATAAGTGTCATTCCAGCATACCTCCCCGCTTGCCCCCTATGGGGCGGTATCCAAAAATGGAAAATTGGATATTCTGATTACAGCAATAAGGAGAGCAGCCCAGGAGCTACTCCTGGTATAAGTGTCATTCCAGCATACCTCCCCGTTTGCCCCCTATGGGGCGGTATCCAAAAATGGAATTTAACTTTATATGCAAAATTTTCAAAATACTCCCCGTTTGTCCCCAGTGGGGGCATATCCAAAAAAAATTTAACACAACATGCGTTTTGATAATCAAAAAATGCACCTTCTATAGCAGGAAACACTCCCCATTCTGCTTATATTATCTTAATTTTGTATTGATCTTTCTGAAAATTATTACTTTGTTCTTTACTGATATCTCAGAAATCGTCTTTATATACTTATAGTAAGAGTAACTATTTAACATTACTCTGTTGATCCGTTTACAGCGAACTGCTAACGGCGATGGTTTTTGTCTTTGCAAGTTAAATTCGGAATTTAACTTCACACACATAATTCTGAGTCGGAGTCTCTGGCAAAGTTTCACGAAAATCCAGAATTTCATCGAAAAATCTTCTTCAGCGATGAAGATCATTTCTTGCTGAGTGGTTTTGTCAATTAATAAAATATGCGTCATTGGGCAGCAACAAACGCACATGTGCTTCAAGAGACACAATTGCGTTCGCAAAAAATTACTGTGTGTTGTGGTTTTCATGCTGGAGGTGTGATTGGGCCGTATTTTTTCGTCGATTAAAACAATGCCATGTTAGACAATTATTTTTAGCCAGAATTGGATGAGCTTGACATCGTCGATATGTGGTTAAAACAAGACGGTGCCACTAACAACAACACAGCACGCGTAACAATCGATATACTGAAAGTCTAATTCGGTAACGTGTTATCTCGAGAAATGGTCCGTTCGAATGGCCACCTCGTTCATGCGATTTAACGCCATTGGACTTTTTTAATGGGCCACATCAAGTCATCGCTCTATGCCAACAAGCCAACATTCCGATCGAAATGTGTTTAAGATTGGTGGAAAATTTAGTACAAAGAATAGATCGCTGTACACGGGCTAGTGGCAGTCATATGACCGAAATAGAATTTCATTCTTAAAATGTAACATTTGCACTACACCTAAATTTGAATTCTTTATCTTAAATATTCTGTGTTTTATTAATATATTAAATTGTAATGTTCTTAATGGAAACCCCTTAAGCATAATATTTCTAAATATATAAACAAAAATATCATCAATACCGTCTTATTTTGACTTAATGTAAACCCATTTAGGGATATTATAGCCAATGTTATCGTTAATAATGACACATTGCCTTTTAATGCAAATACATCGATTTTTATAGTTCATCTTTTATTAAAAATAACGGCATAAGAAAAATACTTCAGCTAATGAAAAAATATACGAAGAGAGAACGTCATATCTTTGCTCTACTTCAATTTAAATAAAGCAATATTAACATTTATATTTCAAAAACACCGTCACAACGCGTTATTTGAGTTATGCCACTATTCAAGTAAATGAGCGATATGTTCTGACTAAATAAAGTTCTAAAGTAAAAAATAAACCCAAAAAAGAAAAAAACAGTCATTTCGCTGATTTTTTCATGTAAAGTGCAAAAAAATGGGATTTCTGACATGGGTGGGTCGGCCCTCCAATCTTAGTGGGGGTCGGTCATACATTTGGACGCGATGGGGCACTGTAAATGGGTCAAAGTGGGATTTACCAAAATTTGACCCTACGGTTCAAAAGTCGGGACTTCAGTATTTTTTAGAGGTATGGTTCTTCCGGAAAAGTTTTTATTTTGATCGCTAGAATACGATTTTTCTTGTCATGTCATTACATTGACACCATTGCGTACACAAGCCCTTTTTATATTTTCGTATATTCTCCCTTGTCCTTTTGTTTTGTTATTGTTTTTGGCGAGCCTTTGCGTGTGTTTTAAAACGGCACATAGGCTCACACAAAGCGAATTCGAATCGAGCGATTGTTTTTTGTCCGTGACAAAGTGAAATAAAATCTTATTAAAACAAACACAAATTAAAATATTAAACACCAGAAATATTAAACAATTAAATACACATTGAAGCAATTATTGTTGTGAATTGTGAAAAACTAAAATTACTTGCACATTAAAACAGATATTGTGAACACTTTTGCAAACAATATTACTGTACACATTTAACATAAATTAAAAAAAAACACTGTGCACATTAAACATTGTGAAACTATAGAATAAAACATTTAATTTACAACACACACTGTACATACATACATACATCCAAGTGAAAAAAACCAAACATTTTGGTTCATTCGAACCGAATAGTGTAGAAATAATATACGAGTACACACTCAAAAAAAACCAGTGCATTAGTGTAAAATAGTGCATAAGTTTTATAAAAGAAATATACATACATATATACTTATTGTGCCACAAGCCAACGACAACGCCATAATAAAAGACGCCCCCTCCGTATTTGAGGACGGCACTGCTGATTTGAGGACGCCACCGCCATTTTTGAAGCCCCATATTGAAGGACGCCAAGGATCCCGCAACAAAACGACCCCTAGAAGACTTCGGCAGGATAAATTCGCTGTAAGAGGTACAAAACATAACCACAAAACCCAGCGAAAAAGTAGTAAGTACCCAAGAACTTAGCACAAAAAAAACTAACAAATGATGAGGGTGCAGCTATAGGCACGGCTGCTATTACGTGCCCAACATTGAAGCAAAGTTTCCTGCATGACCCTGGACATAATTTTCTTGTCGTTACGTGCGAATTAAAATATATGAAATTACGTAACCTTGCGACGTCATATTGGACCGAATCAAAATGTACAACAGCATAGACACTTGACTCTTACTTCGATCGCTAGCGGCCATCTTTTTTTCTTCCATTCCATTGCAAATTTATGCCAAATGCTGGAAACTTCGTGCACAAACTACGCCATTGAACTAGTTTGAAATTTAGAAAGTTCTATGTTACGAACAATATTTATTGAGTGAATTCGTAATGAAAAAAACTTTAAATGCCAACGATCTTCTATCTATTTTTAAATCGGACTATGCCTGCTCTTTTTCTTGACAAATTTTGAATTTTTAGTTTTACAAGAATGTTATCGATTTTTTGAGAAAATTTTGGCGACTTTTTGAAAACTTTTGCAATTTTATTTGGAAAAATTTTTTGGCACCTCATATAAAAAAACTTTTTTATGATTTTCTGAAAGCATTTTTCGATTTTCTTGAAAAAGTTTTTGTTTTTGGCGCAACACTACAATGAGGCGCTATCCAGTTATAAAAACACAGCACAGTGCATTGGATGACGAGATCCAGACGATTTCCGAACGCCAAACCAAGAAAAAGCAGGAAAGAACGTCGACACGGATGACACAGGATCACGATAAAAATCTTTCTTCAATTTCCTTCGACACTGATACATTTCAAGGGGGTACTAAAAATTACCAACTTTTAGAGATCTATTCTCAGCAATTTACATAAATAATTCAAAATTAAGCAAGGTAGAAAAACTCACCTTAACAAAAAAAAAACAGCAGGAGAAGCTAGGGAAATTATTAGCCAAGTTCCTTTGACAAACGAAGGTTTCGATATTGCGTGGGGAAATTTGGTAGCCCGTTACGAAAACAAGCGAATGCAAATAAACGAACAGCTAATGACATTGTTTATTTTGCCCCAGGTCTCCTCAAAATCTGGTTCCTCAATTCAGAAATTGCAGCGCAGGTCAATGGATGTATTCAAATCCGAACTACCTTCAGCATCGACATCAAAGGATGGGATCCGATATTAGTCTACCTTAGCTCAACGAAGCTATCCCACACTTTTCTAGAAGAATTTGAAAATTCTTTAAAAGATTTTACAACAATCCCAACTTGGGCTGAATTTGACACACAAATTCAAGACCTTATTTGGATATATAAAGCCTGCCTTCTAGAAAAATAATCAGCCTCGATCTGATTACGGCAAAAAAGACACTCGCGTTATTTCTTTCCAAATAAATATTTCACAGAACTCAAATGTCACGGTGTTTAAAAATACAAATTATGTAAAGATGGGTGAAGACTCTATTATTAGTGGTACTCCAAACTGCCAACTTTGTAGAGAAGAGCATTTCTTGAGAGTTTGTCCAAGATTTCTTGCAAAAAGCATCAATGATCGAATATATATCATAAAAGTTACACATTTATGCTACAATTGTCTCTCTTCTGATCATGGAGTGAGAGATTGTCGCTACACCTGTAGATATTGTAAGCTTAAACACCACAGTTTGCTGCATAAAGGCAACGAAGCCAACTCTACAGGTGGCGATACAACACAGACTGGTGTACGCCCTAGAAAAAGTGCAGCAGCCCTAGCAACCTTGATACAGTCCACACAGAACTTAGAATCTCCTACTACCACTTCCTTGGCCCTTCAAGAGGGTAAAAATAATCAAAATCGATAAACCTTGTTTTTTACGGATATTGTCCAAATCGAATCTATAGGTAGAGGACAAAGAATCGATGCCCGTTTATCCCGGAAAAACTTAAAAACCGTTTGAAGCTTCCAACCAAACGTAATCTTATGCACGTTACCGGTTTAAGTCAACCCGTTTCTGAAACATACACAGAAGCTTCACTTTTTAACCTTTGTTCTAGCGTGGATCCTAGTTTTGAGCTAGAAGTATGGACACCTGTTTTGAAGACCCTTCCGTCTAGTCTACTACTTAGAACCTTGGACCCATCGCAGCTACATGATACTGTCAAATTTAAGCTGGCAGACCCTCGTTTTTATGCAAGTCGATTAATTGATCTACTGAGTGGAATAGATATTGGATCTTTTATGGCACAAAAACCAGTTTTTGGCTGGGTAATTGGCGGACCCGTCAATCAACAAAAAAAAGCAATACTCAATTTTCGCTGTGCAATACAGTGTCCATCGAGAAAATTCTAACACGTTTTTGGGAGGTGAATGAGACCCCAAACATGAATTTGAGTTCAGATGAAGCCACGAACTGCGAAGACAACTTTAACCTTACGACACGTCGCCACAATTCTAGAAGATACCTCGTTACCCTTCCATTCAAAACGTGTGAAGAACTGGAACATCGAAAAATACCGCCACGGCCCAATTCCATATGATGAAAAAGAAACTTCTTAGGACACCGGAAATTAAGGAGCAATGTGATCAGTCCGTTCTTGAATACATTGAATTAGGTCACATGAGGAAAAATTCGCAATCGGAAGTAAATGAATACCCTCATTACTACTTACCACATCACGCCGTGATTAAACCAGATCGAGTAACAACGAAACTTACGAGTCGTGCCTAATGCAAACAAAAAAAGCTTGAACGATTTTTTACATCCTGAACCAATTTTTCAACAAGATCAAGACAAATATCTGAGAATTCTGTTTTGAAAGTCACCAAAAGATCCAGTAGAATATTTTGAGCTTCTTACTGTCACATTTGGATTAAATTTCGGACACTTCTTCAACTTGCGGAAGATGCGAAAGACTAATACCCTTTAGCCTCACAAATAATACGACAAAATTTATACGTTGATGATGTCCTTTCCTGTGGCCATACCATAGAGAAAAGCTGTGAATTACCGAAAGGAGTTAATTTTAGCCATGGACTCAGCAGGTTTCGAGCTTAGAAAATGGTGCTCGAACAATGCTTTGGTGATTGAGGACCTGCCTCCAGAACAAATCTTACCCATCAATTGTTTGGATATATCAGAAGGATCCTCAACGTAGACTTTGGGGATCAGATGGCATATATCAGCTGACTTTTACCTCCCCACTTATCGAAGAAAAACAACCGTGTACAAAAAGAGAAGTTCTATCGATAGCCAAGTTTTTCGACCCTTGCGGATGGCCGGCTCCAGTGATTGTAGTGGGTAAGATGATTAGGCAGCATGTCTGGCTAGACAAAATAAATTGGGATAATTCGTTGAAACCAATTACTCAAATGAACTGGTAGAATTTCGTAAAAAATTGCTCGTTAATAGTCACAATACAAATTAATCGATAGATTCAATTATAACCATTAAGTCAGGTTGAAATCCATGGATTTTGTGACGCTTCGGAAAACGTTTATTCTGCTGCACTCTACATTCGAATTGAATTTCGACACATACTTATTTTCTGGTTGCGAAAACTCGTGTCGCACCAATAAAAAAAAGTCTACTATTTGAACTTTACGAAGATGTTCTTCTTTCATAATTAGCAGCAGCAGTTGTTCCAAAGCTTTAACAACACAAACAAATGTATCTACACATTACTCGACGGACTCGACGCTCGTGCTGGTTTGGCATACAAAACCACCCTGTTCATGGAGCACTTTCGTCGGCAACAGAACGACTACTATTCTGGAAAATGTTGGAAATGAAAATGAGAGACACATAGATTCCGAATGTAACCCTGCTGACATGGACAGCCAAGGCTTCTCTCCAGATGATGATGGTGGCAGGGACCCCCATTGCTGAAATTTCCATCGATGCCCTAGATACGAAGTTTTGGAAGACATAAATCTGGAGTCAAAACCGGTCAAAGTTCTTGCTACAACCACATTTGAAGATCCTTTGTTTAGATTTTCCTCCATATCTCGAGTCTATAAAGTATTGGCGTATGTCCTCAGATTCTGGCGAAATACCGGCGCAAATCGGACGTACCTTAGAATTTCATCCAAGGAAATTGCAGCGGTAGAGATCCAAGATGTTAAGATACGACTCCTTTTTCTCACACAAAATCATCATTTTCAAGCTGAGTATCAATCTTTACTTAAAAAGAATCGTATTTCGCCAAGCATAACTCTTAACCCATTTTTAGACCAAAATTGTGTTATCAGAGCCAATGGACGCCTTGTACAATCACCTGCCTTATCTTTTAATGAAAGACATCCAATTATTTTGCCTTATGACGCTCGCCTATCACAATTATTAAGGGAATTTGTCCACAAAATTACGATTCACGGCTGCAATCAACTCGTGGTTCGTGTGCTAAGGTCGGAGTTTTGGATCTTCAGGTTGAAGTCTCTAGTCAAAAAAGTTATTCACAATTGCCGAACATGTATAATATACAAAAAAAAACACACACTCAAATCCCGGTCATAGCCTCACTTCCTCCTGAGCTGTCAATGCAGTCACGACGATTTAACAACATAGGCGTTAATTTTGCTGGACCCTTTCTTATCAAAAAATTCACGGGACGCGCTTGTCTAATCACCATAGGTTATGTCTGCATATTCGTGTGCTTTGAAACAAAGGTGTGCTTAGAAGCCACGAGCGATTTATCAACACAATCATTTTTGGCTGCTTTTTCCAGACTTGTCGGAAGACGGGGATGCCATGCGCGAGTCTATTCTGAAAATGGGACATATTTTTTAAAAATCCTTTCAGACTCGTATCACCCAGCAGAATATCTACCATAACCTTGAGTGGAAATACATACCTCCTGGAGATCCTCATATGGGTGGCCTATGGGAGGCGGGAGTTGTCATTTAAAACTCATCTGAGCAAGCTGATTCCGCAAATGAACTTAACCTTCGTAGAACTCACAACAATATTAGCTCATATAGACCCCTGCCTCAATTCTAGACCCTATAGCCCTGCCAGCGATGACCCTTCAGTTTTATCCCCTTTGACACCAGGACATTTTCTCTTCGGTGCTTCGATTCTTGCTCCAGCTGAGCCTGATATTTCCGAAGATAATCTAACCCTAGCCAACAGATGGAAACGATTAAAAATGATCTGACAAAATATTTGCCAACGATTGAAGTCTGAATATACAAAAGAGCGGCATCGTACATACAAATTGAAGTATCAACAAGTTAAGATTAAAATTAACGTTCTTGTCGTCATTAAGGACGAAAAATTGTCTCCAAATGAGTGGAAGATGGGTCGGAATATGGGAACTCACCACGGCACAGACAAAAATATTAGGGTTGTGGACATATTGAATACCAACGGCACCATCGAACGTCCTCTAACTAAAGTCATCAAGCTGTTTTCTGCCTGACTAGGCTTTTTGAACCCATGCCTTATCAAAAACTTCAATAACTTGTTTTTGTATCTTTCTCTAGAGATTGCCGGCTACCTACCGAGACGTGTATGCTCTGATGACCGGATATATCGTCACTACAGCAGACGCGAGAGCCCATGCGGCAGTACTCCTGCGGTCTTTGTCGAGAGGACCACGCCTTAAAGTCCTGTCGGCGATTCCAAGAAATGTCGCCTAAGACACGGTACGAAGCGGTTGACCGACATGGGTACTGCCGCAATTGTCTGCACGCAGAGAAAAGACATGGCTACTATATGGTCACGGCAACAATAACATGTTCTCTACAATAAAAGAATTTTCGTCGTAACTATAGTATTGTGAATTTTATTTTGTTAACAGTATGGTTGCGGAAATAATAATATTGTTGAAATGTAACAATACTATTATTGCTAAATTTAGAAATGAAATTATGGTTGTAGCAACCCTTTAATATTTTTGGTGCAACAAAAGTATTGTTGTTAAAGATTTACGTTAACAATAATATGATTACGGCAATCATACTGTATGGTTCAGTCTATGGAAAAAGCATAAGAGGTTTTAAAGACTGTGTGTTTTTTTTGGTATACCAAAAAAAAACATACACACACACGTTACAGTGCATGGTTGTTGTCAACTATAAAAAACAACAACAATCGGAAGACAGTGTGAGGGATTTTTATTGTGTTTACTTTGTTCGTTGGAATACTCTACTGCCGACTGGTTCTCGTTTATTTAAATCTGCCTGCACTTAAGTATTTAGCCATTCATCATGGTTTATTCACGTTCATCGCTTTGGGTCTACGGATGGTAAAGAAGAATTCATCCCCTGCAATCGCCAATGCTTGGCACGGCGCCTCACAGCTGACACACTCGATATTTGATGCCGCTGAGCAAATCGTCTAAAGTTCCGTTGTATTCCTGCTAACGGCGACGGTTCGTTTGGCAGATGATTTCGACTCTTGGGCTTCATTGAGGGGTATTCTCAACTCTTTGTCGTCGGTGTCTCGCATCGCCACAGCAACATGTAGGCGACTTAATCTGCTGTCCTTCCGCTTTCAAAATCAGCGGTTTGCCTCCTTCAAGGTTATGGCACGGCAAATTCGGAGCACATGGGCGCTGAAGGCTCTTATCAGGGAAGAATTGCCACGACAACCCTACTGCGACCTACTTATTGAGGACCCGAAATCCAACTTCTCTCCAGACACGTGTGCCGACATCGACCCTACGAGGGCGACCGCATAACATAAAAAGAACCATTGTTTTGGAATTATTATTATTTATTTTTCAACATAATCTCCTTCCAACTCAATACACTTCATCAAACGTTTTTCAAGTTTTTTAATTCCATCCGAAAAATAAGATTTTTCAAGACCTTCAAAATATGCCTCAGTTTCAGCAATAACCTCGCTATTGGACGAGAATTTTTAAAAATTTGGAAACAAGAAATAATCAGAAGGAGCTAAATCTGGACTATATGGTGAATGCGGAGCAATTTCAAATCTTAATTCGGCCAGTTTTTGTTTAGTTAAAAATGTAGTGTGTGAAGGAGCATTATCTTGATGAAAAAGAACTTTTTTTTCTAAATGCGGTCGTTTTTTTTGATTTCTTCACTCAACCGATCTAATAATGCACAATAATATTCACTATTTATAGTTTCTCCTTTTCAAGATAATCAATAAATAGTATACCCCTTGCATCCCAAAATACTGTGGCCATTACTTTTCCTGCTGACTTAACAGTTTTCGCCTTTCTTTGCATTCTGGGATGTAGTGATGGATCCATGTTTCATCAACAGTTATGAATCGGCGCAAGAACTCTATTGGATTACGCTGATAAATCGCTAAAAGCTCCTCGGAATTGGTCCAACGGACGATTTTTTGGGGCAAAGTCAACAAACGCGGCATAGCTTTTTCATGTGGAGTTCATCATGTAAAATACTCTAAACTTGCTTTTCGTGTATTTTAACAATATCAGCAAGTTCTCTGAGCTTTATTCGTCTATCTTTAGTCACTTCATTAAATATTTTTCTAATGTTTTCAATAGTAGTAGCAGTTTTCGGTCTTCCAGAGCGTTGTTCATCTTCCGTACTTGAACGACCCATTTTAAATTGTTGACCCCAGGATTTCACGGTGGAGTATGATGGTTTATTATCACCATGAACAGAATCCAATTCATCTTTTATTAATTGTGGCGTATAACCTTTCATATAAAAGTGTTTAATTACCACACGAAACTATTTATTTTCCATTTTTCAAAAATTATAAAACTTGTTTACTTCAATCACCTGTAACAAAGAAAATAATCATTAAATATTTCGGAAATTTTGACAGATGGCTTATAAAAGATAGCTTTTAAAAAACAAAAATAAAGTTGCTAGTAAAACAGAAAATGTGCCAGGCCAGTTAGTTTTGCGGTCGCCTTCGTAGAAGTAACACTCCAATAGAATAGGCAATGTGTTTACTGGTCCAGCCCGAAACCCCTTTAATTGTTAAGTGTATTTAGTTTTGTATGTAATCACCAAGTCATGGGGGCAGAATGTTGAAACAGTGCTACAATTTGTAGCAGCACTGTTCCTAACGAGAATGTGCGCTGATTTGTGTACATAAACGAAATGAGAATTAAAGTCAAGTACATTGACACCGTTGTGTACACAAGCCCTTTTTTCATATTTTCGCACATTCTCCCTTGTCCTATTGTTTTGATATTGTTAATGTCGCATTGTGGTGAGCGTATGTGTGTGTTCTAAAACGGCCCATAGGCCCAGACAAAGCGAAGATTTGTTTGATTGTTAACTTGAATTCGAATCGTGCAATTGTCTTTCCCCGTGACAAAGTGAAATAAAATCTTATTAAAATATACACAAATTATAATATTTAACACAAGAAATATTAAACATTGAAATACACATTGAGTCCATTATTGTGAAAAACTAAAATAACTTAAACATTAATACAAATGTTGTGAACATTTTTACAAATATTTAACATAAATTAAAAAAAACACTGCGCTCATTAAACATTGTGAAACTAAAGAATTAAACAATTAATTTAAATTTAGTTATCAACGCACATAGTACATACTTTACATACGTACAAACATTCAAGTGAACAAACCAATAAAATAACACATTAAATTAAAACACATAACAAAATAGCACACTTTTACACTAAACATAAAAAAGTAACATTAAACAAAAAAGAGAAAAAAACCAGTGACAAATAAAAAACACAAGCCCTTGCTCAAACAGACCGATGATATAAGTATACCAATTATATCTAAGAAGCTAACTAATTGATCGTTATGAACTGCGCAAAATTTCATCAAGATTTGATGTTATATGTGCCTTCTAGAGCTTAAGACATGATCAGTTGAACGTACATATGTGTGGAAGCTATATCTAAATATCAACCAATTTCATTCATATTGAATAAAGCAAATTCTTGGCCCAAAAACTCACTTGTGCCAAATATAAATCTTGCTCAAACGTTTGCCTTGAAACTAACTAATAATGCCTTGTTACACTGTGTAGTGCAGGGTTAAAATACTAGTTCAACCGGTTGCAAAAGTCGATTGTTCGATTACAATCGGACGCAATAGTCGATCACGACTTTTTTAATTTTTTTAAAAAAAAAGTCGACTAATTTATAATCGATTTTTACAACCCTAGCACGTAGTAAATTTTATATATTAAATCGTGTATATATGGTTGGCGTTCAGGGTTACTTCTACAAACTTATATTTAATAGTTCCATATTTTGAATAAGGTTCAATAAAAAAACAAATATTTATTGTTACGATGATTATAGACAATATCAAAGGCAACAACAGACAAGGTTGGAGCCCAAGAAATACCTTGTTGAGTTAACTGAGTCTGAGAAATGAGTCGGGCGCACTTCGACGATTTAGAGTCTCTTCATTAAAACCACATAGTTTATTTTAAAACAAACACTTTAATTATAGAGTTTTCTCAAGAGATGAAGCAGCCGTCCGGTAGTTATTTCTAAGCCTGGGCACACTGCTTCATCCAAAGAAGGCAAATTCAAATGTGTTCAGCTTTAAATATAATGGAATGCAATGTACACTGCTTCATCCAAAGAAGGCAAATTCAAATGTGGTCAGCTTTAAATATAATGGAATGCAATGTACAATGAACTCAAACATAAATACAAAATTAAATAAAATATTTTTCATTTTTTTCGCAAAATTTTTCTACTGTAGTTTTAAGGATTAATTTTTTTTTCACAAAAATCTATATAAAACTTAAGACGCATGATTCTTCCTTTCTAAAAACGTTCTTTTTTAATTTCCCTGGCTTAACACGGGTCGAAAAGATTTTTCTACTGGAGTTAAGAAAGTGCGAAATTTGAGTCAGATAAAGATTTTTAAAGGTTTCCAATTTTATTACGCTTAGTTCATAGTCAGATTTAAGCACATGTTTTTATTGAACATTTTATTATAATTGAACAAAAAAAAATAAAAACTAAAAGTTATTAAAACATGAGAGACCTCAACTCCGCAGTCATTTTTTAGGTCGAGAGCCAAAGATCTTGTGCTGGCGTAAGGGTGATCTTCAATAGTTTTTACTATTTTTCGTTCATCTCTTCTTGTAAACTTTTTTGGCATCCCTGGCGACTGCTTCAGCTCAAGCCTACCTTCCTTTACTGCGCGGTTTATTATGTTATATACCGTTGTCAGTTTCCACGAAAACATTTCAGCTAATTCCTTGGCTGATTTTCCTTTGTGGAAGTTGAAATAAACCAATTGAATAACATTATCACTCGTTCTTTTGCCCGGCATTTGAACGAACGAAAATTGAACATTATGCTCATATGTTCAATATTTTTACTAATGTAACAAAAAAACATATTTTTTTTTATGAATTCATAGTTTAAAATGATTGAATGTGGATACCTTGGTTTTATGAACAATTTAAGTGAAAATTTTCAAACAATTATTTATTCTTATTATTTATTCTAAAGAATTGTTTGACATACTGTATATATATATATATATATATATATATATATATATATATATATATATATATATATATATATATATATATATATATATATATATATATATATATATATATATATATATATATATATATATATATATATATATATATATATATATATATATATATATATATATATATATATACACTTAGAGCAAGAAAAAACAAACTATAGTTAAGTTCAATTATATAAGAATGAAAGAAATTTTCTTTCAATTTTCAGAAAAATCCATAATAGAGTTTAGTTCAATATATTTTTTAAACATTAAAAATTCCCTTAAACGAAAAGAAATGAACTTACAACGAATACAACTTCATTATTTCAAATTCAATACTTCGTACACACAAACATACATTTAATTGAATCTAGAAAAACAAGAACTAAAATATTCTCAACGAGAAAATTGACGTAAGAAATAAAGTACAAAAGCAGGAAGTAAGCGTTGTGTTTTTTTTTCGTTTTGTTTTTTTGATACTTACAAAAACAAACAAAATATTATCTGTCAAACAATTTTGATGTAACAACAACGGGTAAGTAAAAATCAGAGAATTTTTTAAATAAAAAAGTTAAAATTTTCAATTTTTACAGATTTTTGTCATAGAAGAGCATGGCTAGGGCTCTATAGGTGTTTCGCAAATATTTAAGACGAAAGCTAAGGTAAGTGTAAAAGTAAAAGTAAATTTTAAGTGAATTAAATTGAAAATTAGATGTATGTATGTACTTATGTGAAAAGTGACTGTGTGTTTGTACATTAAAGTGGTTTTTTGGTTTATCTATCAGATTTTTTTTGTTGTTTTCAAAAACTTTCGTTGAGGCATCTCCTTGAGTCGAAAATCATTTTCGAGTCCACGAGAAATTACCTCGTTCATAGAAGGGAGTGAAAATGAATTTAGACATATGTGACAGCGCATAGAGAAAGGGACCTAAGGGTAAAAAAAATCAATTTTCACTTTTTTTGATGTGGACAACATCTGAGCATCGAATGAGACCGATCCCATGCCCCACAAGTGTTCCCTCCTAGAGATATGCGCGTTTTATGAAAGTGATGGTACACCAAAGATACACGTATTTAAATCGTTAAAATGGCTCTCCTGAACAAAACTGGTTTTTACCCTTAGGTCTCTTTCTATTTTGCGCTTCACATATAGAGATTCTTCAATGATAGTTTTTTGAAATATACATACGAAAACTACAAGATCAAACAGTGGCACCTTTTCCATGTTATCCAAAAAAGTCGATCGATCCACTCTTATAAATATGCAAACAAATAAGGATGTACTGAAAATTAAGCAGGTTTCTGGAATATCAAACGCATGTTATATTGCTTGCATTTGATGTTTCGAATTCCTGTCTATTTTGAATATCGCACATTTTCAGTACAACTTAATACACATGTATGTGGATTTAAAGAATTATTTTCAAGTATTTTCTGTTGTTAATATAAAAAATAATCAAACGACAAGAGCGAATTCGAGCCTTGTGACGAATTTAAGCTCATATACATGGAATAGCGGTTTCGTTTGATTATTTTTGGTTGATACATGCTAGTTTATTAAGGCTGGTATAGGAAAACTTAAACTTAAATAAATTAATCATTTCACATTTAACTGTATTTTTGATCAATTCGACACTAAGAAAATTTTACGAAATAAAATTGGTATGAAATGCTGCATAATAGTTTTGTAAAATTTCAAAGCTATAAATTGATCAAGAGTACAAATCAAAATACACGTAAAATCATAGTATTCGCCGCTTGAATGTAGCCCGAGTTTTATTCTTGTCGGTATTTATCAATTAACTTTGGTCACATACGCATACCTTCGTTATATGTCCGTATGCCATAGTTTCACAGGCGTTACCAAGGTTGCTGATGTTCCGATATAACAGCACGTCTCTGTTGACTAAAGTAAAGGATAACCACCAGAAAAGCAGGGTACATTCAGAATTTCGCTCTGATCATATTATTTATTTTCATGCGCAAACTCCAGGTGCTATAATTGGAATTAGTGCTCCATTGAATTTCACCAATTATTCATTGAATTTCGATGCAGCACTATTTCATCTTTTTCCAACCCTTGGAGTTCTCATTATGGTAATGTTGTAAGAAAATCAGGGCGATTACGAATTTGATACGAATTTTAACAAAGATATTATTTCAACTTAGTATTTTAAATGTTGATGGACGTTCTTCTTCGTCCATACATACATAACTATTTCTTTCATATATTTTCCTATTTTAATATGCAAACTCCAGGTGCTATAATTGAAAACATACTTCCATTGAATTCTACCCAATATTCATGGGATTTCGATGCAATTGTATTTCATCTTTTTTTAAGACTTGGAGTTCTTATTATACAATGGTGTTAGATAATCAGGGTGATTTGAACAAATTTTGTTCAGCAAAGTATTAAACATTTTTCCATTTCTGCATAATCAATATCAGATCCGTCGTATTTTAAAATTTTGTTCGTCCCCTTTCCTATTTTACTTATTTTCATATGCAAACTCAAGTGCTATAATTGGAAATATACGTACTTCCATTTATTTCTACCCAATATTCATGAGATTTCGATGCAAATGTATTTCATCTTTTTTCAACACTGGGAGTTCTCATATGTGAGTGAAGATAAATTCGAATTTAACTTTCAAAAACGCAAAAAAATCCCCGGTCCCCAGTGGGTTAAAAAAGTTAAATTCGAATTTATCTTCACTATTTGACGAGACAGCAGTGTGCGCATAGTGAAGTTAAATTCGAATTTAACTTCGCATAGCAAGACAGAAATGCATGATTTGCTTTAGAGCAGATCTAAGTGCGTCCATGGAGGACAACTGGAAACACTTTCGTCAATCAGACTACTGCCACATAATTGCAACTAGTACTGGCTACTATCGCTAGAATAGCAATAATTTGGCAGTAGTCTGATTGACGAAAGTATTTCCAGTTGTCCTCCATGGACGCACTTACGAGGGCGGTTCGGAAACTTCTTAGCCTCGCACAAGAAGAGCGGTATAAACAGAAAAAAGTTAACTTCCATCTCTGCTGTGAACACATGTTAAATTTTGTTTCGATCTGGCAACTCCTTCATATAGAAACAGAGACGCATCCGCGATTTTTTTTACAATGGAAAAATTAGAAATGCGTGGTGTCATTAAATATTTACATAAAAAAGGTTTATCGGGACAAGAAATTAATAATGATATGGTGAATGTGTTAGGTGAAAGTGCTCCTTCATATGCAACAGTAAAAAATTGGGTTGCTGGATTTACACGTTGTCGTACAAGCATTGAAGATGAACCACGTAGTGGACGTCCAAAAACAGCAACAACAACAGAAATTGTAGCCAAAGTGCATGATATGGTATTAAATGATCGACGAATAAAAGTACGTGAAATAGCTAATATCATGGGCATCTCAAATGATCGAGTCCATTTAATTTTGCATGAAGAACTACAGATGAAAAAGCTTTCTGCAAGATGGGTGCCGGACTTGTTAACAGTCGACCAAAAACGCACAAGAATGAACATTTCTCAAGCTTGTTTGGATCGTTTTCAGCGAAATAAAATGGATTTTAAGCGTCGTTTCATAACTGTTGATGAGACATGGATCCACCACTATACTCCAGAGACAAAAGAACAATCCAAACAATGGACTGAAGCTGGAGGAAGTGCCCCAAAGAAGGCAAAAACAATTCAATCGGCTGGTAAGGTTATGGCAACGGTTTTTTGGGACTTTAAAGGTATTTTATTGATTGACTATCTGCAAAAGGGTAAAACAATAAATTCAGAGTACTATTGCAACCTTCTAGATCAATTAAATGTACAAATTCGAGAAAAACGTCCTGGCTTACAACACAAAAAAATAATTTTTCATCAAGACAACGCACCAGCGCACAAGAGTGTTTTAACAATGGCTAAAATCAACGAATTAAAGTACGAGTTGCTTGACCACCCACCTTATTCTCCTGATTTAGCTCCCAGTGACATTTACCTGTTCCCAAATCTAAAAAAAATCCAGCTGGCAAGCGTTTTACCTTAAATGAAGATGCAATTACAGTTGTAAACCACTATTTTGAAGTCCTTGAGGAAAACTATTTTAATCAAGGTATATTGAAGTTTCAGGAGATTATATTGAAAAATAAAAATATTTTTGAAAAACTAACTATTCTCTTTCATTGATAAGCTAAGAACTTTCCGAACCGCCCTCGTAGATCAGTTCTAAAGCAAATCACTCAAATCTGTCTTGCTATGTGAAGTTAAGTTCGAGTTTAACTTCACTATGCGCACACTGCTGTCTCGTCAAATAGTGAAGATAAATTCGAATTTAACTTTTCTAACCCACTGGGGACCGCGGATTTTTTTGCGTTTTTGAAAGTTAAATTCGAATTTATCTTCACTCACATCCAATGCAATCGGTTATTATTTAAC